>OY282581.2:19783185-20258185 GCA_958299025.2 Drosophila histrio
AGTACATCATTGCACATCCCAATATCCTGGCTGAGCTCGTTGCCCTGCGTGGCCTAATGAAGCGCAAGTTCCCGAATCCCAAAAGTGAAACGCTAGGAACTAATCTGGCCGAAATGATTATCAAGTTTTCTAATGGCATAAGCTACAGTGTCAGTAAAGATGAATATCAACAGAACTTTGGCTTGATAACGGCCAAAGTGGGTACTCTGGACATGGACGCGCAACATCTGGAGGAAAACATAAGCTTTCTGTTACAAGACGTCAACACAGTGCGTCCCAAACGCGAAGGTCGTTTCATAACACGCGTCTTGCTCAAGAGCCCGCCTGGCAGCGAGCAACTGAAGATCGATCCATTTGTATACGTATCTGAACTTTACGATAAAAACACTGCCAGAGTGAAGAAGGAAGGCAAGAAGCAAGAGGAACCAATGGATGCAGAAGAGAAGGCGGCAGCTGCTGTGGCAAATTAGTCTATAATATTGTTATGTACTTACAAAATCTATAGCTTTATTGCTTATGGATCCAATTGTGCATTGACAAGCAGAATACATACTTTAAACATTATTTGCTTTGTAGGAATCTGTTTATTCCGAACAGTAGATAGTCATGTTATCATCTTTGGATTTGCTTATGTGTAAAGTATGTACGTACGAAAAGGTTAAATAGATATTTGTGTGTTACGACTATTGGATGATCTCCCACAATTACAAATATTAGGCAATTATTTAAATTGTTTTTGAAAGTTGCACAGTGTGATCAGACAATTTGTAAATTCATTTCATTTGTGACATCAAACATATGTTAAAAATGTTGGATCAGGCTTTCAATGTGGCGGCATTACGCTGTTGATGCTGTTGCAGCATTTCCAACTGCTTGACCCGCGTATAGGCAGCACTAGCCAGCAACACAACTATATTCGAAGTCCACCAGATGGCCGAGCGCACATCGTTGTAATACTGCGTGGCAATAACTGTCTGGGCGCATGCTTTGGCCGTGCCAGAGATGTTGTGCGTTAGCGGTGAGGTAACCTGCAATCAGTTGAGAGAGTGTTTGATAAGTACATACCTCTGTTAATTCTCTCTGACTCACTTACCTTTATCTCCAGAGCTGTGACAAAGCCAATGGCGAAACCACAAAATCCACTCAGCGTCATGGCGGCCCAGAACCATGGAGCCCAAAAGTGCGGATAAGCCAAAATGGTGCCCAGCTCACCGTTCAATATGATTAGTGGTAGAAACAGCAGCGTGGAGTACAGATTATTGTAGTAGCTAAGCAGCCAGATTTCCTGGTTCACCAGCGACAACGCTTTCTTCGTTTGGATCGAGTACATGGCCAGTGCCAATGAGCTGAGTACTCCGAAAATGGTGCCACGCCAGGAGAAGGCTTTCGTCAAGCTCTCCTGATCCACGCCCAGCCAAAAGCCCACTACAATGGCTGCACAGCACAACAAACACTTGAAGCTGGTGCGCTGCCTCAGAATCACATAGGTCAACACGACACTGAACACTGTTGTCAATGAGCGACCAATGTAATAAAAGGCCACTGTGACATACGACAGGGACAAGTTATTGGCTCCGATCATCAGTGTGTAGAGCACGGTCAAGGGCAGCAGCTTCCGAAATGTGTCTATGTCCAAGGGATTGCCCTCCGGAAAGGTAAATACACTTGGATACTTCCGGCTGAGACGGCTCATGGAAAAACATATTGCAGTGGAAACAACGCACTGAAACCAGGACATGAACAGTGGTGCACCCAGATTAACAGTGTCGCTGCTCAGCAGATGCTTGTTCACGAACACAGTCAGTATGGAGGTGCACCTGTCACAAATGCAACGTGTTATAATTGTATCTTGGCACCTAAGTCTCGTTGAATGCTTCTTACCAGTACAACGCCACCACAAAGAATATCTTTAGATATTTATTCACCAGCCGATTGTGCTCGTCTAAATTTTGATACATTTTGATTGTGTTTAGTTGTAATTTGAGCCACCGAACAAAAAAAAATTAGAAATTGTGCGTTGCTGTTTGCACAGCGCCGGCAGTCGATCAGCTGATTTCGTTTCAAATTTCCCTTCTAGTCGAGCTTCCTCACCAAATGCACACACGTACACATACATACACATGCACACACACACATGTTGCTTGCATTTGTAATTGTTGTTGTTAAATTCAAATTGATTCAAAATAAACATGATTTAATTTTGTTAATATCAATATTAGGTATTTCAAGTATGTTATTTATTTGTATGGTTCTTAACATATTTAATGTGTGTGTTTATTTATTTATGAGCTAGGCATTTATGATTTTTTGTTGCTTAAAGCTTTTGCTTATTTATCCCATTCGCGGAATTCGGCACCTTCGGGGGGTTTGATGTCCACCTTATCCTTGGATACTTCATTCCAGTTGGTGCTCAGCACAGTGCCTCCCGATTCGGAAAATGATTTGTTCATGGCCTTTTGCACTTCCGCCGAGGACGAGCTGTAGATCTTTTTGAATAGCTGGCTCAAGGCGGCCTCGCCTTTGGCCTCCTTCTCGTCGATTTTCTCCTCTTCGCTGACCAGTCGATCCCAGTTCTTCACCTGGCGCGTCGGAAGTGGAGCAGCCTGCGATGTGCAGTTGGTGTTCTTTTCAAGCGTTTCCCAGCGCACGCCCGTCTCCTTGGCCAAGGTAATCTCGACCTTGGACGGAAAGGCCTTGTGAGAGGAGCGCTCCACAACGATGGAATGCAGCGGATGGAGCAGCAAATCGTAATCATCTGCAGTCATTTGAATTTTGTCTGCCTCGATTTTAACGTTGTAGTTCTTCTCAGAAGCGTTCTTCAGCAGTACTGTTATGACCACTTTAGTCTCCGATTGATACCAATCGTAGCGCACAGACATTTTGCGTTTTATTTTTGGAAATTAATGTGAATATATGTACGTATTTCTCTATTGTTTGTGATTAAGCCAAATTTGACAAATATAGAGTGAGAGAAATATCTAGAAATCAGTAGAGATGGGTGATATTTACGTCACTGTTATTTGTCGCACGTATTTTAAAGTAATTGTGACTGCGGTATCAAAGGTACCAGTACAAAATCGCTAAATGATATTTTGAAGTTACAGCACAATGGTCTTTCTACGAATAACCGTTTTATTGTGAATTTGTATTTTGATATGAAAAATGAATACACGAAATTAATGTTTTGTTTACAAGTGTAGACGGCAACTCTGCAAAATGAAATATTTGCAATCAATTACAAATATTACGTTCAGTGAAAAAATCCGACATTAGTTTTTGCCACAGAAGGTCCTTCTTTGGTTGCAGTATGTATTGTTAATGTTTGGTTAATGTATTTACTATACGCTTAAATATAAGGTAAATTCAAACTTATACTGACAGCCAAAGTCACAGAAATTTTTTGTAACAGTCACAGTTGTCGCTGAAACACAAATATCACCATAAAACGCATCTCTAAAAAACAGTCGAGTAGTGTCGTCTCGTTTCAGGCACGATTGTCGAAAGAATCTATTTTGAAAACCAAACCATAGGTCGCGCATTCATGTTTTGCAAACAAACAACAGGTGGCGGTATACTTTTAAGACGTGTGGCAGCCATGGCTCCCAGAAATGATACAATTTGTAACGTATCTTTACACGACACAAAGATACCTTTCATAGCTTTCATCTAAATTTAATGCGGTAGATCTGAAAGTTTGCACGAATTTTTCCTAGAATTTCTTAAAATTTCAGCCCCAAAGGGTTTCGAGCACCCAAGATTCATTACATCGATCACCTTTGTTAAATATAATATGTATATTAAAATTGTGGAACTAATAATTAGTGTTATTGCATAAATTGAACAATTGTTTACATTTAATTTAAAATTCGCGCCATGTTTGTTTTGAAAGTTTGAATTAAAGTAGAGTTGCCCCTTACAATATCTGTACAAAATATAAACTGCGTTAACAAATGGAATTCACTTTTTTATTCAAACTGAACTTATGATTCATTTTATTATAGAGTTTTAAATAATACAAATGCAATTGTAAAACAATTTTGTTCGTTATTATATATTTGCAGTATTTTTAAGCAAATCAACCGCGAACTGCGCAATTCTTTGGTATTTCTTGACTTAAAGCTTACAGCCACACTGATCTATGTAATTGTCAAAGGCAAAGACGAGCCAGAGACGATAAATAATTTTTATTTTTAATTTAATTATTCGTGCTCGAAATGAAATTCTATTGTCGAAAAATGTTGGAAAGTGTGTTTGTGTGAGAAAATAGTGTAAACACATTGCCATTGTTGAAACTAAAGGCAAATTCCTTGAAAGTATTTCCAATTGGAATTGTGCAAACAGGGTGTCTGTTTGCGTATATGTGTGTGCTTGTGTCTGTGACTGTGTATGTGCCATCCTTAATTTTTTCGCACATATGTATGTATGTAGCTGAACATTTTTCTCTAATATACCAACAATCGTGAGCGGACACAGCAAGGCGAAGAGAGAGCAGCCACAGCCACGATACCCTTGCGAGAAAAGGTAAGTAATTGAGGTGTAATGTAATGTAATGTAATGTCCACCGCTTTTTGCCTGAAGGTCTCGTCTGCGCGCAGCGAATGCTCTTTCACAATTCCTTGAACGCCCGCGTCTCTTTGCACAGCTGGCTCTGGCCAAATCGGACAGTGTGTACTGATTAGGAAAACATTAGTTAAAAAAATATTTGGTCACAATTGAAATTGTGTATAGTTCTTATGCTGCAGAAAAGAAGTTGTGCATTATCTTAAAATTGAACAAAATAACAATACAACTTTCCATAGTTTGATATGGCAGTTTTTATGATAAATTCAAAACCATGTTTACGAAAAAAGCGCTTTTCCAACCAGTGTGCACTGTCATATTTGGGTCATTTAAGTACTGCGCCTGTCTGTTTGCTTCTTTTCTGTTTCTTCTCTGTTGCTCCGCTCGCTCTCGAACGGAGCTGCGCGCTCTCTCGTGCATATACGTTTTTCAAGTGGCATTTTTTGTTGATTTAACGGTAATTGTAAATTAACGCACTAGTCGCAATTGTCATATTGTCAAATATACTAGTGCAATTTGCATTTTCTGTCTAATGCTGTTTTGCCTTGCGTGTGTGTATTGTTTGTGCTGGAATGTATGTGTATGTGTATGCGCGCGTGTATAATTGTGTGTGTGTGTGTGTATGAGAATTTATCGTGTTCTTATAAAAGTTAAAATGAGAGGGAGAGTGTGCGAGAGCGAGAACTGGTGCGCGCTCGTGTGTGCGCTGGGTTAGTAGCAATCGCAATACTGCTTGTGGGTGTGTGGTGTGTCGTGGTTGCTGTGTGTGGGGGTGGAGGTGTGGGGCTGCCACAGAGGTATTAGGATTGCTTGTTATTCTTTCTTTGTTGTTTTATTTGTGAAAAATATCTGCTACTGCTGCTATGTATGCACTGTCCGAGTGCTTGTCAGTATGTTTATACATATTTGTGTGTGTCTGTTTATGAGTTGAAGGTAGTAAATACATAAAAAAAAAAAAAAAAAAAATATTTTACTGTATGTATAAGAATAATATGTAATAGCAAATCAAAACTGAGCAACGACAACAACAACATTGTTAAGGGCAACTTTAATTCAGCTTTATCTTACTAGATCTATGTGTTTGTGTGTGTGTACTAACAAACACACATACATATGTATATGTGAGTGCAGTTGTCTGTGTTTATCTCTTGTACATTTCATAATTCGCTAAGCGACAAACGACTTAATTCCAATGCTGACTAACGCGAATCTCAATGCCTGAACGGAAGTGCAACGGTTAAGAATATGCGCGGTGCCATTAAAATCTTTGTGTTCCCATTTTTCATCAATGCCAAGTCGAGTGCGACCTTGAAATTCATTTGAACACTCAGAATGTCCAGAATGTCAATGACCTAGAGTAACAGTGCTTTGTGAAGGGGGGGAGGACGGTGGATGCATTATCCCAGTTGCCAGTTTCAACTAATTTCGTTCTGTTTTTGAATTTTTGTAGAATTTACAGTCATCCGTTGAGGGAGACCATTTTGTAACCACCGCAGCTGCAAACACGCGGCGCTGCCGACAACTCCTGCCAAGTTCCAGACCATTGTAAACAACAACACACATCGGAATCAACAGAAACACAAAAGGCACGCACACGTGAAGCTGTAGCAATCAGCGCAATGTTTACGGGTAAATTGCAGATCAAGGTTTGCGAGGCAAGCGGCCTGCGTCCAACAGATTTTCAAAAGCGCCACAATTTAACATTTGGCAAATTGGCCGATGAGCAGCTCATCGATCCCTACGTGTCCATAGATGTCGACGAGAGTCATTTTGGTAAGTGTTCTTTATCTCTATGTGCTATATACACAACTAAAGATATTTGCTAATTCAATTTCTCATTATAACAATTAGATCGCTCGACAACAAGACCAAAGACGTTTGATCCTGTATGGAACGAACAGTTCGTCCACGACGTAAATAATGCGCGCAACATTAATTTAACCGTTTTTCATGATGCAGCCCTGCCGCCAGATGATTTTGTCGCCAACTGCATTATTCCATTTGAGGATCTCATGCAGAGTGAGTCGGGAGTGCCGGATTTATGGGTGAGTGGTAGTCTTACATATATATATATAGATTTGTTAATAGTGATAACTTGCATCAAACTTTTTATAGATCAACCTTGAGCCACAGGGCAAAATTCATGTCATTATCGAGCTGAAGACCCGCAATGGTAGGCATGAGAATTATGGTTAGTTCTGTGCATTTACCCAAGGGGCCTTGTAACTCTTTCAATTTTATAGATCAAGCCAAGGCCGATGCCGAGGTTGAGAAGACCGTGGCCGTTAACAAGGAGTTCAAAGAACGCGCCGGATTCAATCGACGTCGCGGTGCTATGCGCCGTCGTGTACATCAGGTAACGTGTTATCAATGAATTGAACTTTTTATGAGATCAGCAAATGATGAATTACTATTTTCTATCTTTGCCGCTGATAGGTTAATGGACATAAGTTTATGGCAACATTCTTGCGTCAGCCCACCTTCTGTTCACATTGCCGCGAGTTTATTTGGTGAGTGGAAAACTACAGCGTAGGCTGTAAACGTACTCACAGCCAGGCTGTCATCAACAGTACCATTTTTAAGTTGTAATTGATTTTGGATTTTGATATAATTTACAACAAACACACACAAACACACACACCATCAAAGCATTGGCATAACACTTTTATTTTTGATTTTATTATTTCTAACTACAGACACACACATACTATATATCTCTCGATTGATTTCGATGTACTTATATGTATTGTAATCGTAACACACACAAACACACACACAACTTTTTGGACATTCACTACGTATTTTTAGCTATCTTCTTATAACATATTTATAAGTTTTTTGAGTTGATTTTCTTCTTGATTAACCATTTTCATATGCCATTATTCTGGGGATTATTTGCGCTGCCCGTTGCAATGGGGCAACAATTTTACACTGGTTCACTGGGTTGGTCTGTCATCCTATACATACATATATACCAAAAAAAAAAACATATGCTTGACTTTCATCTTTTGGTTCAGAGCTGAGGGTCTACTCCTTTTCTTTATCTTTTATTTTTTTGATTTTTTCGCATACACTCATGCCTACACAAAATAAAAAACACTCATCATTCAGTTATAAAAGAAATATATATGCAATAGCCACGGAATTTCTTGCCTTTTTGCAGGGGAATTGGTAAACAAGGCTATCAATGTCAAGGTATGTGTTCTGCTTAAAATTAAAAAGTAAAAAGGAATTTCTTCAAGAGACCCAACAGTTTCTGAGAAGACAATTACATAAACAACTAAAAAAAAAAAACCAAAAAACCAAAAAAAAAAACAAAAATATATAAAGCTATCCATCACTTGCATTTGCTCGTTTCGTTTCGTTTCGTTCGATCGTTTGTTGTTTGTTTTGATGTTGTTCAGTTTCGAATCAAGAAACAAAGCATTTGCCATTTGTCCACAATTAAAATTAAGTACATATACATAAAGTATACATTCAAATATCAATTTGGACTATCTATCATAAGCAAAGATTACTATATACCCTTAATTTACGTCGTCGCTGCTCTTGTTGCTTCTTTCTGCATTGTCCATGCATCTAAAGCACTGCATTGACCATTTTGTTTATGGTTTTGTTCAATACACACACACACACAAACAAACACACACATATGTTGTAACTCTGTTTTACACTTGTCTTGCCTCCATACTAATCGTTAATTGATAAGATTTAATGAGCCCCCAGCAATCATAAATTAAATGGGAATTCTAAACAAAGATCATTATAACTACATACCTTTAAATGTTGTGTTTGTTACGGTGATTGTATTTCATCAAAGATGATGATGATTACTAAGAGCAAGTAAAAATTTACTCTAGTCGATTTAGTCTATCCATATACGATAGGTTTGAGAGATAATGATAGTCTTTACCAGCTGTAGATCGAGTTATTTAAGTACAGGAAAACTATTAAAAACACGTCAGATTTAAGATAATATATTGGAATTTTAATTACAATTTATTACAAGTATATTGTGAGCTTTTTTTTAATTTATAAAATATGTAAGTTCTATATTTCTTTCAATCAGAAAATTAACAAAAAGTTGTTGTATGTGTAAAATAAAGAAGAATTTATGATACAGCGCTCTTATTTCAATGTCAGAAATAACTAACTAAGATTCAGTTATAAGTCAAGCGTTTTAAGACTTCTCTTCTTTTTTTACTAGTTCTTCCGAATGTTTCTGTTGTTATTTAAAAGTGTGCTTTGTATTGCTTAAGCCCTAAATCTATAATAAACAATTTAACTTTAGGAACATTTATGTGTTTTTTTTTTTTAATTTGATTTTGCACGCCACAAGTTGCATTTTGCACTCACGTGATTAAACATTTTTATGTTGTCCATAATGATTAAACAAACTAATTTGAATTCGACAAAGACTTGCAAATTAATATTGAAACAACATACACATTTTCTTACACATTTTAAATGTACGTGATAAATAAATTACATGGAATAAGCTAATTTTTAGTGTGTGTCTAACCTCTGAATGTATTTTGTATACAAAATTAATTATTTCAAAGGAAGAAATGTAAATATATATCTAGAATATCCATATATATATATATATATATACGTACTGCACTGCTGTGATTCGTTAGCTAAGTGAATTGAATTGCCATGCACTCTGCCTCAAATGCTGAAAAGGTTGAGCCGCCGTGCTGGCTGATATCTTTGATTAACTTTGAGTTTAATGAAATACTATTTTAATTGAATCATTTCTAGTCTGCACCTTAGTTGTACATAAAAAGTGCCATCTGTCTGTGGTCTCGAAATGTCCGGGAATGCGCGATGAGGTGAGTAGAGAGTTTAATTGAATTAAATACAAATTTTAAGACCTATACTTATCCCAACCGTAGCAGCAGGCCAAGGTGGAAGTTGTGCCGGCCGGCCAGCGATTCAATGTGAATGTGCCGCATCGGTTTGTGGTGCACAGTTACAAGCGTTTCACATTTTGCGATCACTGCGGCTCGTTGCTCTATGGACTGATCAAGCAGGGATTACAATGCGAGACATGTTATATGAACGTCCACAAGCGTTGCCAAAAGAATGTGGCCAACACATGCGGCATCAACACCAAGCAAATGGCCGAGATACTCAGCTCGCTGGGCATTTCACCGGATAAGCAGGGCCAACAGCCGCGACGGTCCAAATATTTGAGTCAACCGGGTGGCGAGGACAATTATGGTGCCTCATTGAGCGGCGAGGGTGGTGATAATGCGCCAGGCGCCTCATTTCGCAGCGGCAATCTGTCGGCCGACAGTTTGGCCACCTCGACAAACACGTTGACCAGCGGTTACAACAGCAGTAGTTGCATGAGTCTAGCTGTGGGTGGCGGTGATTCACGTCCCGGCAAATGCTCGCTGCTGGACTTTAACTTTATCAAAGTGCTGGGCAAGGGATCGTTTGGCAAGGTGATGTTGGCCGAAAAGAAGGGCACCGATGAGATTTATGCCATCAAGGTGCTGAAGAAGGATGCCATTATACAGGACGATGATGTGGACTGCACAATGACCGAGAAACGCATCCTAGCATTGGCCGCCAATCATCCGTTCCTCACGGCGCTGCATTCTTGTTTTCAGACACCAGACCGTTTGTTCTTTGTCATGGAGTATGTTAATGGTGGTGACCTGATGTTTCAAATACAAAAGGCGCGACGCTTTGAGGCGGCACGTGCTGCCTTCTATGCGGCCGAGGTGACGCTTGCCCTGCAGTTTCTGCACACCCATGGGGTTATCTATCGCGATCTGAAGCTGGACAACATATTGCTCGACCAGGAGGGTCACTGTAAGCTCGCTGATTTCGGCATGTGCAAGGAGGGCATCATGAACGGCATGCTGACCACGACATTCTGCGGTACACCCGACTATATAGCACCCGAAATTCTTAAGGAGCAGGAGTACGGCGCCTCCGTGGATTGGTGGGCGCTGGGCGTGCTTATGTATGAGATGATGGCTGGCCAGCCGCCATTCGAGGCGGACAATGAGGATGAGCTTTTCGATTCGATAATGCACGATGATGTCCTCTACCCGGTTTGGTTGTCCCGTGAAGCTGTGTCCATATTGAAGGGTAAGCTTAGAACTGCAAGATAATCACATATACATACATATATATAATAATTCTTGTCCGCTTTAGGTTTTCTCACCAAGAATCCTGAGCAACGTCTTGGTTGCACCGGCGATGAGAATGAAATACGCAAGCATGCATTCTTTAATAAACTAGACTGGAAGGAATTAGAAAAGCGCAACATAAAGCCACCATTCCGACCTAAAATGGTAAGTATAGTGCTATAGTATAGGGAAATAAGCTCTTACTAACTTGTCTGGCTTTTTATTAGAAAAACCCACGTGATGCCAACAATTTCGATGCCGAATTCACCAAAGAGGAACCGGTGCTGACACCCATTGGCAATGACGTCATACGCTGCATTAATCAGGATGAATTCGCCGGATTCTCATTTGTTAATCCCAAGTTTGGGCCAGAGCGCAAGGTGTTCTAAAGACGAAGGCAACCATTTGGATGAGTGGACATGCGCTTAATGTTGGCGAGAAATTAACCAGCAAACTGGATCAGTCGAAATTTTAAGCACAGGGCAATTTGTTGCCAGGTTTTTAATTTGGTACAGACCTATGCTATCTCTTAGCCTATTCCTAGCCCTAGCTTATCCCTAGCACTTTAACTTGAACTCTGCTTCCGTTGATAATTTTATGAACGCTTTATTGTTGTCTGTTTCCAGTTATCGTCTTTATCTTTATTTCGTTTTAAGTTATCTGTTGGAATTTACAAAGCGTAGCTCTAAAAATATTTAAATCACAACCAAAATGCAAATGAAAAAGAGAAGCTAAATTGCTAAATTGCAAGTTATAGTATATACACATAGGTAGAAATTATTATATCTACTGCAAAACTACTACACATATTCAGAGAACGCGTAGAGTGTCCTACATTGTCGTCATCTGCGACCAGTGCCAATAAACAACTTACTATAAATTGTATGCATACACACACCGCACACACTACACACACAAATAGGAGTTAGAAGAATTGTTTTTTATTATATATTTTTATTTTTCTAACGCACTGTCTGTCCCCTTCCCCTTTGAATCCTACGCTTTTGCTAGTGTTAATGCTCAAAGCCTCTCGAAGCAAGGCGACACTTTTGCAGCTTATTATCCAATCCAATCTCCTAATAACATTATTATATTGATTGCCAAAATAAGCCCTGATCTAGTCAATGTTATCGCAAATGCTGCGCCATTATATTTGTTATTAGTTTTTTATTTATTAATGTGCCGAATCTCAATGTTCGCACTTAAATGCAGACAAAATCGCAACAGCGCTATTCTAAAACGTATAGCACTTTCTCCTATGCGAATCTCAAGAGAATGTCACAATAGCCATTTCAATACGCCGTCTGTACACACACACACATCTATATATACAAGAAAATATGATAAATATTAGCCAAGTTAATGCGTATTCGAACTCTTGCACAATTTCCTTCTCAAGTATTAAAGCGATATTATTTTAAAATTAACCTATTGTTATACATACAAACATAATATTAATACAACAAAAACAACAACAAAAAGCCAAAAATAAATACACGCGCACACACATGCATACAGACACACACACACACACACACTTTTGAGCTAAACAAATGCAGAAATTTAAACAATAAAACTAAGTGAAAAAAACTAAGCTTAGAACAAACTTGAAAGAGAAACAAAACACATTTCGAAAAATTCATAAACATATATATTTTATGAAACTCACACAAATTATAAATACATTCAAAACAAAAATGTGTTTAGTTCGTAAGTTGGAGAAAATGTCAGTAAAGTAACTATATATATAAATATATATATATACATATATGTATTTATATATATATATATAAATATATATTGATTAATGAAATATATGTATTTTAATATATATATATACACACAAACACACACACACATGTATGCATAAATAGAATAAAAATCTAGTATACTTATGTGGAATATGCAGTGTAAACTGTTGAACAAAGCAAGAACAAATACAGATGAAAGAAGATGAAGTATATAATGTATGTAACAATACCAATACTAAAACAAAAAATAAATAATAATAAATATATATGTGTTGATTTTAAAACCAAAGACTCAAACAACAAATACAATTTGCAACAAACAACAAAAAGAAGGGAAAACATACAAACAATAACAACATAGAGCAACCATTGTAATTGATGTGCAATGTGGCATTGATATTTGTTAATGATTGATTTAATGATTGATTTGTATGTCAATCAAGATGAATGTATTGATTGTATTCTTTTTTTTTTGTATTTTTGTTTTAATGTTGATTTGAGAGCAACTATAAAATTGACTTTTTAAAATGTACTACACAATTCTTGTGCTGCATTTACAGGAGCGCAAATTGATTGCCGAATACTAAATTTGATAAATTTGTATGGAAAACCGCTAAACAAATATATAAAAAAAAAGGCAGTATAGAAAAAATTACTAATTGTAAGCAACATTGTTAACTAAACAAAAGAAAACTTTGTATGTAATGATAACAAACCCAGTGTGTAATAATAATAATAATAATAATAATAATATTTATGAAATAGCAAGCATACCCATTTAAATGTTAACCTCAAGTATTCTCAAAAGCGCATTTTACTAAACCCAAAATGAAGACAGGACAAGGTCAAATGCAAACCTTATATGAAAAGAAATTATATATATATATACATAGATACATGTAAAAACAGATACGACAATGCCGTTATTTACATACGCATCCAGCCAGCATAAATATGTATTTACATTAGTTTATATATCTATGAATCGCCTCGCTCGAGGAACAAGCAAACAAAATACAAAAATTGTTGGTTGTTACCGAACTTGAAAGGCAGCAGCTGCATTGCATTGTGAAATAAGATACAACAAATATATATACATATATATATATATATATATATTAAAGAAGAAAACAAACAAACAAAATGTAACGCGTAACCTGAATAAAAACTAAAAGCAAAACATACACAAAAAGTTAAAAACAGAATGTTAGCTATAAGACCATTTAAAATATTTTCAAATAATCGCCGTCACGGCCAACTGTAGAGCAAAGTTGTCCTAAATTGTAACGCATTGTTTTGTCTGGCTAATTAACTACTGCATTGCATTAACAAGAACAAATACCATTGAGTGCACGCTCATAATCCATCAAATTTCTCAATACCATCTATCTATCTACATATATATATGCATGGCCGATCGATGTCTGAATTGACACTGAAAAAATTCAGTAAACGTGGCCAAAATCAGCTTTAACAGTATTGAAATCAATAATTGGCATGCTGTGTAATCTTATGAATTTGCCAGACTAACGAGTTTCAATATATTTTGAAATTGTAACCAAGTCGCTTGAATAACTTCTACAAGCTAAAGTGCGAGATTTTCTGTCTCATCAATTAAGATCACATGCCACGCCTACATACACACCTTTTCATGTACCTTCTGCAATTTAGATTCTATGAATAGACAACATTAAAAGTATAAAAGAAATGCAAAACTTAAATCGTTAACTGATGTAAGACAAACAAACAAATCAGAAAATAGAAATTACTCACTAAAAGAATATTGAACAAATGAAGAGAAAAGTATTTAAAACACACAAAATTATATTGACAAGAAAAAAGCATAAATAATATTTAAGTTATGTTTAAAGAATGGATAAATAAGCTACAAAGAAAAGTCAAAAGTCAACAGTTGATATGTTGTAAAAAAAATGTGAACTAAGGGAAGACAGTGAGTGTTATTCAAGCAACTAAATAAATGGTAAAGAATGTAAGATGAAGAGAGGAAAGATAACCAAAGAAAACAAAATTACTAAAATTGATTTATAATTTTAAGTGAACATTTAATGAAGGAAAACTAATTAATAAATAAACAGGTAACACCTATAAAAAATGTACCATTTTGCCTTTTCCTTTTTAAATTATGTACCCACATTATTTGAAAATACCGCGCCAAAACCCCGGTCTGGCAACGCTTAGCGTCGAAGCAACTCTGTGCTGCGCACATGGCACTCAAAACACAAGTAAAAGAAGACGAAGCAAAACAAGTTAATGCTGGACCAGCACTAACTGAATTTTGCAGTATATTTACATATTAAACATGCCAAAAGTAAAAACAGAAAAGAAAACACGCATACACAATGAGGTGCAGAAGCAAGGTAAATTATCTACTATAATAAATATTAGAAAATTCGCAAATAACTAGCGATTCCTTCACAGGCATTGTGTTCAACAAGGATTTTGGCCAGCATATATTGAAGAATCCTCTGGTTATAACGACTATGCTTGAGAAGGCGGCACTGCGCGGTACCGATGTGGTTCTGGAAATCGGTCCTGGTACCGGTAACATGACGGTGCGAATGCTTGAGCGTGCCAAGAAGGTTATTGCCTGTGAAATCGATACACGCCTTGCCGCTGAACTGCAGAAACGTGTGCAGGCAACGCCGCTACAGCCGAAGCTGCAAGTGCTCATTGGGGATTTCCTCAAGGCGGAACTGCCCTTCTTTGACCTGTGCATTGCCAACGTGCCCTACCAGATCAGTTCGCCATTGATCTTCAAGCTGCTGCTGCATCGTCCACTCTTCCGCTGTGCCGTGCTGATGTTTCAGCGTGAGTTTGCCCAGCGATTGGTGGCCAAGCCAGGCGACAAGCTCTATTGCCGCTTGAGCATCAACACACAGCTATTGGCACGCGTGGACATGCTAATGAAGGTGGGCAAGAACAATTTCAAGCCCCCACCAAAGGTTGAGTCGAGTGTGGTGCGTCTGGAGCCAAAGAATCCACCGCCGCCTGTCAACTTTACCGAATGGGATGGCCTGACTCGCATTGCTTTTCTGCGAAAAAACAAAACTCTAGCGGCGGTTTTCAAAGTTAACTCTGTGATTGAAATGCTTGAGAAGAACTACAAATTGTATCGCTCACTGAGGAATGAGGTAAGGTATTTTATACAACTTAATGTTCAGGTTATTTCAACTGCTTTAAAAACACTTTCAGCCAGTAGAGGAAAACTTTAACATGCAGGAGAAAGTCATTGGCATTCTGGAGGAACAAGGCGTCAATACTTCACGTGCGAGATCTATGGACATCGATGAGTTCATGCGTCTGCTGTTGGCTTTCAATGCAGCCGGCATACATTTCAACTGATACGTAGTCTTTCACTGTTTGGTTAATTCTAGTATATTTTATCTTAAGAACTCGTTTAATAACTCCATTAAACTTTGTATGTTATTGTACATACGAATTGTTACACGAATCTTATAAGTGATGATGATTCAGCAGACCTCAGAGAGAATGGGAGAGTCTTGTGATTATTTGCGGCTGGCAGCGCAGTTTTCAACTAGTAATTAATTTGATGCGATTTTTATTGATCAGTCGCTCTCGAATCTCGTTTAAATAAAGTTCAACGCGTCGCATATAATTACAAATCGATGCTAAGAAAATGACTTTGTTCAACGAAGTTCGTTTGCTTTTGTTGCTTTCGGTGTATGCATCGATTGTGCTGTGTCAAACTCCAGATCCGGCAGTGAAAGAAGGTAGATATTGTTATGTTGATAAATGACCTCATTAATACTTGATTTCTACAGCTTGTACGCTGTATAAGCGCGCCATCTTCGAGGAGCGAGTGCCTATAAGTTTCTTCTTCCCCAATGCGCCTGTCACTTGGGAATCTATTGATTCCTGCCAGGGTTCTCGACCGTTGATAGTCGGAGGTCAGCCTGCCGATCCCAAAGAATTTCCGCACATGGCACGTTTAGGGAATCGCAATAAGGACAATCAGACCAAGTGGTTCTGCGGCGGCACATTGATTAGTAGTCGTCTGGTTCTCACGGCGGCCCATTGTCTCTACTCCTTGATGTACGTAAGAAAAGCTAAGTTATAATTATAAATTCTATCGAGGCTCGTATTTAAAGGGGTGAAGTCAATGTTGTGCGCTTGGGGGAATTAGACTTTGCCAGCGACACGGAAGATGCCGAACCCGAGGATTTTGAAGTCCGCAACACAAGGGAGCATCCGGACTTTAAGCACGGATTGTTGTATAACGACATAGCTATGCTGGAACTGACACGTGCTGTCAACTTCACCAAATATAAACATCCCGCCTGCCTGCCCTTCGATGACGGACATCGTACCGAAAACTTCATTGCCATTGGCTGGGGTCACAAGAAGTTTGCCGGCAATGAGTCAACCAAGTTGCTCAAAGTCAATCTCAAGAATTTTGAGAATAGTTGCGGCGGCGTCAGTGAGTTCGAGGAGTTTCCCAAAGGCTACGATACTAACACACAGCTCTGCGTCGGCTCCAGCGATCAGAAGGATACCTGCAACGGCGACTCCGGCGGTCCACTGTTGACCTACCACGAGGATTATCCCTGTATGTATCACGTAGTGGGCATCACCTCGACGGGCATTGGCTGTGACACGCCCAATATGCCCAGTCTTTATACGCGGGTTTATCACTACTTGGATTGGATCAAACAGCAGTTAGCTAAAGTTCGCTGAATATGTAAGACCTGTTTAGGCAAGATTTTACGGATTTAATTTGCTTAACATTAAGCTGGTAAATTTATAAACGAATATTTTTTTGTATGCTTAGCATAAATGCAAAGTGAATACATAAATTTGATTAAATACTTCAATGTTTAAGGTGCGATTTTGCATCGTCAGATATATTGTTAATAATTTATCTGATTTATAAAATATATTATATATATCTAAGCATAATTATCACTGTGGGTTATACACAAATAAAATCAAGAGCAAGACTTTGGTATGTTCAGAAACCAGTTTCAAGACACACTGAAGCGAAGGTTTTTTTTCCAACTTTCGTTAAGTTGAATACAACAACAAGAAATTACTTTTTTAATAGTTATCTATTCTTTCTTGAATTTTATAGCATATACATACATTTTTGAACTCAAACTTATGATTATGATTTTATTAAAAAATGTTTTATCAAAATCAAGCGGTATACTATATTAAATTGACATATTTTGTTATATTCCGAACAATATATGTTTTTTCAGGCAGTATTTCTTTTTGTGTTCGAGAGGCGGATAATTTTAAAGGTTCGGTTCGACTTAAACCAGAACCGGGTTGCAATTCTTGTTTAAATAACAAGTTGATTTTATTATTTGGAAAATATGTAGCTTACAATTGACGTCAACAAAAAAAACATTAACAATTACACATATGCGCACACCAATACAATTGCTTTTATAGATTATAATAAAACGAACAGTGTTGGAAACGAGATTTGCATGTTATCATCAAATGAGAGTGCGCATTTAATAGATTTCCTGAAATTGAACTGTCTCAGTTAGAAAACTGCCTTCGACTGGCAGTTCCGTATCGCTGATTGCAGATCGCCGGCTGTGATCTTTACAATATACATACATATACAACTATACAGAATCTGTAGTCGTAATGCATTATACATATTTCTGGAGGAATGTTTTTCAACTAAAGCCATTGTGGCTGACAATTCTGTTGCTGTTACTGTTGTTGGAACCAACGATCTTTGCCCAAGATGCAGATGTCGTCAGTTGTAAGGCAGAGAACTTCTTGTCCAACTAAGTTTTATTAAGTTTGTTTCTTTTAACAGCCTGCACACGGTACAAGACGAGCGTCTTTGATGTACAGAAAGGTTACAGCTTTCTATTGCCCGGTGCACCAATCACCATCAAGAAGTTGGACTTGTGTCGCAGCTATACGCCCTTGATTGTCGAAGGAAGTCCTGCCGAGGCAAAGGAGTTTCCCTTCATGGCCCGTCTGGGTAATCGGAATAGTGACAACGAAACCAATTGGTTCTGTGGCGGCACCTTGATTAGCAATCAACTGGTGCTGACGGCAGCTCATTGTCTCTACTCGGGAGAGTAAGTAGAGGATAATAATGCAGCGTCATGTCTAAAATTGTCAACTCTCACACACAGTGGTGCAGTCAATGTGGTGCGTTTGGGCGAGCTGGACTTTGACTCCGACAAAGATGATGCCCAACCCGAGGACTTTGGTGTGCACAACTTGACGGTGCATCCAAATTATGTACATAATCAGCTGTACAATGACATTGCCATCGTTCAATTGGATCGCGCCGTGAAATTCAATGTTTATAAGCTTCCGGCTTGTCTGCCCTTTGAGGACGGCAATAGTTTTGACAGCTTTATTGCCATGGGTTGGGGAGACATCAAATTGGCCGGCTCGCCTTCAAGCAGACTGAGAAAAGTCAAGCTGAATAGCCTTGGAAATATTTGTCCTACGGCCAACGATATCGAAGAGCTGCCCAATGGCTTCAATACGAGCACACAACTCTGCATTGGCTCCAGTTCGCGTAAGGACACCTGCAACGGCGACTCTGGTGGTCCTGTGGTCGTCTACCATGCCGATTATCCCTGTATGTACCACGTTATGGGCATTACTTCATCCGGTCTTGGTTGCGGAATTCCCAATGTGCCAAGTCTCTATACACGAGTTCACTTTTACTTGGATTGGATTAAACAAGAGATAGATAATGTTAGCTAAAATTAAACAGAATCGATTAGCATTAAGATTGTTTGGACACGATAATTGCCAAGATTAAATACGTTTTAAATTCTACATACAGGTAATTTACACTCTCGCAATACTCAGGTGGCAGTTGTGATTAAACGATTGACGGGTCAACACGGTTGTTAAGCAGTTAAGCAGTGAAATCTCTAGACCCTTCGTCTGGCAAATCAATCTCAGCCTCTCTGCAAGTGCGCGTGTGTGTGTGTGTGTGTGTGTTTGTGTTAGCCAAGTGTAAACCAGTCGAGAGTCGTTGTTTTCACCAAACCGGTTAATTATTTACCAACTGTTTATTTGGTAAACAAAGTCAAGTTGAAGATGTTGTTGCTGATTCTTCTTCTAACCCCACAGACATTTAGCCAAATCTTAGAGCAAAATGCGGAAATTATTAGCTGTAAGTAGCAACAACCGGATGTGTGGAGTCATCCACATCACTAAACTCTCCTATTGTCAGCCTGCACGCAGTACAAAAAGGAGATATTCGAGGAGCGGGTGGGATACAGTTATCTTATTTACAATGCCCCCATCACATACGAGGTAATCGACAAATGTCGTCGATATACACCGTTGATTGTGGGCGGACAGCCCGCCCTACCCAAGGAGTTTCCCAACATGGCACGCCTCGGACATCGCGATGAACAGAAGGGCAGAATGGATTGGTTCTGTGGCGGCACGTTGATCAGCAGACAATTCGTCTTGACCGCTGCACATTGCCTTGAATCCGAATAGTAAGTAACTAGACCCTGTACTTACAAAGCTCATAGGTTCCATTCAACTTGTCCAAACAAAATGTGCGTCAATATCAACAGAAGAGGGTCGATAGTTATATTTATATCTTAAGCAGATCAAGTTTGTTTTGTATGTAAGTTCTTCTTTATCCTAATCAGATCATGCAGGGGACTTTCTTCCGTCCTAGAAAATGGATAAAAACGATTTAAATGAACAATTTTAATACAATGTATTGTTATTTATTTACATGATTTAGCGGCGAGGTGAACATAGTTCGTCTGGGTGATTTGGACTTCGAAAGTGATCTGGACGATGCCCGACCAAGGGATTACGCTGTCAACAGTTATTTCGTACATCCAAAATTCAACAGTCCGGAGTTATACCACGACATCGGTCTGATTAAACTGGATGAACCTGTTCAGTTCGATCGCTACAAGCACCCCGCTTGTTTGCCCTTCCAGAGTGGCGAAAATATGGAATCCTTCGTAGCCGTAGGCTGGGGAAGCACCAGGTTGGCCAGTAGATCATCGAAGACGCTGTTGAAGGTGAAACTGGATCGTTTTGCAGATAACGTAATTATTGTCAGTTTGTTTCCGTGATGGCAGCCAATCTACAGTCTTTTCTATTCAGGTGTGCCGCAAAGTAATCCGGCCAGGTGAGGAGTACCCAAGAGGCTTCGACATGGTCAGCCAAATGTGCGTGGGATCCTCAATGGCGAGGGATACGTGTGATGGCGACTCGGGCGGACCCATTCTGGTCTATCATCGGGAGTATCCGTGTATGTATCATGTTATGGGTGTTACTTCCACGGGCATAGCCTGTGGTACTCCAAACATTCCCAGCATATATACGCGTGTGCATTTCTATTTGGACTGGATCAAGCAAATTATGTCAAATAATAATTAATTAATTTTATATAGTAAATGCATTCCACATTGTCGTTTATATCTGGCGGGTATTCTTCACAGTCTGGCAAGGCTACTCAAATTGGAAACTTAACGAAATTGATATTTTAAGGTCACGGTAACTAGGCATAACCGTGTAATTACATTTTTCTATATATCACATCATGTGGCACTCCAAATATACCCGGCATTTATACGAGAGAGCGTTTTGATTTTAACTTTACCAAGAAAATTAGGTCAAAAAATAGGTAATCAATTTATTTTCATATAATAAAGACACTTTTTATTTTGTCGTTTAAATTTAGCGGGTTTTCTTGACTGTCTGGCAAGGCTAGCCAAGTCGAAATCTTAACGAAACTGTTATTGTAAAGAAACAGTGACAAGCACTTTTCAAAGTTGTACATTTAAAATATTGTATAAGACGACTCCTTAAATGTTTCTGCATCGCAATTGTTTTCATAAATTGTGCATATGCTAAACTAAAATATAAAAAGCTGCATAGAATAAATAAGCAGGCGTAGATGAACTATAAAATACCATAAACATATTTTCACAGTCACTTACAGTGACTCGCTACTTTTAATGACATGTAACAAGTATCAAAAACGTAACTATCGTCCACCCCTATTGTTGTTTACAAAAAAAAAAACATTAATTAAAGTTGTGGAAATACAACACAAAGTTACACGCGCCAATAAGTCTGAAAAACTAGGGAATATAAAATGTAAACAAGAAAATAGCGCTGAGATAGACTTTACGTGATTTAATACGTTAACGCGCTGCGTTTTTACTCTTTCCCTTTTGACGTGCGTGCGACGCACATTAATACACATGTATGTAGAATTGAGTCCAAAATCAAACAGTTTAGGCACAAACATGGAGCCGGACAAGCTGCCACCCGAGATGCCCGATGTGGTGCAATCGTATAAGACGCGGGCCAAAATGAATCCGGCTAAGAAAGACAACGAGAAACGGCGACGCAAAGATGCAATGCGAAAGGTAATTAATAACGAGCATGTGCGTATGCCTGTGCATGTGTGTGTGTATGTGTGCTCGTCAATTGTGACTTGCCTGTGAATGTTTATTTGAATATGTACATGTGTGTTTGTATGTTTTTATTGTTTTATTGACTGATATTAATATTATTCAACCAGGTGTCGCTAATTTTACGAAAATGCGATACTGTTCGCACTGTTGAGGATCGTCAATTTCTTGAAAAGCATCCGGACATTGTGAAAACGACAAAGAAGCGCAAGGAACGCATTGAGATATACAAGGAGCGTGTCGTCGAGAAGGAGGACGAACCACATGTCATTGAGGCCAAGGTGGAGCAGCTGGCCAACATTGTGTCGCAGGCAAAGCATTTGATTTGCTACACGGGCGCGGGCATAAGCACAGCGGCCCTGATACCCGATTATCGTGGCAGCAAGGGCATCTGGACGCTGCTGCAGAAGGGCAAGGACATTGGGGAGCACGATCTGTCCAGTGCCAATCCCACCTACACCCATATGGCACTCTATGAGCTGCACCGTCGCCGCCTGCTGCGTCACGTCGTCTCGCAGAACTGTGATGGACTCCATCTGCGTTCCGGGCTGCCGCGACAATCGCTGTCCGAGATCCACGGCAACATGTATGTGGAGGTGTGTAAGCATTGCAAACCGAATGCTGTCTATTGGCGTCAATTTGATGTTACTGAGATGACGGCACGTTATTGTCATAAGACCCATCGACTCTGTCATCGATGCTCGGAGCCGCTGTACGATACGATCGTACACTTCGGCGAACGTGGAAATGTGAAGTGGCCACTGAACTGGGATGATGCCACAAAGCATGCGGAGCGAGCTGATGTCATACTCTGTCTGGGCTCCAGTTTAAAAGTGCTCAAGAAATACACATGGCTCTGGCAGATGGATAAACCAGCGCGACAAAGAGCCAAAATCTGTGTGGTGAATCTGCAGTGGACGCCCAAGGATAATATTGCTAGCATTAAAATCAATGGCAAATGCGACAGCGTTATGGCACAGCTGATGCGAGTGCTTAACATTGCTGTGCCCGTTTACAGCAAGGAGAAGGATCCAATTTTTGCACATGCCACGCTATTGATGCCCGAGGAGTTCCACACTTTGACGCAGCCATTGCTCAAGACCGCTGACGAGGAGGAAGCGGGCGATACACAGTCCTGCACCACGACAACAGAGGAAACGCAGGATTCCATCATTTCAGGCGACAGCTACAGCGATCTTCCCATTGGCAAAGGTCCACGCATTCGGACGCCAATCAAAAACGGTCATCGCATCAAAACCAATCTGGAGATTAGACAGAAGTATTCCCGAAACCTGAATACGCCACAAGTTAATGGCAATGCTGAGGAGACCAAGCCAGATATTAATCTGGAGCTGAAGACGGAGGTGGAAACTGAAACTGAAACGAAACCAGATATCAAAGTGGAGACTGAAACGGCTGCGACTTTGTGTGAGCTGAAAGTTGAGCAGAAGCTGCTTGAATCTAGTCCGGAATCAACCTGCATTAAGCAGGAACTGCCTGTGCAGGAACTACTGCCCAAGCGTGAGCCACTGATGACGCCCAAACAGGAGCTGCCAAGTGACATTACAAATGGGGTGGAACACAAAGTTGGTCTGCTAGAACTGCCAAAATTAGTCGCAATACAAAAACCTTACGTGGAATCTAGTACCAATTGTCCTGGTCTATGCCTGCTGCCAGTGGAGTTGCGGCTGGAGCCGCGATTGGAGTCATGTATTGGCAGTCTAGTGCAGCCGGTGCAGCTGCCGCCACTGGTGCCAATTGGTGCGCCACTTTACACGCCTTTCGTACCGCCAACGCCACAACAACATGGACTTCCTCCGGCACTGCAAGCGCTTAATTTACAAAGCGACAGTGCCACCTGCTCGGCGGAATCGACCACAGAGTGCGATGACGACGATGACAGGGATGGAGATGGCGATGGCGATGATGAACAGTTTAGTATGGCGCAAATGGATCTGTTGCGACGCCAAAGCGATCATGAGCTGCTGCTGCAATTGCCCAGCTGGTATGATGCCAAGTATGCGTATTCGGGACTGCACAGCATATTGATACCGCCGCCATCTGATCTCAACATCTGGAACTCACAGGTGGTGCCCAATTTCGCCATGAATCGCTCGGCCGCCGACTGTGAGTTCTGCTTCGATCGTTATGCTGAACTCGAGTGTCAGTTCTACAGCCGCTGGCATCTCAGCCAGCGTAAACACAAGAAGCGTGCTCGAAGCGGACGCTTTGTGGTCTGCGAATGCTGTCCGACAAGCGATGATGAGGATGACTACGATGAGAACATCTCGCTGGCGCACATTGCCGCCGCCGAGACGGCCAAGCGACGTCTCCAGCTGAGCCACAGCTTTCCACGCAAACTGGCACGCACCCAGGCCGGCTGGTATGGCAAGGGCTACAAGAAGGGACGCAAGCGCAGATAGATGCCTCCGACGATCCTCAGTCCAATTGAATAGTATTCTAGTATAGTTCAGTAGCTGTAATCATAGGCCGTAGCTTAGTATTGATAAGTATACATATACTAAATAGCTCGTAGTGCCACTCGCATTAGGTGTTCGTCTAATTAATTGTATAGGTTTTTTAAAAATGTGCTTACAACATCGAGAATTATTTACATGTTTGTGCAGTCCAATTGGTCCAATTTAGTTTTAAGCGAACTTTTTAACACAATTTTCAAATTATTGCATATTTTTTTAAATGAGTCTTAAATGTTGTTCGCAAATTGTTTAAATGTAAGCATTTCGTTTAATTCAACTGGCAGTTTTCCATTCAAATGCAAAATACAAAAAAAAAACTGAGAGGAAAAAATTCGTTTGTCTTTTTTTGTTGTTTATACTTAATTTATTTAAAATACAATTTATATGCTTTATAATTTCATTAACTTAAACATATAATATTGCTATTCTAGTTTTAGTTTTGCCTTCGTATGTGTGTGTGGGTGTGTGTGTGTGTATCTGTGTGTCTTCGAAGAGATTCAACTTGCAACAAAAGTGGACTTAGACTAAACAAAGAGTTTAATCCCCATATGCCCATGATTGATTGTGTGTGTGTGTTTGTTTGTTGGTGTGTGTATGTGTGTGTGTTGCAGGTTTGCTTGCCACACAAAACGAGACTTTACAAAATACCTAAGCAATAACTCAAAATCCACAACATAAACAAAGACAACACATAAGGTGGAAACTTAAACAGCAAAAGTTGACTCTAGATTAGCGTTATCAGGCGGACAATTACCCATTCTAAGACTCTAAACCGAACTGGCAAAATGCCAAAATATAATAATAATAATAATAATAGAAATTACAAGTTTACACAAAATACAGTTTCAAATGAATATCTGTTAAAATGCTGCCCAGGATGCAATGTCAACAAACAGTACAAAGCTAGAAGAACCCAAACAAAAAAAAAATAATAAAGATAGTTAGTTAGATGACGAGATAAATGATTGACTGAGATATAAAGTAGAAGATACTTAGCACGCGCTTGGAGCACGCAACAAATTGAGAACTAATGGGAGCATTTCTTGGAGGGAAGGA
This sequence comes from Drosophila histrio, assembly GCA_958299025.2. Lineage (NCBI taxonomy): Eukaryota > Metazoa > Arthropoda > Insecta > Diptera > Drosophilidae > Drosophila > Drosophila histrio. Next base: position 19,808,613 of record OY282581.2, read on the forward strand.
GTTGAGGTGCGAATGTGGGTGGAAATGGGAAGGAATGGTTAATAGGCAAGGACGCGTTGGCCATGATAGTTAGGCCACATAAATAAACATGTTGATGTCGTCGTCATCCCGTCTCATATACTTGTGTTCGATAAGCCACTCGAGCTGCTCCTTAATCATCTTTTTCGATGGCAGGAACATGTTCTTTAGTATATCGATAAGCTCCGCCTGTAACAAAGAAGGTTTAATATTAATTACTCTTGTTTTCAGTTGCATCCACCGGAAGAGAGACTCACCTGCAATGCCGCATTGTTCATTCGCTTGCGCACCTTCATGATCTTAATGATGGCTTCTTGGGTGCGCAATATGCGCAGCTGGACAATGGACTGATTATCCTCCTGTTGCGAGCGCTCGGTGCTCAACTGCAGGCGACCAATAAGATTTAACTGCAAGCGAGATAAGTCCCAAATTAATACCAATTGCGAATTGATCTTAAATTTGTATTCTCTCTTACCTTTCCACGTCGTTGCGATTTGCCATTCTTGACAATGGCAAACTCTTGATTGATATAGAACATGGTGTTCTCGGCAAAATCTTTGGGCGAACTGATGACCGTCGGTTCCATGAGCAGAATTTGCTTTTTGATCTTCGGAAATGCGACCAGAGACCACAGCGTGCGTCTCAGTTCGGGATCTGTTATAAAATATATGGCATATTCAATTCAGTTTTGAATTTAAATGAAGTAAGAAAGGCAGGAGATTAAATTCAATTTCTGACTGATCGTTCCTATATGATATAATAGTTCGATTTTAGCTAAACCATACCAAATCTTGGGAAACCACAGAGTTTTATACCAAACCTTGATTTTCCACCGATCGTTTTAATTGCAGTTATGTGATATTTAATTAGAATGCATAAGTCAATAATAAATACACAATCTTTGAGTTTGGTTGAGATATCTGAGCTGATAAGCTATCGATCGTTCCTATAGCAGCTATATGAAATAGTGATCAGACTGGGCTGATTCTGAAATATACATATATTTTCAGTACATACTGCCTGCAGCTAAAAGATTCCTCGAGATATCTTGAAAACTGAGAGACTTGTTTGCATAGAAACAGACGGACATGGTTACATCGAATCAGCTCGATGTTCCAGTCTAATCCTCCATTTAATGTGTTACACACATTTCGAAATACAACTGCTTTTAATGAACATTAACTGATCAATAAATAAAGGTTCAATCTGTAATTTCAACTTACCTGGCAACTCGGTCGCCAGCCGGAGATTCTCATAGGAGATCTTGTCGTGCTGTCGCTGATTCCAGGCAAAGAGCACCGCCATTTGAAATGTGGTCACATCGAGATCGTAACGCCCAAAGTTGTTGACAAACGTGATGGTGCCATTGCTCATGTGATGATACCATTGCAGTTTACGGCCGGAATGCTTCTTCTTGTAAAACTCCTCAACATCGGGTATATAGTCCTCCAGTTCAATTGGCAGTGATACCGAAACACGCTCCGAGCATCGCGCCCAAGCGCCTGCATTGAGTATTTTAATATTGATGGCATCATGCCGACTTATCGTGCTACGGAATTGAGTATTTAGATCCTCGCTGACCTGAAGGACAAGCAGAATTGGAATAAGTGAAAGGCTGATGGCAGTGCAGTTGTTATTGTGTTACCTTAATGTCCTGGAACATGCGTGCCAGCCTGTTGACATAATCAGCGGGCATTCCCACTTCGCGCAGCCACTCAACAATGTCTTCCTCCTTTTCGCTATCCGCACTTGTGCCCAGAATTAAGCTGTAGATCAGAGATAAATTAAAGCAACTATCGCTTGCAGTTCGAGTTCAACTTACCGTCGCGTCAAGTGCACTTTGTGATAGCGCATGAAGACATCCTTATTGTTCACGTACTTCAGCACGAGCAGCACATCCCGGAGACGTGCATCGATCTGCTCGCTGGTGAGCCGTTTGCTCAGCGGTGTGCGCCGTAGCAACATGTCACAATAGTTGGCCAGCAGCTCGGGGCATTTGCTCTCGGGTGCGGTATATTTAACGCCGCGATTTGCAATGCTTGTGGGCAGCTCCATTTTGAACACGCTGGTGTCGTTAACCACCATCTTGAAGGCAATGTCGCGGGCAGTAAGGAAGCGCGGATCATCGTTGAAGGCATTGCGCACCAGATCGCTGAACTTGTTAAACAATTCCAGCAGACGTTCCACATACTTCTCGGAGTCCTGTGTTATGATCTCCGAGGCGGACTGCATGTCGGCCAAGCCAGCGGACTTGATGTGCCGCTGCAGATCGCCCATCATCGCCTCAACTCCCTCGCCGTCGAGCACGCGATCCATTAGGCGAAACATTAGATTTAAACGGTCTGTCTCATAGTCTCGTATCAGTGCAGGACACTCGGCTATGATCGAGTTCAAATGATCCACAATCAGCACTTTGACCAGTCGGCAAGTAAGTATGTTAAAGCTGCTGGGCTCCAGATAACGCTTCGCCCGCACTTCCTCCTCGCGCAGCTTGGCGTCCGCATACTTCATGTAGGCTAGGACACCGTTCTCCTGCTGCTGCTCGGTGGACTTCAGTCGATAAAAGTCAGCGGTGGCCTTCAGGTAGGCCTTCTCGAAGTGCTCGCGATAGATTTCCAGCTTGTCCTCAGCGTTTGAGGACAGATTGACATAACTTTCGCGAACTCCGACCACTAGTTGGGCATCGTAGGCATCGCCGTTGCGCTCCGCGTGCACAATCTTCATGGCGGACTCCTGCAGGCGATCCTTGATGTCGTGGAAGATGTGCTTGTTCCACGAGTCCAGCATTAGCTTGCGCACCGGACTGTCCTCGGTGGGACCCTTTTTCGAGCTAGAGGCCGCTGTGGCTGAATTGCTGGCAGCACCCGTGCTTGTGGACGCACCACCTGATGTGGTGGTTGCTGCTGCGGCCGCTGCCGATGTCGAGGCCTTTGTGGAGGAACTGCTTGAGGACGCTTGATTGCCGGTTGCGGCAGCTGCATTCGATGTGGATGCGCCGCCGGCAGCGGATGACGAAGACGCTGAGCTAGAGCTCGAGGCCGGCTTCACTTGGGGCGATTGCTCCAGTTGGCGGAAGGGCAATGGCAGGTAATTGGACTGTGTGAAGAATTTACGCCATTCCACAATGTAGGTGGCCAATAGCGCCTGTTCACCCCTTTGGGCCTGCACCTTTGATTGGGCCTGGACAATGAACTCGACAATGTCCTGCTGCAGCCCGTCGTAGATTTTGGCAGCGCCCTTCTCGTCCCACAGGCACACAAAGTGCACGCCAAAGAAGAGGTCCTGCCATTCGCGCTGCGACACCGTCTCCTGCCTCAGCAGCTTGAGCACAATTTTTCTTTTCTCCGGCCATACCTCATCGAAGATGTCCCTGTCCCGTTTGCCTATCGCCCGCAGCATTGTCTTGGTCACGGTCTCTTTGTTCGCTTCTTACGCTCGGCTTCACCTTTGTGTTTAATTACGGAATTAAATTAAAAATAAAATATTGTGATCAACGCTATTTCCTCCGCCTATAAGCGGCCGATTATAGTTTTCGACCGATTTGTTGTTGTGAAAGTGCGATAACACACATTAACAGCGGAATAACAGAACCATAACAAAGCACAGCTGTTATTTAACACTATCGATTATTAATCTAATGCATTACTTAAATAAAACTACTGAAATCAATTGACATTTCATGAAAAAAATACAACTGAGGAATTTGATAATTCCGTTTGTGAATGACTTTTAGTTTGGAGCTTTCGACCGATTTAATTTGTTGGTCGCCTGAAAGTGCGATGACAATTTCTGATAATTTATCGATTTATCTTATTATTTGATGATATGGCAACATTTGCGCGGTCTGGCAACGTTAAATGGTGAATGGCAGTCTAAGCAGCTGCAAAATGCTTGCACGCACACACAGATAAAAAGTGTAGTTTAAGTGCCCAGTGCTGCACTGCGAGTGTGGAAAAGTGCGGGAAATTATTGCAACGAGACTGTCAAATAGTGTTAAGAAGAAACGAACATTAACCAGCAACTGGTAATAACAAGGTGCAATAAAAAATGTCCAAAATGTAAAGACTTTATTTAAGCAACAAAATATTGGTGTCATGTTTTGTGAAATTCATAAATCTCTCGTTTCGTTTTGGTTTTTTTCTTCTCTACCACAAAAAAGGGCGCGTGAGTGAGACGACAGTATTGCGGTGCAGAGCAATCATAGCCAGCTATCCCGCCTCCTCGCACGCGACTCACACGTCGCAGACTCAAAGTCTGCTCGCTCTCAAATGTTTGACATTTTTCACATTCAGCATTTTCCCTTTGTTCGTCGGCGGGTCTCGTCATATGGCTCGTATAGACGCTCGTGCGTGCGTAACAAATAAAATTGAAAAAAAGAAACGCAAAAAATCGGTGTTTCAAATTTACAAAAATAGCGCACAAGTGTAAATAAACAACTGTTAAATGCGCATGCAGTGTACAAGTGTATTAAATTCATTGAGAAATATGCGTAAAAAGCGTTATTTCGTGATTACTACGGCGACGACGACGACATCAAAACCAACAACAACTAAGTGCTGCTGCGTTCATTGACGTGACGCGCGAGTGTGAGTGTGCATCTGTGTGTTGTGTGTTTATGTGTGCTGGTGAGTGTGTGTGTGTGTTGCGAGTTGTTTTCAAATAAATAAAATACAAATCTTAAGTCGGCAACAGCAGCAGCAACAACAAACAAAACACCACATACAAAATTGCAGAAGTTTAAACCGCTGACGCAGCAGCGTCTAACTGCATACATACATACATAAATTAAACAACGAAATATTTACATCAGTTCAGTCCGCGTGTCTCGTTGCGCGCAAATTCTATGTGAAAAGAAAGTGCGGTCAACAGTCATCTCAATCTCTACAGTAAAATATGTATTTGTCTATGTGTGTGTGTTCGCAGTGTATAGAATTGAATAAGCAGGAGCAAAGGAAGGAGTAAAGGAAGTTAAAAGCAATAGCTAAGCAACAACAAAAATAAGAATAATAATAATAAGAAGAAGAGGACAACCAAAAGCAACACAAATGAAGCAATCAAATTTTGTTAAATTTTAAACCGCAAATATCTGTATCCCCAAGCATTAAACAAGGCGCATAAATTTTTGCCAATGAGTCGCAGACAGTCATTGGATCGACCAGGTGAGCATTCAAAAAATTGCCCTTACCTATTGTAATTAGCATTTCAATTCATTTACTCAGCATCATTGGCCTGCATACGTGCACTTTGCGCGCACGCTCTCACTCTCTTTCTTTCCTTCTCTCTCTCTCTCTCTCTCTCTATCTCTCTCTCCGTCTCCGTCTTCGTGTTCGTCTTCGTCTCGTTCTCATTTTGTTTTTGGTGAGGGCTCTCGTTGTTATGTTGCTCTCGCTGTTGCTGCTGCTATAAATAAATTGCTCTCGCTGCTCTGAAAATGCTGCGCGGCGCAGCTGCTTTAAACTGTCAGTTGTTGTATGCTGCCCAGTTCTTCTTCTTGTTGTTGTTGTAGCAAACAGCAGAGGCAGCAACAACTGTGACAACAAGCAACAGCAACAAAACACCAAAACTGTTGTGATGCAAAGGCAAATGTACTAATCTTTCCCTTTTTTTATTCTGATGAACTGTGGTGAATTTCTATGTCTACCTTTTGGCGGTGGCCAATACCAACAACTTTGCATTCATCGAACCTGCCGATTATTTGTGACAGCCAAAATGCAATTAAAACGTTCACTTTGCCGATTTGCCAACTTTATTTTTAGCCTTGCTTTTGTTTTGATCCAAATTATGTTAATAAAACGAGCTGGCACTGGGCCGGCACTTTAGGTAAAAATTCAAAAGAGAAAGTGTCGCGAACGTTGCAACATTTAGTAAAATGTAAATGTGACCCAAAATGTGACGTACATATGAGAAAGCAGCGTGTAGAAATAAACAGAGGTAAAGGCCAAGAGCCGAAAGAGGAAACAATAAAATATAAGGCACTATTGCTGTTGAGATACTTTCGTATATTTTTATAGTACTAGCTATCGACAACTGCATCCGTCTTGAACGAGTTTTAAATGCTGTCGCCTCAATTTAGGATGACTATGTGATCATCTCATTGCATTCAGTCATTTGACATTGCATGTTAAATGTAAACAAATTGTATACAATATGCAAATTCTACAGCAATAAGTTGTTAGAACACGTCGTCACAACGTGTGGATTCAGTATAAACTTGTTGGTAGCACCGTTAAATGCATTCCAACTGGCTACTTCAATGGAAGCAATTATTAGACTGTATTTCTGAGATACAATTAAAAAGATTGTAAGATACATAGTATACATGCCTGCGTTTAGCTCAGGATTGAGAATTAAGATAATTTTTTTTAAATAATTGTGTATTTATTTAATTTTGGCATGTTTAACAAATTTCTAGCGATACGCAACATTTGTCGTTTTTCCTGAAAACAGAAAATACAGAATATTTGTTGAGAAATTGAAATTAAAGAAAATCAGGGATTAAAACCGGAACCATTAATCGAAATTAACAATTTCAAATGTAATGTCGAAACCTAAATCGAAATAAATTTTGTTTTTCAATAACCGAAACACAAAAAGGTTTTTGTACCGGTACAAACGTTTCGGGATTCGGTTCCGATGCCTTTTTCCAATAGTTAATTGTCGCCTTCTAAATGTATATAATTTTGCAAGTCACTTAATATTTAAGTACGGTTTATCACTATAATATAAAAGTGTGTTCTAGCTTCGCTTATGTACCAGAACCGATATTTGTTACGGTATTAGATAAAGCCTTAAATTCCTTCTAAATTAATTTATTAATTGTATAAAATATACCAATAATTAATAGATTTGTTGGAATTTGTGACAGTCGATTTTGTGACTTCTATAAATGAAATCTCTGTTATTTTAGGAACACCGATTAAACAAAGGCAATTGTCATCACAGTCTCTAGAGAGATTTGTGGAATACACCTGATTCATTCATTGTCTACATATTTTAATATATAAATGATAACTATCAATTACAATTTGTTGTTGCAATTGAATTAATCGTTTCACGTAATTTTGTTGAGAGCCGCCGCCTCCACACGTAGTATGAAATGCAGTAACCCGTTAATTTATTTATAAAATTCAATGTTCACGCGGCTAAAAGCGACAGACCAACACAAATCGTACTCAATGCAAAGTAGCAACAATGACACTAAGAACAGCAAACAACAATAACAACAACAACAACTTGGGGCAGGCAGCCGGGTTTTATATTTTGTAGGTCAGGGTTGTCGCGTGTAATGCAAAACGTGCCAGCAAATTGAATGAATAAGCGCGCCCTGACTGCCTGCTTGCAACAACAACAATAATAACAACACCAACAATAACAACAACAAAAACAACAGCCGTAACAACAAACAAACAAACTAGGCAACGACTGGGCTAATAAGCAACAAACTGCATAAATTATTAACGACAAGAACAACAACATAAATTGCGACGTGAACTGTATGCGTTTATAGAAACACCAAAGGGTTCGATGCCTTGCACTTGGCACAAACTCGTAATTTATTTAAACAATAGTAGAGAAAAAACAAGGCAATTTAGCGTTTAGATATTTTTGGCATGCGATGCAACAATGGCAACAGCAATAACAAACAAGAAACGAGCTTGACGGTAAACTTTTAGCTGTTTAAAAGTGTTCCCAGACCTAGTAAAAATATTGTTATTAAATAAATACAATTGATGAAATGATAATTTATCTGAAATTTAAATCACTGCATGATATTTAAAGATATATCAATTATAAAGTAGTTTGCTTGTAGCAGGTGCAATTTTCAACCTAAACGTATTATAATTTAGCCACTAATCTATGATAGCTTTTAGTTTCAGTTTACATTCGTTAGTTATAGTAGATATAAAGGCTTATTTGTGTTGTTTGTTGTTTGTTGTCGGTTCTTTATTGTCACGCGGTTTTTTCTGTTTCTCTGTCAACGCGTGCCAAAAGCTCATTAAATGAATTTTTAATGTTGAATCGATTTTCCACGCTATTAAACGCCTATTAACATTGTCTATCAGGGACTACAAACCATCACGCTTTCAATCAGCTTGTTATATATTTCCCTTTAGTTTCTGTATTATTATTATTTAAATGTTCACATTCAATAATTTTTGATTGTTTTTGGTTTCTTTTCAAGGCCAAATTATGGTGGCAACACATTTTGGTTGGCTTTTACTGATAAGCATATTTGCTTAACGATATATCGATTCATAGATAAACAAATATCCATAGAATAATGACAAACACAATGGGAGCACATAAATATTAGACAATTATTTAATTGTTGCTGTAAATAATTAAAATATTCCGTTTTTACTTTATTAAGATTTAATAATGTACACACTTAAACCTTTTGAGAATTACATGTGTTGGCATTAATTATTGCATCGTAAACTTTATTGAATTGCTTCTCTTTTGCTTTCTCCCCTTAAATATTCCAAGAATTACTTAAAGCATCTGCTTTAAATCTGCACGTTAAGAAACTTTCTGTTGATTTTCTACAGTTAATCGAGAGCTTCGCTTAGTCACCAAACTGATAACGTAAATATATGTAAAAATGTATGAGTCCATCAAATCGGGAAAATGTGAAATACAAGTATAACAGATACAGATACAGATACAGATACTTTTATTGCTTAGCTATAAGAAGGAGGATAATTTGATAGGTGTCCACCGTTCAACATAAAGTTAAAACAAAATGATCTATCCTCGTAAATAAGTATACCCTACACACACTATTTTTGGGCTTATCACTTAAAGTTGTTCATAAAATTAGGCAACTGTGTTTGGGAGAGCGATACGAAAGTTACTCTCTTGTGCGGTCTTATCTCATGTTCTCTTTTATTTCTGCTCTTCTATTTAATGCGTTCTCACGCCTTGAGCTTATCATTTAGTTGTTTTTGCTGTTTTCCTGTTGTTCGCGTTGTTTAATGATTTATTAACACTCAAGCACAAAGAAGAATACCAAAGTTGTCGCTTTGATGAACTTTAGCTGGTTATTAACATAAGCCGGCTTACGTGGAAGTGCCTAAAAACAAAAGAACAGCTCGATGAGCTAATGCTGACAATAAGTTGACACTCCTCCTGGTTAGCTGGATAATATTATTAATTCTATAGACAAAAGGGTCGCCAAGACTACGTTAGAATAGCTATTTACCATTCTCTCTATGTCTGTCCATATTTACTTATTTGTTTGTCCTTTGTATTTCATTCTTGAATTCTTGTTGTTGTTCCTTTTGTTGTCGCTAATGAAAGAAATTGCTTTGATTTGATGTCGAAAAAGTTTTCTCATTTGAGAAACGCACTAGAAAAATTACACGATTCTCTGCGGCGACTGCTGCGGGTCTTTGTATGTGTGTGTGCATGTGTGTGTGTCTCTGTGTGCCTGTGTCCATTAAAAGTTTACACTTTTTGGGGGTTAATCGTTGGCATCAAAGTGGTTGCTTTGGTTGGCTGGTGGGCGAATGCGATGTGTATCTATCTATTAAAAAATCGAGGCGAATCGAGCGAGTCGCGTCCCGGAATGGGCAAAGACGATGCCCGCTGACGACAACGAACAACGACGACGACGACGTCAAATATTTTGAGTGCGACGCTCTCTCTCAGGAAATTGGTGTTGTTGTTGTTGGAGACTCATCAGCAGCAGCGGTAGCATCGGCAGCAGCAGCGGCAACAAAAACGTGACAGCAAAATTAACGCCAATAACAATGCGAGCGCGAGAGTTGATTTTATTTGGGTGCAACTTGTCTTTCCTTTTTGACTCTTTCTTTACTCGCTGCAAATGCCGCACAAAAGTAGGCAACACTTGCATATACGCCAATTTCCCCTTCCCAAATAATAAACCAAATGAAACGGACGAGGAACGAAAGCGAATTAGCCTTGCCATATCATATGCTAATATATTCAGAAATAATCTGGCAACCTGTATATCTTTTTAATCATTTACATTCAGCATTCATACCACCGTGTGTTTGTTGTTGCGTGTTCGTGTGCTTGCAAATTCTATTCCCAGTTGGCAGCAACATTTCAAGCAATTTCCGATGCTTGCACTTCACACAAAGATGTTTTCTGTGGCAGCAGTTGGGGCATAAATTATATTTGCCTTGCTGCTTTCCTACTCCCCTTCTACCACAAAATGGCGTCAACGGATGCGGTCTACACTCTGTGTCTATGTCCATGTGTGTATGTGTATTTATTTGTATGTATGTATGTATGAATGTCTATGACACACGTTCATTTAATCGATTTTGGTAACAGTTGTGTTGCTATTTTCATTAAGGGTTATTCCGGCTTGATCTGAGCAATGGCAGTGGAACAACAATATGCCATAGAATTCGAAACTAAACGCCGTTCGCTGTTCGGGACGAAAAGGACGAACGCATGCTCTGCCATCGGGCCGCAATCGTGCGTTTTCAGCTTCCATTTATTCTGCTTCTCTCTGGAGAGTTTGTCGTCGGGAGTTTTTGATTTTCGACATGTCGCTACCGTTTCCTTCTCCCCTTCGACTTGATGATGAATTCAACCCTTTTTTCGCAAACAGACACACACACACACACATACGCGAGCAAAGTTTTGCATATTTATTATAGATAATTTGTGTACAGGTTTTTGTGCTGGCGCGCAAACTCTCAACAACGTCCTGTGAGCATCCTGTCCCTGTCCCATTCCATCATCATTCCCGTTTGCTGTTGCATATTCCGCATATGTTGTAGCATGTTGTTGTTGTTTCTTTTTTGGCTTTGTACTGATGCCAAAGGGGTTGCGGGATATGATGGCAGAGTAATTAATTTCTGGCTTGTACAACTGTTAAAAGAAATAAAAAAAATAATGATTTGGGTTGAGTTTTTAGCATTTTTGATATCTGGCAACGCTGTTGCAAAAGTTGTTGTTGCTGTTTTCTTTGCTATTGCTCTTTGTATCCGAGTTCAAAGCTTGTTGTTGTTGTGTGCTTTGAGTAATTAAGATTAATGTGAATAAAGTAATTGAAATTTGTATTTTACTTGACATGTTGTGTTTTGATTGGTAATTATGATATAATTACATATGGATAACCATTTTTAAAAACGATATTTGGCAATTATACTCACAGAAACTTAACAAAAATTGCTCTGAACTTAATCTGCCTGTTGTTTAATTGCTCTAACTCACCTTGATGCGATTTGACTTGTTTTACTACACGACATTTGCATATATAATTGCTAACAGCTAAATAAATGGATACTATTTAATTGAACTAGTTTTATTTTGTTTAGTGTTTACTTTGCACTCCCAGCCAAAAATGCAATTAAATTAATTGATAAACTGTACAAAGTGGGCAGTGTACGACTTTGAGATATTCTCTAATTTGTTAATATCGAAAACAATTGAGAATTTTTGTACAATTTATTATGTTAATAAATAAATCTATGACTTATTGTGAGAGTGAAACTCATATCGATAGTCATAATTACATGTATATCGATAGCGGTAGTTATGCAATCGTGTTATCGATTACTCTAATTTAATTTTGTAGTTGGCAATGAATTCGAGCGGAAATAACGATAATAATACCTAATTATTATTATTATTATTGAGGTCTGGCAATAAATGCGAAAAATCGTTTCAAATCGCTTGACAGACAACAACAACAACAACAACAACGACCACTGCTGCAGCTCGAACAGCAGCAGCCACAACAAGAGTGTCGACTGCATTGTTATTTGCCTGGCCTGTTTCCTGTTTGTCGTCATGTTCGGTCACATGCATTTCCTACACATGCCACAAATGCTCGAAACTCTCGGAACACATTGGACAAACTTCTGTATTGTTGCGTTTACCGCCTGTGGCGCTACTGGGCGAGTATTAGTACATATTAAATACGATTACAATTACCGTGTACAACAAGAGCATCTTATTACACTCGAGCAAGCGCATTTACGGCGTTCTGTTTCTATCATCCATTCCGCTGCTTCCCCTTCTCTCTCTCTCTCTCTCGCTCTCTCTCTCTTTTGTGCCTTTTGTCTTCAGTTGTACAGAAATCAGTCATGTGCGCACTTTTACAATTACACTTGACATTCGCATCAACATCATCGGGCTTGACTGACTTGAGTTTGGCTATGGGCTATTGGATAATGGTTAGAGTGTAGGGGATAGAGGGTAGAGTGTAGAGTGTAGAAAGTAATGTTGAGTGAGAATCCGTGTTCTGTTCTTTAGCCTTAGTGAAATTTCAAGCGTCGACTCGTTTTGCATAGCTTTGCATATAAGAAATGGGAGCATGAATCAAGCGAATAATAAATTACAAACATAAATACAAATACATACATACATTCATTTGTATATACATATGTATGCATGTACTTATTCTGATAACCGCCGTTGGGTTATTATAAAACAATTCACTGCATTTGAGTTTGTTTTGCAAGTTGAGTTTGTTTTTCGACTTCTGCTACACTTGATAAAATTCTCGCGTTATAAATTGACTTTAAAACACTCTTTCGGAGTGGGTATGACACTATTGTATAGTGTAATAAATATATAATATTCTGAGTTTTTCTTGAATAATCCAATTATTGTTAATGCTAAATAGCACCTAATTTTTCTTAATTTTTTCTTGTAATTTACTTATAAATAAAATTGATTTAATATATACTATATTAATGTTAAAGCTAATTGATTATTGTTTATTGTTTGCTTGTGGAAATCTCTCTAGTTTTTGTCTATTCTTCTTTCTCTTATATTATTATATTATATACTATGAATCAATGAATATGTTAGGGTAATCGTGAATTTGTTGAACTTTAACTTTACTATGATACTTTCTGGTGTGGTTCATTATAAATTCATATGGTAAACATTTACACAAATGGCAGCAGCGGTTTTGCGGCGTTTTTCCCAGTTTTCGTGCTCGCAATTTTGATGATGGCGATGTTGATAATGAAGTTGTGGATTGGATTTTGGCACTTTTTAGATGCTAGCACGGTTCGATGAATGTTTACACTGCTCAGCTAAACTAAGCTTAAGAGGGTTGCTCTGTGGCCAAGGAATGTGACTGGATGTGGAAATGGAGTTAAATTTGCAAACATGTTGTGCCTTTAGTGTTGCCCGTAGGAAATATGACTGCAAATTTAATGCAATAATCACCAAAGAATTACACTAAAACCCATGTAAAGCACTGTGTACTTTTAAATTAATATTATAGAAGGTCAGTAGTTTGAATACGTTCCTTTTTCGTTTTGAGCTGACCCCAATTCTAATCCATGACCCTGGACAGCATAAGTTTTGAAACTGACAAAGCAGACAAAACTGACCAATGGAATTTGCATAGGCCATGGACAAGTCGAATGTCCCCCAGTTACAGACGTCGAGTCGCATGAATGAATTATGAAATGGGTATATAGTATCTGTATGTAGTATAAATCTGTAAATATGTAGAATATTTATATATTTATTTGTAGTTCATTTTCTTCTTTATTGTGTGTGGCACATTGGGAACATCTTCAATCTCATAATCCAATTGAGTGTCAACTTGGTGTCAGTTTTCATTTCGGACACCAAAACACTTGACGCTTTCAGCCCTTTCCCCTCCTTAACTGTGGTCATATGGCAAGGCTGAAATGGAACGGGGGCATTGGATAATTGGCGGCACTCAGGCGTAAAACCGAAACTTACGAGCCATCCTTGAGGTCACTTTGTTTTCCACTCAAGTTTCTACCAAACGGTATCAGTATCTTTTTTTTTCTTTTCTCTCTTTTGCTTTTTCTTTTCATGTTTGCGTTGTTGCTGCTGTTGTTGTTCCCGTTGTTGTTGTCTGTCTGCTAAGTTAACCACAGTTATTTTTGTGTGTGGGCGTTGTTGCCCCTTTTTTTGTCGTTGTTGTTATTGTTGTGGGAGGGATGTTTCAAAAGTTTTTAATTCGTATGTGAGACGATACTTGTCACTTTTTTTTTCTGTTTGTTATTGATGAGCCTGTTGCTAAGGATTTTTCTTTTAACTATACTACTTATCTGTAAATGAAACAAATTCAAGTTTTGAGCAGAAAGATGAACGAGAGTTTTTTTTTATTGAACTGCTCGACTTGTGTTATATGATTAACAATTACGAGCAATCAATTTGTGAAGCCTAATCTTCTGCTCGCTCTTTAATAATGAAAACACTCAAGTATTTAACTAATTACCTGCAATTAACTGGAACAGAGAGAATCTTCGAGAGCTGTGAATGGAATAAATCTCAGATGTCTAATCCAAAAATGGCTCATAATCATCCAACAGACAATGGAAACGACAGCTGCGTAGTTGGCAACCTTTTAGAATACATAAGAATGTGTAATGGTCGGTTAATGATTACAAAAAAGGGAAATACAATCAGTCGTAAAGTTGTCAGACGAGAGCATCAACTTGTGGGAAGAGCAACTAGATAGAGGGGAAGATGCAGCAGCAGCAGCAGCTGCTTCTCACTCCTTTGCCTTCTTCTTGTTCTTGCTGTTGTTCATGTAATCTAAACAATACCTGCTGGCGGCAGAGAGAATTTCAGTACTTTTTTTTTATCTGAGACGAGCGCGGTTCAATCGAGAACAATGAACCAAAATAAATGCACACACAAAGCGAATCGAAGCTTATTGACAAAGGGAATGTGGCAGTTACCAAAAACAGTAACAAGAACATTGCACATTGGCTTACCCAAGGATAACAGGCGTTTAGAAGCTGTCACAGGATACCAGCAGAGACAGAGACAGAGATAGAGATAAAGACACAGACTTTGTAGTTACTTACAGGTAGCTTGGCAACAGCTGCAAAAATTGCATTACCAGGCACTTGGCCAACTCTCTGTCTATCTCTGTCTTTCTTTTCTATTGCCGCTTCTTTTGCTGTTCTGGGCAATTTTCGAGCATTTGGCTATTTTGGCCGTATTTACCTGTTGTCGAAATGTATCTGCAAGATACATACAGATACACACAATCGCCAAGAACTTCAGCATCTCTATCTCTCACACTGTGAGTGCAGTTGTTTGGCCCTTGGTTGCCATTGTTTTAGCCATCATCAGCAATATCGGCAGCGTTTTAGGAGCTTCTTTCTTGTCGTTCTTTGTTGTTGTTCTTATTATTGATGTTGTTGCTGTTGCTCCTGCTGCTGCTGTTGTTGTGGTTTTGTCCATCAGCTGTCAATGGCTTCTGCTCTGCCTGCAGCACATTTTTGTTGTCTACCTTTTAGAATCCGCTTTGCTCTTCGCCTCCTCATTCTACGGCGTACACAGACACACATGTGTGTGTCTTTGTCCAGGTTGTTTATGCCAGTTTTAGTCTGCCATAATTGCTGTGCAGTCGGTCGTCCAGTAAGTTGTTGTTGCTTGGAATATTTGCAGCTTACACTGTGCAAAAAAAAGAAGAGATGGAACAAATAAATAAAAAAAACCAGTTAATTGGCAACATTATGTTAATTCTACGAATTGAATATAATCGATCTTCCTTTGAAAATTGAATGTCTAATTATAATACAATTTGCAGCATCTGCAAAGCGTATTTTGTTGAGTGTATGCGAGGCTTATAAGTTGTGTATAAATGTATTGCTGCATTGCCAAGAATTATATTCAACTGGCAACGCCAGCTTCAGCTTCAGCTTGGCTAGTTGCATGGCAACCAATCATAGATGGCTGCTGGCACCCACTGAGAATCCTTTCAGGTTGCCATGACGAGCATTCGATTCAATGGCAGTGTAAACATGTTCAAACTGAAATATTAATCAGACTTTAGGACTAGTTGCCAGTTGCTTGGGTGTATCAGCTGCTGTCGTGCAGCATTTTGCAATTCTATTGTCTTCACGCTTTCCGTTCTGTCTCCTTCTCTTCTCATAAACGGACTTAATATACACTTCGGAGAGTGTATAAGTGATTGCATCTTTGTGGATTTGCGTGCTGCAGTGGCCGGAAAGTAACATGAGTTGCTGCACATCCATTAGGAGTTCAACAACAACACACACACAAAGATACAATTTTCAACGTTGAGTCTTTGATTCTGTATCTGTTATTTATCTCGCTCGCATAGCCGCATATGGTAAGAGAGTGTGTGTGAGGGAGAGAGAGAAAGAGAGTAGAGAGTAACTGGAGCAAGCAACAGGAAAGAAACTTTATCTTTGGCATGCCGAATATTAAATGCCCTTGCATAGATCTGTATTCAAATTTCAAGTAGTAGTAGTATTTTTTAAAATTGAAAAACTTTGTCAAGGCAAAGAGAAAATACCTATTAAATTACATCAGTTATAAGTTAGTTTGTAATTGACTTGTATATGTATAAAAGCTGTAAACAATGTTATTTATAATTTACAATATCAAAATACAATTTAATCTTGTATTTCCTTTATTTGACTGTTGTATAAATTATGTTAAACTTGCAAAAACGACGAAGCAAAGACTTTAATGAGTGCTAGAAATTGCCTATAAATAAACCCAAGAATTAAGAATTTTATTCAACTCTATCGTAATTTGAATACTTGTAATAAAAAGCTATGAATCGCTTTCGATTTTTGAGTTTGGGTTTACCTTACATATTTCGTCAGAATGTATAAGACAACACCAAGGATTTATTGGTTGATATATATAAAAGAAGAGCCACGTTATTCATACAATATCAGATATAGGTATGATAAAGTGATTCGATTCGATTCATACTATATACAGCCTGCAGTATAAAGACGGAACTGAGAGACTCTAGTTTGCGTAGAAACAGAAAATCATGACTATATCGATTTAGCTCGTCGTTCTGATCAAGAATATATACATTCTTTGTGGGGTAAAGTCGTATAGTATGCACGCCTTCTTCGATGCACTGCAAAATTATAGCTTCTGCAAGAGTATTACCATATTATTAACTCAAGGCAAGCTCACATTCCTGGTGCTCTCTATAGCTTCCTCTTTGTCTTGGCCAATTGCTCGACTTTGATGTTACCTCCGGCTACCTTTAACTCGGACGCCGTTCAAGCGCGTCCAAAATGGTAATTTGCTAGAGTTTAGGTGCCGCATCGTTAGTGTCTGAGTTCAGACTCAGCTCAACTTGTTGTCTACCTGATCCGGTCTACAGGTCGTTGTCTGACTGTCGGACGCGTTTCATGATCGGTTCGGGCGCGAAATTATCTCACATTAAATGTGGGAATTGGTTCTTTTTGAATAATTCTCTTCACATTGTCTGTACTCACCTGAAAGGCATCGGAAACTTTAATTACATTAAATAATGTTGTACATTGAACTCTTAATTATGTTTGCATATTTAAATATTCTAGTTTGTTACTTTAGCAATTATTAAACTATAACTTGATTAATGTTTTTGTTCTATACACTTTTGTCATTGCAGGTAATTATATTTTCTGTATGACGACAGCAAAAACATGTGCAAACTTTATGGATGGTAAGGGATAACTAAGGGCAAATTACTACGGTGGGTGAATGCAACCAAGTCCCGTTGGTCCATGGGCTATCTATGGGCTTAGTTTATGTGTAAAATACACAAAATTTTATATCTTTGCACTTAGATTTTGTGGTCTTAGCATTTGGTTTGCAAAGGGCAACAACAGTTTAATGACTGCCACAAAGTTCTTAACGGTCCATCATATTTTATACTATGTATTAACACATCTAATTAACTTGGCCAACAGAGAGCGCTGTGGGAGGCATTTGTACAGGCAAAAGAGACTTGCAAATGATGTCAAAGTCAAAGATAACGTAGCTCTCGATGTTTGCACGTGACGGGAGGTGGATTAGACCAGCTGCTGATGACTGCTTATTTATTTATAACGCATTTTTAAATGTCACAGAAAGCCCAGACACACATCAAAATGCGACAAGACCAAGATGGCCAAGATGGTTGAGAAACCAGAGCGGAAGTTGATTAAAACTAATTTCCTACGAAACGTTATTGCCTGTTCCACGCAGAAACCAAACCATATACACACACACACCACACACACACCGTACTGAAGGGGGAACTGAGGAGGGATTTGCGTCAGGAACTCAACGACACAAAGCAATCAAAGCAAAGCCAACGCCAGAACGACCGAGTTTTCTGTTTTGCCTCCCCTGGTCAACTGCGTAGAACCCAAAGCGCCAAAAGACTTCACTTCAAATATAACAACAACAACAAATACAACAACAACAATAATAACAACAACAACGAAAGTAAATAGCCATAAAACGAGTGAGCAGAGTAAACGAGAAGCAAAGAGAAGTGTAGAGAAGCGAACACTGAAATTACTTTGAGTACTTTTACCTAAGTTCACTTCTAACGTTATAATAGGAGTCGAGTGTTGTTGTTGTCGTTGTTGTTGCTTTGACATTTGTGGGTTAAGAAAATAATTACCCTAATATTTATAGAACTTGTGTAGCAACAAAACAGTTGGTAAGATTCGAAATTTAATTGCCTACCTACAACTCAGTTCATACACTACACCTATCAAAAGGGTATATAACTGAGTGCGTTCTCCTTAATAGATCTATATATACTTATATTTGCAGTAGATTGATTTTTGGAGGATAAAAAGTTATAGCCTTTAAATTCAGTTTAAATCATTTGCTTGTACTTATATTATTTACAACTTTTATTAATGACTCATCAATAATAATAGCATTGTTGGTCTAATAATCAGATAGGTCAATACCTCAGTCTGCAAGGGTATAAAAATACTTTATAATAGCTTCGATGTTATTACTTTATTCTTGTTAATTATTCTCGAAATACTTTTGTTTAACGCTCTTTTGATTGCGCTGTGTGTGTGTGTGTGTGTGTGTGTGTGTGTGTGTGACTGTGTGTAACTGTGTGTAACGACGATTTTATGATGAATGAATGGCCAGAGTTCTTTGGGTTCTCAGCAACTGTTCTTTGGCCAGTTTTATTGTTGGAACAGGCCAAATGATTGCTTTGCATGTCGTGCCAATGAACTCGTCCTACAAAACAATTCAATGGCATATAATACCAGCGGCATTAACGCCTGTTCTTCCCTGTCCCTGCCCCTTTCCCTTCCCCAATCGGTGGCAGAGTCAGTCAATTAACACACATCACGTGCCAACACGAACTTCTTCTAGCCAAAAAGTGACCCCATTTGATAGTGTATATTGCAGGCCAATAGTGGATATTGGAATTTGTTATATATTTTGCTTATGGCGAATACCTCTGACTTCCCATCCCCCCCCTGACATTCACTTTTGCCACGCTTGAATGCAGCTCGTTCAGAATTTATTTTTAAACTTTTGTGCGAAAAACTAGAAATGATAAATAATAAATTTATATATTTTTGCTGAATTTGTTTGTAGCTTTTGTTGTTGTTGTCATTTGCTGTCGGCGTTGCCTGGCTGCCAATTTGCCTTTTATTAGGCCAACTACAAAATGTTTTTCATGGCTGTCAGCATTTTTTTTTTTGACTCCCCTCTTCCCACTCTCTCATACTACACTTTTGAGCATTTCTCGCCCACCCAATTTTTGGGGGCATATTTCTGGTGTGACCCATTGAAGAAAGTCTCATTGGATGATCTCAAGTATTGACATGAAATTCTGAAATCTGACTAGAAATACGCCAACATTTTATAATACTTTTTCTTTACTTTTTGTTTATGTTGCATTTATGTTGTTTTATTATTATTGTTTGCCGAATTGCCTATGAAGGTGTTTATGTTTCATGGCATTGGCTTTTTTTTTTGTTGTTTGTCTTGCAGTAAAGCGTTTTTAATGGGCTGAAACAATAATTGATAAGTTTGCGTTTCAAAATGATTTGTTTGCTCCACTCACTTAATTATTCAATTGAATGCGGAAAAAATGTAAAAATAAACATTGATGTTGACCCACAAGAAATTTATGCGCCGCCAACAACAACAGAATTAATCGCATTAAATTTGTGCTTTTTATTTATTTTTGCTGTTGTTATTGTCGTTCATTCAACTCCATGAAGTGCGATCCATAACAATCAAAATATTGAAACAACAACAATAAATGGAGACACCCACGCGTCTAAGTTAAACAATCGCTTATTGTTGTTTATCCATTTGAATAACAATCTAAAAAGTGCTTATATTATATATTCGAGCACGCAAAAGGGTTAACACGATGGGCACTCGATAATTTTGTTAGCTGTCAACATTAATTAATATGAATATCGATAGACATCTTGAATTTGCAATATTCTCTGGTTAAATGTTAATATTTATTGTTTAAACGTATATTAAAAGAATTAATTTCATTTAAATTACTAAATAATATCAATTTTAGAGTCCATAATAATTATTATTATTGTTAACAGTGGATATGCATCTCTCAATATTAATTCATAGCTTGCAGAGTATCTTTAAGTCGATCAATTGTCAATTTACACTATTTACTTGTTTATTTATGATGATTACCAAGTGCAGCGCCAACAACAACAACAGAATAGTTATAACAACTATAGTTTTTGTTTTTTTGGATTGTTTATTTATTTGCTATTTACAAAAGCTCATAAATTGTTTGTCGTTCTTTTTGCTTGCATTAACAAAATAAATAAATGAAGTAAATATATAAATATTAAGCTAATTGCAATAAAATGTGAGATCTGAGATCTGAGATTGTGGAGATTAAAAGCAGACAAAATGAATGACAATTGCTTCACTGTATTTTCATTTTTAGAACTGTGCATTTTCAAGAGATCTTAAATTAGGAAAGCGTTGACCTTCCTCTAGATATTGTGTGTACGCATTTGAGACTTTGATGACAGGCGAGATTGGAGAGAAAGACAGGGGCTGTCATTAAAAGTGTTTAGCATAGATAATTCTTGTTTATTTTTAATTGGCTGCTGACCGTTTTGTTGAAATTTGTGTTATGCACGGAATTTCACATCATTTAATATGTATATACATACATTTTGGATGATTTTGATGGTTGATTTGATAATGGGGCTAGTTCCGTAAATAAAATGTGAAAAAAATAAAGAATAGAGATAAAGATGCAAAGAATGCAATGTGTTAGTTGGATAATAACTCTTACTTAATGAAAAGTATAATTGTTTGCTCTTATCACGCATACGCACTGTTGCCATGGACACACCTCAAAATTGACGCATGCATGTGTTTCTTCTTTAGCTGCTGCAACTACATAAGGATTATTTAGTATTTATGTACATGTGTATGTAATACTACTTATGCACATAGGTATTTCGTATCCTGAAGTTATCATAGCATTGCAATGTTTAAGCATCACAATTTGCGGTCCGTCTCTCTCTCTCTCTCTTGCTCTCTGATTTTGACGCCAGGGAATTTATTTCATTTCTCCCTTTTATTTGGCTCGGCATTTCATATTTATGGCTTTGTTGGTTTTGCACGTTATGTTTGCTCTTGTTTGGCATTCCTAAGAATTATAAGATATTTGATTTTCCTCGGGCATAAAACAACTAACGAAAGAAACAGAGAAACACGGCCAGCTGCATGACATTTTCTTGGGGGTTTGTTTAATTGACATAATAAAGATGTTGCACATATTTGTGTGGCACTGCAGAATGTAAATATTTGCAATGAGACTAAACAAACAACATACTACAAAAACTTTAATAAGCAGCTAGAGCTGAATATATTTATGTTGTATATTTATAATATATACATTGGGATAATTAAACCAATTGGAACGTTAAACACAATTCAAAAAGAACTTAAATAATTGTAATAATAAATAGATATTATATTTATTAAACTTAATGTCTGTTGATAATCGTTAGAGAATTAACGTAAATTATTTTTAGCAAAATTCAGAGTGTTAATGCGGAATTTAAGTTCTTAGAATCTGACTTCTATTAAGTTTACGCCACTCGAAACACTTTTTGACCTTTCCGAATCTTCAGTTTTAATTTTAAATCCAAGCAAAGTTGTCATTATTAATTACATGAGAATGTTATTTGTAAATCAGAATAAAGATATGCTTTGATTAAACTCAATGTCTGTAGCTATCAGTATTTGTATCTGCATCTGTCTATCTGTTGTCGAGATGTACATATATAATCGGTTTAAAAATTGCGTATTTAATATTTGCAAGAGTTAAATTGCAGTTACTTATTAAGTTCACTGCAAATGATGTGCTGGCAAACTATGCATAATTAATATTTACACACACACACACACATTTGCTTTGGTCCGAAAATTCCTCTCTGTTATTTGCACATATTACGGACCCTATATTAAACATACTGTTGTTGTTGATGTTGTTGGATCTTTTGTTGCCGTTTCGGTGTCTTGTTGCAGTAGTTGCCTTTGTGTGCGCTTCTCAGATGCCACCTTTGTGATTGGTTGCCAGGTTTCCGAGCTTCCAAGTTGCATGGCTGCACTGCAGTGTAATTTGTGCAATTACTCAAGTTTAACCCACGCACATCTACAAATACACACACACACACACAAACACTAACGGGCACTCATTCATGTGTGGCAATTGAATATTGGCAAAATGAAGGCCCACTGACAGTATTATCTGCCCGCCCAAATTGTCGGTCGATCGGTCGGTCGGACGGACCTTTGTGTTGGTTACGCTCTTACGGGTTTTCACTAATAGGAATTACAATTACTGGCACGTTTTCCGTCATGTAGTATTTGGTCTTAAATATTTACCAATTGTATGTTGGCGAACGGCCGCCTGTTGAAAGTCTTTCTCACGTTAAGCTCAAATTACCATTTATGTAGCGAGCCCTTTTTTTAGAACCCAAATAAAAATGACAATCTAAAATAATAATAACTAAGAATTCAGTAGACCAGACAACGACTGCGAGACTAGCCGATGCCCTATATGAGAATATTTAAATTACTTAAGGAGTATCTATCTATTTATGTTTATCGAGAGTATCTATTTATCTATCTTCATCAAGAGCATAAAATCGACACCACTTTCTGTCTGTCAGCTCTTCTAGCCATGTGCTTTTCTCAAAGAGTATATAAATATAAGCAGTTAATAGATAAAAAAGGTCAAAGTGTGTGTCTGGCCAAGTACTTGAAGGCAGACAACATCGAATCGGACAATTCAGTCGGCCGTACATAATGGCAATTGACGGACGGAGCACTTGACAGTGTGACAATCTAATTACATGGCTGACGTGTTCAGTTGGACTAACCAAGTCCAAGAGGAACCCATCAACCCGACCGAGCTGACAAAATCCACCCCGTTGCATTGTGCTGTTGTCTGGCTTTGATGTGTGCAGTGAATTTGAATAAATGAATTGAGCGCATGAGTGGAATGATCGCTGAAAGGGCACCCCATTCCGTACAACGGGCCAGGTCAGCTCAATAACATTTGGTAACATTGGCTGAACATTTTCAGCTATTATTAGAAAGCCAACATGTACAAGTAAATAAAAAACAACGACTAACGTGTTTGTCGAACGGTCGAACGAAGGCTGTCTGCCTCCAATATGCCCAACTCCTTTGACAAAGTCTATCAGAGTGTTTCCCGCCATCGGGCTAACCAAACTGTTAAGGGAGTGCTGGCAGGGGGAAGGGAAGGAGGGGTTTGCCAGGACACGTACTTGACATAAAACGCACGTAGGCAGGCAAAGCCACACACAAAGTGCACATTTCAAAGCAAATCGCCAAAGAATTGAACGCCATTTGTTATAAATGTTTTAACAGTTTCATTTGTTGGGGAGTAAGCAAGTCTGTGGGGTATATGGAAAGCATGGCAATACCCTTTAAAATAAGAAAATGATGAGGAAAGTTTTAAAAAATAAATAAACAGCGCCTACTCTTTTAAATTGAATACGATATTGAAAATATCATATACGAGACACTATGATAAACAATACGACATACGATTTATGTTAAGGAAAGAGAATTGGAAATTTCTTGCATTAATTCAATGACGAAAGAAATGTTAATAGATTATATTATACAGTATAATGTGTCTAATTGCACATCTTATTATATTAACACACAAATTGAAAGAACTATTTCCATTGCATCTCATTTTGATAATAATCTTGGGTGTGACGCAATTAAGCGAATTATACTATACTGAAAAGTACGATTTCGTATAGATTATCAATTGAAACGACTTTTTAATACAAATTTAATTTACAAAAGCAACCTTGTCAATACAAATCCATACAAGATCTTATCCGAGATGATTGCCAAATAGTCTATTGACCAGATTGCAGGGTGTGATTGTATGTATGTGTGCGTGCGTATCTGACCCTCGTTTGGCCATAAAATACAAAACCAATTCTCAACGATACGCTTCAGGGTTGCCGCCCACAATTCATAGTCAAAGTAAAATAATAAAAACAAAAATCAATTGGCTATATAGACGGACGCTTTACGAGTATTGTTGCTATTTGAAGTTGATTATGTTGAAGCGGCGCTTTATGGCTCTTGCCGTTGCCCATTTGAACATTTTTGCCCATTGGCCATTGCAAATTGTGCGACAATAACAAATTAGCTGCAATGTTTGGCCTGAAAAGGAGAGATGAACATTGAGACGATGCGACGGACTGTTGAGCATTACCGTTTGAACTGAACCTGTTGTGCATGTAATTTGGCAGCAAAAGCGGAACCCTTTTTGTTATGAGACCCGGCAGACGCCAGAAGCCAGACGATGAGGCCTCCAAACGTTGAGAGTCGACAGTCGAGAGTCAGAGCCGGCAAATCCGAGTTCCAGTTCGTTGACTCTCACGTGCGCCAGGGATGGACGCTTCGTTGGTTGGTTAGTTGGTTGGCTGCTTGGTTTGTTGGATGGTTGGTTGGTTGACTGGTTGGTTGCTTCGTTTGTTACCTGTGCGCGTTGCTTTGTAAATGACAATTTTACCGTTTTGTGGCCCCTCTGCTTTGTGCCCCGCTTTGAAGTACTTTTAGGACTGGGCCAGCAATTTGTTTAAATTGTGACACTGCACAGTGGTTACGCACTGTTGAAATAATAAAACAAATCACCTAAAATCATTGGTTAATTCTCAGCCATATTGTCTAATTTCAATAATAATGAATAATTGATTGATTTTCAACTCAACTAAATGATAACGAATTTCAATAATTTAAGTTAATTAAACCATTAATTTGAAATAAAATCTATTACTATAATCAATAAACTGAAATCAAAGTCAAATTTAAAGTAACAATTAAGTGGTTAATTTGTATTTAATACTCTGGTTGCATCAAGTGTAATTTTTTCAATTTGACATTCTTTTTTTTTTTTTAGCAAAAACGCAATCAAAACTAAAACGTTTATTAATATATAGTATAATAGTTTATTATATTAATAATAATATAAATACATATTCGTATCACGCAAATCCAGAGAACAAGAAAGCATTATATTTTTAACTGAAATTTAGTTGACTTCATTTGAAATCCGCAATTTTAAACACATTTCACTAGAATTGCTTCACTGTGCAGTGTGAAGAGGCAGTTTGTTGAGCTCACACTTTTCATTGTTGTTGTTGTTGATGTTGTTGTTGTTGCTACTGCTGTGCGTGCCTTTTGCGGGAAATTTTTATTATGACTTTGCTAATGTCAAGTGCAAATAAACGTTTGACTGACGACGACGAAATGGCCGACAAGTACGTGAGCACAGCGAAGCGAGCCACGCCTCCCAGTTAGCCAGGTACAACAACAGCAACAACAACAATAACAAGAAGAAGCTTTAGCATCAACAGCACAATTTGTTGCAATCAACATAATCAAAACAGACATACAAAATGTTAGCTATGCTGTTTGATGGGAGGCCGCCTTCATTGATGACGCCATTAAATACACACAGATACACATACATATACAAATACAGTTACGAACACACATTTATACACATGCACATTACAAACATATAACAAACATTTAAAGGAGACAAACAAAGATGGCCTCAGGTTCAGTTTGTTGTTATGGTTTTATCGTTGTACTTGTTGTTGTTGTCGAGTCAAGTCAAGTGTTTATTGCACTGCAGGTGCGCCATGTTACGCTTTTAAACGGTTCTTCAGCCGATTTGTATCTGTGTGCGCGTCATAATGACACACACACACACACATCATAAAGAGGCCCGCATATAAATAACATAAATAAATAACATTAAAGCAAAAGCGTCTCTCAAAACGTTAATTGCATTTGAATGTTGAGTACGTGAGTCGCAGCTATAACGATGTGTAACTATATGTAGATCCTCCAACGTATTTAGTAGGGCGTGGCAGGTCAGACTAGACTAGACGGTATGAGTTTTATTGCTGCTACACTCACATTTCAACAATTGGCAGAACATCCTATTTGGTGTTTTCTTTAATTATTCTTTTAAATACATGAATATTTCAAATTATAAATTACTTTTAATATGGCTGTCAAACTGGCTAAAAAAATAAAATAAAAATATATACATTTTATTTCAAATTGTCGATTTGATCAGTTCTTTGATAATTTCTATGTTTGCGTTTTCCTTTTAATTTCAATATGCGATATTAATTCATTGAACGAGTTAAGGATAATAAAATCGACGAACGACTAACACGGGAAATTCACTGCTGTGTGTGTGTGTGTGTGCGCGCGATGGGAGGGAATGTGGCATGTGGCATGTGGCAGCAACAGCAACAGCATGTGGCAGCGACTGAAATATGGTTCAATTGTTAGTTTGCTTTTGTATTATACAACGAAATTAATTAAAAACTTGACAAACGCATATGCAACGTAACAGCTAAAGCTTTTGAACTGCTTTTGTGTGTGTATATGTGAATCTACATACATACACACATACAAACATTCTATGTGTGTGTTTGTGCAGCATCTGCCGCAGGCGCCGATGTTCAACAAAATTGTTTACAAATATTTTTGCTTAATAATCATGGCTTTTGTGTGGGTTTTTTTTTTGTGTGATTTTTTTCTTGACTTGATGCACTTGTTATGTTCATAAATATGATTTATTATTTAATATTTCATATATCTGCAACAGCGACAGCAACATGTTGATATAATATGCATTAATTAGCTATCAAAGATAAAAAATGTGCATTTAAGTTCACATTTCAGCCACGCCATGAATTTGGTTTGTTAATTAGAATTTAAACGACACTTGAATAGGTTAAAAGTGTTAGGAGAGCTTGTTGAATGCTTACATTTAATGATCTTTACCTAAGTTCACTGTAATTGAAGCTTAAATATATACAAATAACATCTAAATACTTTTTAGTATTAATTAAAATCATATTATTCTGAGTATCTCGAGTATTTTGTTTGAAGAGCAAGCAATAGACTTATATTTCCAATATAATATTCACATATTTGTAAAATCAAACATAATTCCGTCTTAATCATATCAATTTAAATTTGTTTTTCTTCTCATTGTCGAGTCCTGTTTAATAAGCACTTCATCAATAAATGCATTGAATTGTGTTGTGTCCTGCTTAACAGTTGTCTCTTTAAACAATAGCGTATAATTGTGTATCTGTATCTGTGGAGCATACGAGTATGCAATTAAAATGCATTCTTTGGATGCCTGCAAACCAATAACTTTGACAAAGATCAAAGCATGTATGCATGTATTTATTTTGACATGTATGTAGACTGCGTAAATCTGTGTACAAATAATAATGCACTGAGGAGTTTTGATTCTCAGATTGTGGGAAAAGTGAGAGGGTGGGAAATGCAAACAGACGCGATATGAATGTCAATGTAAACTGATTTCCATTGATGTTGTTTTTGCTTTTGCTCTTATTGTTTATTGTATTGTGCAACTGCATATTCATATTCTTGATATATGTATATTGTGTATTCGTAAAGTGCACAAGACATTCAGGCAGGCAGACAAAAAGACAGACAGAAAGACAGGCGAGTGGGAAGTGAAGGAACTGCAAGTCAGCCCCCAATTGAAAGGTGGCAATAAGTAGGCATGTGTTTGAGGAGGACGTGTGCAAAGAGGATTAAATTAATGATATGTCAAGTAGTCAGGCAGCTGCAGATGAATGGATGGATGGATGCATATAAAAAATGGTGTGAACTCTGAGTTAAATGCTCGCCATAAGGTTTTTCCATTTTCTTTTTAAAATGAAAGTGAAAAATACAGATTTAAATTTGAGATAATTTCGGGGTTACAGGATGAAAATAGGATCAATGGAGGCATTACAGCAGGTAATTTTAAAGACCAATTATGACACACGATTACTATCTTTTACATGCAACAGGAAGTGGTATTGGTATGACAAAGAAATACGAATAGTATGATAACTGATACTGATTGCAATGTAAGAAAAACGAAAATAGATATTTCACAAACTTTTAAAAGACTCGGTAGGGTGATTTAATAATAACTTATTATAGGCTGATTAAGTAGATACTGATTACTGGATCCATCACAAGTAAAGAAGCGATTACTTCGTTTGAATTAATAAAAAATAAAGTAACAGCTGAATGTATCTGTTAGATAATGTATCTAGTATCTATTGAAGGACAGCTACACACTTACACTTTTCCCTTATTAAATTATATTTAACTTTGATTTCACATGGCAACATATCGAGAATGGAAGTACATTTTCAACTTTTGCTCTTCCGTTAAGTGCGTGCAACTGCCAATGTTGCATGCCACATTAATAAAGTGCTCAGTTACTGGCCAGTCTAAAAATATACCAATTCTCATTGCATTTGAAGTACACTCGAAACGGACTGTGATGTGAGTTTCTATGTCAATTAGTAGAACGAATTGAGTGCCGCTGTTGGCTGTTAACTATCAGCTGGAGATTTTGATAAGCAATTGATTGCCACTGACAGACCGAGAACCGTGGTATCCTTCAGTATTAAGTACTATGTCCGTCTGTTGGCCAGTTCAATTCAGCTCAGTTTATCTAAGTTTAGTTTTCGAAATTCCCCCATTGCTGTTGCGGTCACCCCAAAACGCTTTGGGCTTCATCTGCCATCATTTGGAGTTAATTTTAATTGCACTCAAGTAGGAAATCTCAATTTCAGAGCAATTCCAGTTGAAATTCATTAAAGCAAATCGGCACGAATCTTCATCGGGCGTCGCTTGTATGATGTGATTTAATGCAAGTTCTGCATTAATTGCCATGCGCGTTGCCCAGTAAGAGAATTATGCGATAATAATGATGACGACGACGACGATGATGATGATGATGATGATGATGATGATGATGACGACGACGATGCAGCTTATAATGATGTTCTTGTTAGTGCGACAGTTGGTGTCAAGTGGCCAAAGTCAGGCATAATGAAAGCTGAGCATTTACTTATCTCGATAAGGGTCCGTAAATTGAGCTGTAAAAAAAACCGCTTTATTTTAAATGACTTCAGCGAGGAGTTTGTAATTGAACCAATCAGACTTGATTCGCTTCTTTCAATATTAATGACTTAATATTTATGAATCAAGCTATTACTGAATGACAATTATTTAAACACTAAATCAAATTATGAAGTAAAGGGCAAAGTATGAGAAACTTTTGAGAAGAAGTTATGTATTACATATTATTAACAATTGTAAAATATTTACGCTTTTCACTAATTTACAATATTAAATCTAAGGACATTTTAATAGTTAAAATCTTTGATTTTTTGGAGAACATGTCTTTTGGCTTGTCTGCCAGTTTATAAGCTAGTGCTTAAATGTCAACTAATATTATTTGAACTGCTTTTGCAACTAAAACACTCATGTCTATTAGTTTAATATCAATATCAATATGTTAGTAAATAGTATTCCACTCTTTTCTGACTCACGTTCTTTCCTCTGTCATGTGCGTCGCTTATCAGGGGCAGCAAAATTGCTAAATTGTCAACACAGCGAGTAAATAATCTGTTGTTGTTAAATGAATGAAACTAAAGGCGTTAACGGTAGTCAGAAGTGAAAACTTTTAACTGATTCCGACAATTGGGCCCTTGGCATTTGTTCGTTTGCAATTTAAATGTCGATTTCGTTTGCCAAACAAAATATGCACATACATACAACTATGCAAAAATTTTGACGTTAAATGTTGGCCATTGACTACAAAAAGAAAAACAACCACAACAAGAGCAACAGCAATACAAAAAAAAAAAAAACGAAAAAACAGACAACAACAATAACAAGTGAAGCGCATATAGTAAAATTATACGCCATATTTGCTGTTTCATTGTTTCGACGAGTTTCCATTTGCATTTCACCAAACAACAACAAGTCAAATCGTCAGTGGAACGAATGCAGCGAGAGCGAGAGTTCCATTTGCTGCAGTTGTTATACCCTGTACACATACCCTAATGGTGTATGCAGGTGTACTTCAATTTATAAATAAAGTTTCTTACCTACTAACAGGGTATTTCTTAGTCGTTCACTTAGGAGAGCGAGAGCGAACTTGTGTTGATTGTTTGATGGTCAGCATTGTTGGCTTTTTAAGTATTATCTTCTTTGCTTTGCGTTTTGTTTTTATTGACCATTATCTGTGTCCTTTTTTCACATGGCCAGCAAAATAAATGTGATGCACACACGCACACACACACACATATATATATATATGTATACTATATACTTGTGTACACCTTTTGCATGCACCTATTGTTGCGTTTGTGGTTTGTTTTCTTAGTTTCTTGCATGCAACTTTTGCAGTCCAATTTGAGCTCTTCATAAAATATGTATACAGAAATAATTGTGTAATGCGCCAAAGAACACATTAAATATAAGATAAACTTGATTATGTGTATGTCTATTGGAACTTCAACACAAAAGCTTAAGTACATACTATATGTATGGCCTTGTCAATTGGTTTGTTTGCTGCCTTGTTGCCTGCCAGATAAGCCTTGTTGTATATTGCGTATACGCACTGCATGCCACCAACAGATACTAGTATGGCTAGATATGCCATACACTACATAACATATGCAATACAAGTGTGTACGATTATTTATTCGTTCTTTTTTTGCGCTTATCATCACTCGAATTTTGCTTGTCGCAAAGAGTTTATGTTGAGTTTGTTAATGTGGATACAAAGATGTGGCTATTGAGATACATAAGAAATCTGTATCGACAACAATTAAGGTGTAGTACTATATGCTGAGATTTTTGCCGTCTCATGCTGTTTGGTATTATTGACTTGATTGTAATAGTTTATCTTGTGGGAATACACAGTCACTCACATCGTTCCACAATTACACACACACACTCTGGGCAAATGTGTTAATTGTAATTTGATTGAATTGCGTTGAAATATTTACACAGCAGCTGAACGTTTGAATGAGAAATTTATTTCATATCGTTTTCCTGTTACCAAAAAAATAAAGCAAGGCAACAAGGGCAGGCGGCCAATGGCTTCCTGGCACTTATCATAACAGTAACAGGTTTTCAATGAGTTTCCAAAGTGGTTTCTCACCTCACCCATTGTGTGCGTGTGTGTGTTTGAGTTTATTTTACACACTTTCTTTGTTTACGATCTGTTTTGTTTATTGTTCTAGGTCGATAACTAAATGCAAATTACAATAAGCAGCAGCAGCAGCTGCAACTGTAGGAGAACATACTTGAATATCGAAGGGGGATTGTTTAACAAGAGCATCACTTAAAATTTATACACAGAATATGCCTTGGTTACGAGGTCTAAGGTCTACAACTCCCTTTCCTTTACATCTGTCGTGTGCTATACGCGCCCCCTCTTGGCGTTCTCTTTGAAATTTGTGTGCCCCATTTTTATAATAATCCATATCCATACAAAATTTTGATTCATGTATTGTTCGCTTAGTTTTGAGTTGAGGGTTGCTTTTTGTTGTATCCTTAGCACTCAATGGTGGTGGTGTGTGTCTCTGCGCCAAAGTTAGTTCTCTCTCTCTTTCCCGAGAGACTGCTCTCTTGAACAGCACTTAGACGATACGAGCTCTCGCTCTCTCGCACTCTCTCTTTCTTTCTATCGTTATCGTACTTTTACCCTAACTACTACGCCTCGTATTCACGTGCTTGTATTTTAGGCAACCTTTTTTCCCCGATAGCAATATGAAAAGCAGCGCCAAACATTGCTGGCCGAAAGATGGCGCCAGCTCTATTTGTTGCTGTTAATGGAAAAATCATGGAAATTAAGCTTCGTCGGCAACGTCAAGTTCCCAGTTAACTTTCCCTTTGTTATTCGGCTTGCTGCCTAACTTTGCTCTTGCCATTACATTTGCTTTGGCTACTTATCCGATTACTTTTAACTTTTGACATATTTTGTGAGTGCGCTTCGGAATGTTGCCAGATTTTGGCTTTTTGTTTTTGTTTGCTGCTAATGTGACACTTGAAATTTTTGATTTATGAAGTCGTTTACTTGCAGCATTGTTCACAGTTTTCATAGCTTGGGAAAGTTTTCTTTCGCCTGGAGGCGAATGTAAACTGAGAAAAATTAAAAAAGAATCAACTAGAACAGTTCAATTAGAGTGTCGGTTATAATTAATTTAACTTAGTGAAATATGATTTAATTAACATCAAATTCTTTTTAAGCACCTATGATAAGTTAATTGACAATTTACATAATCTACAATAAACTAATTTGCATTTTCTCTTTGCAGGTAAATAAATGTTAACAACAATAAATCTATGTTGAATTTTATATGAGGTGATGCCATACAATTTATGCAATTTATCGGCAAGTAAGTCAACAGAATTGACAAAATTATGAAATCGTACTGATAATATTTAATTTATGCATTCAAAACAGAGCTACCACCTGTTATCGAGAACAGTTACTAAACGCTGTTTTATTGTACGTCCATTAATTTAATCTGGCAACGCTGGCAGGCCATCACAATGCATTGTTGTAGTTGTTATTATTGCTCTGGTTTTGTGCTCTTGTGTTATGTTGCGCTCTTCCGAGGTACTAAGTGATTTTACGTGTTTGGTGCACCACACACGTCTGCCCTCCACCTTAGTCCACTTCCCGCTTCGCTGACGTTTCGTATCGTTTCGATTTTTATTCTTCTTTGCGCTCTCTACGCTAACTCTCTCGCGCGCGCTCTCTTCCTCACTCTCTCACTCTCCCGCTGGCTTTAGTTCTTACTCTGGTAATATATATATCTTTTTTTGCGCTCTGTTGTTTTTCGGCTTGAGTCGCGGACTGAGTTTTTCTTCTCATTCTTTGCGGCGCGCGCGAAGCAATAACAACAAAGCCGACGATGTTGACGACGACCACGCGAAGCACAACGAGGACATCGCCGAGGACGTTGTAGGGATATAAAAATGTTTTGTGAGATTTCGCCGCGACTAGTCTTACGTACGTGCCGGGATCGCAATGAATGTGTCGCCTTGTCGCGCCTCTAACCTACACTTCCTACTCATCATCGTCGTCGCCGTTGTCGTCGCCGTTTCCGTTGCCTTCGTCGAGGTCGTCTCTTTTGAGCAATAAAGTTTTTGGGCATTTATTGTTTGTCTCGCGGCCCGTCGGGAATTGCCATAAAAAATTTGATAATACACAAATTAATAAAATGATTGGCGCGCGATTCTAAATGTGCGTGTGAATCTCTCTCCCTCTATCTGTGTGTTTTGTGTGTGTATAAAAAGTGCCAAAACAAATCATAAAAAAAAGTGCAAAGCAACATCTTAAAGAGGATAACGAAAACAAAAGGAATCATTATAAGAAAATCAGTTTATTTACTTAATAATATTATTCGTGTTTGTGCAGTGCATAAAAAGCAGTCAAAATTTTCACCATTTATCCGCAAATATTTAGTGAGTATCTCAAAGATGCCCGCCCATTCACATCCGAACTCCCTTGCTCCAACAACGTCTTGTATAAACAACGTGCGTGTGGGAAAGAGCACGCGTGCAAATGATGTTTGGGTGTTCTTGTTGTTGTTGTTGGTGTTGTTACTATTTTCCATGCTGTTGTTGTTGCTAGCTGCTAGCACGTCTTTAGATACGTCAATATAGCGCCACAAAAATACATACATACACAGATACAGATAGCCAAAGAACAACAACAATAATAATAACAACAACAACAGCTAGAACAAGAGGAACGTCGATGACGACGACGTGAAATGTGAAGAAATGCGCGTTCGTGTGACCCCATAGTATCTTCCGCTCTCACCCTACACTCTCTGCCTCGCCTCCCCCCCTCCCGCTCCTTCACATCGCGGAAAAGCAAAACAAATAAGATGTAGATACATTTTTTTCGTTCCTACACGTTGTTGTTCTTGTTGTTGTTCGCCTCGTTGGTGGCTGATGTATTTGGGTATGTGTATATTTTATCTAGGTATAGATGTGTGTGAGTGTTCGTGGAGCAAACGTAACTCTCGAAATACAAGTATCTTAGCGGTTGTCCATTACTTGTATCCATTAGATACCTTTGCATGTGCTTTGATGTCGTTGTGGTCTTTAGATGTCTATTTCCACCTCTGTCTCTTCGCCTGTCTCTTTCTGATGAGTGCGTGTTTCGTAGAGTTTCGATTTTTGCCTTTTTCACACTTTGTCATTGCTGCGCTTCATTTGAGCCAAATGTTATGATGGCTTCAATTATTGTTAACTTGTTGGCCAGTGGCTTGTGGTTTTCTTGCCATCGTTTACAGTTATATATTGCTCTCTCTCTCTCTTTATTTTTTTTACTTTGTTTTATATTTTATGAAGTTGGAGGCGTCGGTTTTCATATTTATCGACTGACAACAATGACGGCAACTGATGGACATATTTAATCGATGTCGGAAATCAGCAATTTGATCTATAGAATGCAAGTTTTTCTTGTTCTTGTTGTGCTTCTGTTGTGTGTGTGTGTGTCTGTGTGTGTATGGCAAATATAATATGAAACCCAATTTGCAGCTCCTGCATTTTAATTAAAACTGGAGTATTTTGTATTTTACAATTTCATTTATATATTTTCATGTATATTAAAAGTACGTTTTAATATTGAAATGTGTAAATATTGGTACTATTTGCCATATCGAACATTACATTTATTTATAAAGTTATGGGTATGACAGAACGTTTCTTTATGGAGATGTCAGCGTAAGTCTCTATTTCTCTTGTTTTCTTTAAAATTGCATCATTTATCATTCTTTTTCTAATTATGAGGTGACAAAATTAACAAGTTGAGACTTTTTATTTATTTTACACCAAATACTTAAATGCTAACAGAATTGATGTGAGAAATCTGTTGTCTTGTTGCCTAGTTATTTGCTTGACTTTATTCAAAAGCGATAAACAATTGCAAAATTAGTAAATAGTATAAATGGAATACATTAGAAGTTCAAATTAATTAGAGCGTTTACTATTTGCAATCTTTTGAAGAAGCTAACAAAGAACATCCATAATCTAGATAATCCACAAAGATCTGTTGCCCCAAGGAATGCAAAAAACTAAATGCGAGAACTGCGATTAAAGCAGGTGACAAGCGCCAACGCTTTGGCCCAGACCACGAAATGGCCCAAAAAAAAACAAAACAAAACAAATAAGAATATGTTGTCTGCCAAAAGATTTGTTGTTGTTTCTGCTATTTTAGTGTGTGTTGTATGGGTCGTAGGTTGTTGACGCGTGACGTGCTAATGACGTTGCCATTTAGAAGCGTCCAACGATAGCAAAACAAGTTGCATGCCACATAAGTACATAAATATGTTGCCTCACAGCTGTAGTTGGTTGCGTGGTTCTGTGGCTATTGTGGTGGCTGGGTGTGGACTCTCGGCTGTGGTTTTAAAAGCTCTGGCAATCATTTTGCACCTACTTGTGAGCGGATTTTTGGCAGTCACATGGGTCGTATGTGTAATGTTGTTGTGTATGCTATGACTTGACAAATTCTTGGCCTCAACTATGACTCATTGAGATTTGTTGTCAATGTGTGCGTGATTGTATGTTGTTGTTCTTGTTGTTGTTGTTGTTGTTTCTCTTGCTGTCGCTGCTGTTGCTGCGTATTGATTAATTGTAAATACGGCGCCCATTGCCATTGGCTTTGGTAATGTCAGCAGTTATTGTCAGGCCGTTAACATCAGTTGGCACTTTTCCCATGGCCATTTAATGCATATTTAATGCGCCTTACACTTAGTGTAGGGTTATGTTTCGATTCAAGCGCAACAATCATCAGTTACCAGTCATCAGACACAATTGCAGTATGAGATACATACATATACATATACATATGTAAGGTGCATAAACTAAATTAATTTGATTGGCAACTGGTAACGGGATTCACTGTTTGTTTTTATTGTCGAGGCAAATACAATCGACGCTTCACAAATGCTATTTGGTTCCTCCGATTCCTATCGTTGCCCATTCGCCACCCTTTTCAATTACATTAAGAACAATTTGCTCGACAGTTCTGTGTAAATGTTATCCCTGAACACTACTACTACTAGATGATGAGTGCAAATGAATATGAATCAGTTGCTTTACGGTAAAAAGAATAGCAACTAAGTTATTACTTAGCCAGTGTTTTCCCAGTCTATCATACAGCTGATGAAACAATAGAAAATAATGGCTGGCAATTTGAAACATATAAATATATATGTATGTATGTGACAGATATGGACATAACAGGCGATATCAGATGGTATCGGTCTGTGGTGGAAGGTTGATAGACATGTAGCTATCGACATACAAGAGTTGGGAACAGTCGTGCCAGAGTTGAGAACAGTAGTTAGAGTTGAGTACAGTAGTACAACAGTCGCAGCAGCAGCCGGTCGGATCGTCGTCAGAATTCAGTGGCGAGATTCGATTGTTAATTTTAAACCAAAAGTCGTCGTTGTATCTAATTATTAAGCATATTACACACTTTATCCAATATTAATAATAAACTGAGGTTATTCTCTATAACCCGTTTTACATTTGGGGGCTCAACCAGGATAAACAAAGACAATTTTGCTAAAAAAAAAAAAAAAAAAAAAAATTCAAGTGCGCAGTTTACGAAAAATTGATGCCTGATGAAATCAAAGAAGAATAAGACGCCAGCCGAAAGTCGTACGCAGCAGACACGCAGAGAGAGAGTGAGACAACCGGTGTTCGAAACACCAGAAGTTTCTGAAGAGCAGGCAGCATTGCCAGATACGAAGGAGAAAAGTTTGAAGAGAGAGAACTCAATAAAATTGTCGCAAGGTTTGCAAGACATGGCACATACCAAACCGAATCAAGAAGATCACGGAGCAGAGGATCACGATGAAGAAGCGAATAACAACCCAACGGTGCAACAACTCATTCAGCTGCTAACGTTAAAGGTTCAGCAAGAAGGAATGTCCAAGGACGAAGGAAAATTAGTCGTGGAAAATTTTTCCAAAATTATTCCTGAGTACGATGGTGAAAATATGCAAGTCGAGAAGTGGTTCAGAAACTTTGAATTGAATGCTGACGCTTATGGCTTGAATGAAAGGCAGAAGTATGTTCAGGCTCGCGCCAAAATGACGAAGACAGCTGCATTGTTTTTGGAATCGACGGCAGTATACGAATACACAACTTTGCGCGAAGAGCTGATCGAGGAGTTCCATCGGGATAAATGTTGCGGAGCCGAGCTTCACAAACAATTGAGTACTCGTTCAAAGAAGAGGGAGGAGAGTTTTCACGAGTACGTGCTTCAGATGAAGCGTATAGCAGCACGTGGGGACATGGACACTGAATCAGTGATTCGCTACGTCGTCAATGGATTGAATCTCAAAACTGATTTCAAGTACAGCTTGTACAGCTGCACATCCTTCAAGGAACTACGCGACAAATATGACGTATACGAGAAGGTAGTGGACACGAATGAGAAGGGCAGCACGGAGAAGAAGCAGTTTCAGCCGAGCAAAAGTAGCGACAAAGGTGCAAGTGGAAGATTTGACAGAAAACAGCATTGCTTCAATTGTGGCGCTGTCGATCACTTGCGCAAGGACTGCAAAGCTGAGCAAAAATGTTTTAAATGCAACAAAAGTGGACATATGGCAGCGCAGTGCACATCATCCACAAGTGTAAATGTAGCTTACGAGGAAAAACGTCTTAAAAGCATAAAGATCAACCAGGTAGTAGTGAACGCACTTGTCGACACTGGAGCCGATATCTCGATTGTTAAAAGATCGTTATTTAACAAAATGAATGACGTCGAATTGGGTCATAACGTCGCTGCACTCAGAGGCTTAGGCACCAACGTTGTTCGTCCAGATGGTCAATTTCAAGCAAGCGTAGATGTCGACAAGATGGAGGTGACTCACAGGTTCTTGGTCGTAGCTGACAATGCCATTGGATGCGACGCTCTTCTGGGCTACGATTTCGTCGCTAGGTTCAGTGTGAAGATGTCGGCGGCTGGATATGAGTTTTCTTCCCCTGCCGGGGAGAAAACTCAAGAGGATAATCAGATAAGTATTTATAATATAGTGGAGTCAAATACTGATCCTGAAATCCCTCTTCAGTTCAAATCTGCTGTTCAACCCATGATATGTGAATTCAAAGCAGCAAAGCAGACTGCAGAATGTCCAATACAGCTGAAAATTGTTCCTGATGGCAACATCATGCCTTTTCGACAGGCACCAAGTCGCATCGCTATCAGTGAGGAGGAAGCAGTCAAGCAGCAATTAAAGGAATGGCTAGATGCAGGCATAATTCGGCATTCCTCGTCAAACTTTGCGAGTCGTATGGTCATAGTGAAGAAGAAGGACGGTGCCAATAGAGTCTGCGTCGATTATCGCCAGCTGAACAGGATGGTTCTGAAGGATTGTTTCCCAGTACCAGTGATCGACGAAGTTTTGGAAAAGCTGCAAAACGCAAAATTTTTTACTGTTATGGATCTGGAAAATGGTTTCTTCCACGTCCCAGTTGAAGAAAGCAGCAGAAAGTTTACGGCATTCATCACGAAGCAGGGACTCTTTGAGTTTAACAGAGCACCCTTTGGATTCTGTAACTCCCCAGCGAGTTTTATGCGGTTCGTCAGTTATGTGTTCCAAAACTTAATAAATGAAGGCATTTTGGATCTGTACATGGATGATCTTATAGTTTATGGAGCAACGGCAGAGGAATCTTTACGAAAGCTGAAACTGGTGTTTGACAAAGCAGCTGAGTATGGCCTGAACATAAAGTGGAAGAAATGTCACTTTCTTCAGACGAAAATTCATTTTTTGGGTCATACTGTGGAGGATGGAATGATAGTGCCTGGTTCTGAGAAAACAAAAGCTGTCAGTAAGTTTCCTACGCCGAGAAACATTAAAGGTGTGCAAGCATTCCTAGGATTGACAGGATTCTTTCGCAAATTTATAAAAGGATATTCCCTGATTGCAAAGCCGTTAACCAGTCTCCTGCGCAAGAACGTGCCTTTTGAAATAAACCATGAAGAGATTCGAGCAATTCAGCAGTTGAAGGAGGCACTTGTCAATGCTCCGGTCCTACGAATTTATGAGAGAGGTGCAAAAACAGAAATCCATACGGACGCATCTAAGGATGGATTTGCTGCAGTGCTATTGCAGTGGCATGAAGGCAGTCTACATCCAATCTTCTTTTGGAGCAAGAAGACCACTGAGGCAGAGGCGCGCCAACACAGCTATTTACTAGAGGCAAAAGCAGTATTCCTGGCATGCAAAAAATTCCGGCAATATATACTTGGAGTACCAATTATGATTGTAACGGATTGCGCTGCGTTTAAACAAACAACATCCAAAAAAGACATGCCACGTGAAGTTGCACAGTGGGTTCTTTATTTAGAGGACTTCGAATACAAAATGGAGCACAGACACGGCGATCGTCTAAAACATGTTGATTGCTTGAGCCGATATCCTCAGCAGGTTATGATGGTCACATCAGAACTTTCAGCAAGAATTAAAGCAGCCCAGCAGAAGGATCCCATGATAACAGCGATTTTTAAGATACTTAGCAGCCAACCATATGAGCAGTATAAAGCCAAAGGAGGATTGCTGTTTAAATCAGTGGAAGGTACTGATTTGCTCGTTGTACCCAGTCTCATGGAGCGAGAAATTATACTTGAAGCTCATAACACGGGACACTTTGCCAAACAGAAGACGATACATTTAATAGGCCAAAATTACTATATACCACACTTGGAAGGCAAAGTTGCGAAGGTCATTGCCAATTGCATTAAGTGTATTGTTTATAACAAAAAGCTGGGCAAAAAAGAAGGATTTCTATATCCAATAGAAAAAGGATCAGAGCCATTGCACACGTTGCATATTGACCATCTTGGGCCAATGGATGCCACCACAAAGGCTTATAAATATATTTTCGCCATGGTTGACGGATTCAGTAAGTTTGTTTGGATTTATCCGACAAAGACTACGAGCTGTGAGGAGGCTTTAAAAAAACTGGATAATTGGGCAGAAATTTTCGGTCAGCCAAAGAGAATTATAAGCGATAGAGGATCTGCGTTTACGGCGTCGGGATTTGAAGAGTACGTAAAGGAACACGGAATTGAGCATGTATGGAGTACCACCGGAGTTCCAAGAGGAAATGGTCAAATAGAAAGAGTGAATCGTACAATACTTGCAATTATCTCAAAGCTGTCGTCAGAGAATCCCGAAAAATGGTATAAGTTTGTTCCGAAAGTTCAAAGGGTCATTAATAGTACAATTCACATAGCCACAAAGAAATCGCCGTTTGAGCTCATGTTTGGCGTGAAGATGAGGACAACGGCCGAGAACGAGATACTGCAGCTGTTGGAAAAAGAGATTTGTGACAGTTTCGATGACGAGAGACAGAAAATTCGAATGAACGCAAAGGAAGAGATTCAGCGCACCCAGGAAATGTACAAAAAGCAGTATGACAAAAATCGTAAGGATGATATCGGTTACAAAGAGGGTGACCTTGTCGCAATTCGTCGCACACAATTCATAGCTGGTAAGAAACTGGCTAGCGAATATCTGGGTCCATATGAGGTGACGAAAGTGAAGCGGAACGGACGCTACGAGGTGCGTAGGGCTGCAGACGTCGAGGGACCGATCAACACCAATACAAGCTGCGATAACATGAAGCTGTGGCGGTATTCAGTGGACAACGAAGATTCCTGTTCATCGGAGGCCGATGAATAATGCAGAATGGCCGAATGTG
Source organism: Drosophila histrio (assembly GCA_958299025.2). Taxonomy (NCBI): domain Eukaryota; kingdom Metazoa; phylum Arthropoda; class Insecta; order Diptera; family Drosophilidae; genus Drosophila; species Drosophila histrio. The sequence goes on from OY282581.2 coordinate 19,849,524, forward strand.
ACAGATATGGACATAACAGGCGATATCAGATGGTATCGGTCTGTGGTGGAAGGTTGATAGACATGTAGCTATCGACATACAAGAGTTGGGAACAGTCGTGCCAGAGTTGAGAACAGTAGTTAGAGTTGAGTACAGTAGTACAACAGTCGCAGCAGCAGCCGGTCGGATCGTCGTCAGAATTCAGTGGCGAGATTCGATTGTTAATTTTAAACCAAAAGTCGTCGTTGTATCTAATTATTAAGCATATTACACACTTTATCCAATATTAATAATAAACTGAGGTTATTCTCTATAACCCGTTTTACATGTATATATTTTAATGATATCCCCTTGTATTGGTAATTAAATAAAATGATTTAACAAAACAGAGAACGTAAATTTCCACAGCTTAAATCAAATCATTCTGTGCAGTCAGAGAATCGCTTTTATCTCGTTCATCTCTGTTATTACTGTCTGTAATTAGGCTAATCTAATGTTAAGGGGTGAATGAATCAACGAAAACTGTTAATGTTAATGATGTGGTGTCATCGACGGCTGGCCAGCAATTTGCATGCCCCACTCACCTGGACGCAAAAAAAAAATGGAAATTCAAACTCATTTTAACAGCACTCGAGACATGAGTTATTTGGCTCGAGTGTTTTTTTTTTCAGTTGCCCGCGTTGCAAGCGTTACAAGTGCGGGGGCGTAACACGATGCAATACGAGGCAGCGTGGCAAGCCGTGTTGTGCCACAAAAGCAAAGGCAACATATTTTAATTGCACTGACTGACGAACTGACTAATGGACTGACTGACTGAGGACTGGGCGCCCTTTTGTCAGACTACGACTGTTGGCTGCTGGTTAATTGACACGCATTAAATACACTTTGTCTGCGCTGTACATGACGTATACGTAATATGACTATAACCCTTTCTTTTTCTGCTGCGGCGACCAAAATGTGTCTAATTAGCAATAAATAAAATATTTAATTATAGGTGAAGTAAATCACAATTGACATTATATCTGTCTACCTTTTGTATGTGTGAATGTGTGTATGTGTATTTGTGTGTGTGTATGTGTATTAGGTGTGCACACAAGCAAACAATATGAGGTACCAGTTTTCCAAGAAACAACTAAGCAGGACAAGCACTGAGGCTAGTGAGACCCTCACGCAAGTTCTCTCCATCATCCATCACAAGTTCCCCCTTGGGTCCCTTGCATCCCTCGAATATCCCCCCCTCTTCCATTCTCCTTCCCCTACAGCATAGTCAATGCTTTTGCCATCCACATTCAGAGCCCAGCGCCCATTCAAACGTGCCTACACTTATCGATTTTTATTTCATTTTTATCCATTCTTCGCTGTCTTATTTTTTTGCCCATGCCTATTCGAAAACCTTCCCTCTTCTCATACTCCTCTGTTTCCACATCGGAGACTATCCTGTATGCCTGCGCATTGTTTTTGCACAAACATTTTTGTATGTTGCTTACTGCTCATAAGAGACGACGATATGCCAGAGACTTGAACTGTGGCAACTCTCTGTGTATGTGTCTGTGTGAATGTGAGTGTGTGTGTGTTTGTGTTTGTGTGTGGACGCAACTCGGTAGTCGACGTCGGTAGTCAGCGACATATCGCCATAACACCATCAACAGTTCATACACCACGACACGAGTACAGGACAACGACAAAAAGCGAACTGCTTTCAACTTCATGTTGTTCTCGTTGTTATTGTTATTGTTGTTGTTGCTCTGCCAGTCTCCCTGGTGCTTTTGGGGTCGAATTGTCACACGGCTGGTCGGACGGTCGGTCGGCTCGCTGTTTGGTTGCTTGTTCCTTCGCTTTGCTATTGTTACAGACTGTGACAATAGAAACAGCAGCCAGGCAGAGCCAGGCTCTCGCACACTCTTTACAGTGAGTTTTTCAGCACGTCTCCTACTTAGTGTCCATGGAGGAGCCGCGAGGCTGAGGTTATGCCAGTCAACCAAATAAACGAAACAACAAAGACGACAAACACACACACACACACAGCCACATTAAAAGAGAGTGAATAAAATATGCGAAAACATAACAGAGTTGCCATAAGGTGGACTACGAGGCTCGACTGTGGCGCCCTCTCTCTTTCTACTTTAGTTCCAAGTCCGTGGCCATTCCCATTAGCAGCCAACGGTAACAAAGTCGGCGCTCTTCTATTTGGAGTGTGTCCTGAGTATGCCTGTCTGTGTGTGTGTGTGTGTGCGCGCGTGTGTTGTGCTTGCACATAAATAAACAATTTTTTACTGTACGTTCTTTGAAACTGAACTGAACTCTGCCAGCGCAGGAGGATAGAGAGTTGAACTGAAATTCTCGCTGCTGCCAAAATTATGTATTTTGTCGTTCATAAATATCATTTTGCAAAACTACTTGGAATAAGATTTTGAAAGCTAAGCAGAAAAGTCCATTAATATGCTGGATAAAGTGGATTATAATATAAACACTATTATTATATCAAAAACGTCAATTTCTTATACAATGGTAATTTTATTAAAAACAAGTAAAAAACCATAAATGCATTTTTAAAACTCTACTTTATCTGTAGTAAACAAAAACATATTCAAGAGTTCTTAGGAAATAAGCGTGTGTGTATAATTGTTTAGTATTATATATAAATAAGTTTCCCAAAGGACTAAAATTATTTCAAGACTTATAAAAAATTGTGCAGCTACATTAATGAAATTAGAGAATAAAATAAATACACACATATACTTATTTCCCCTAAGGCACTCATTTTAATTGTGCTTTTCACACCTACACGATGTGCTGCACATTTGCCCAGACAGTAAGCGCAAGAGCTTTGAAAGCTCACCAATACATGCGCAACGCATGAACGGTTGCTATAGTATTTCTATCTAAAATCTGCACTCTCAACCTGTCCAACAATTTAAATAGACTGTGATCCGTTTATGCAGTTTGTTGACTCCATTTAATAGAAGCTAAGTAAAAATGCATAATTAAATTACGTGTCGACCCAAAAATAAAAAGCATAAATTAAAACAGGGATGTAAATCGTCATGCTGAATCATACTCCTTTGCCAAGCCTTCCAGCTGTGGTGTGTATCTATGTGTGTGTCTGTATGTCTGTATGTCTGTCTGTCTGTTTGTCGACTTCAAATACTCTTTGCAATTTTACTTTACTCAGCTTTGCTTCTCCACGCCGCATATAGCTTAATTCAATTTTGCTGCTTAACAAGCCAAATGCCTTGAAGGCAAGCTGAAAACATGAACCGCCGTCGCCCAAACAGGACCCTAGGATAGAACTTGCCAGGATTGCGGCTCTGAGTGATGGCAAAGCAGTTGCAACAGTGGGGCGGGGGAATGGGGGCGGAAGGGACATACAAACAAAAAGCTAAAACTACTCGCACTACACTTTCCATTACCTTTGCCGTTTACTTTTCATTTTTTCTCTCATTTTTCTCTTTTTATTTTTCATTTTTCTTTTCTTTTTTTTTTGCTTGCGCTTCAACCGACAAAATTTTTACTGACTTTGACAGGCAGCAAAGCGGCGCACACAGAACGAACTTTCAGATACTCGAGTGCATGCACACAGATACCCACTCACACACAGATACAACTACAGTCGGTGACTGTGCAGTCAGTCAGAGTTTGTGCCTCGTAAATAGGATTCATCTCGCTGCGCGGACAGCCGCCGTTTGACTCTGTCTTTGCCCCTGCCCCAATCTACTTCTGTGCTTTTTTTCGCCTTCTGCTTCTGCACAAAATGCAAAATAATGTGGCAACATCTGGCCCTGCCCCGCCCTGCCGCAAGTCTGATGCTTTCTGCCTCCTGCCTCCTGCCTCCTGCCAGTCGACGTCGCCTCTGTTCTGCGCCAGACACTCAAGTAAGTAGACGGCAGGCTGGCAAGCTGGCAGGCATGCAGTCGGGCAGTCAGTTAACTACCATCGAAAAACATGGCAACATCCATCCATGGAACCATGCAACCGTGCAACCATCCATGCAACCATCCGTCGTCTATCCGTGCGTTCATCTGCGTCTCGGCTAGCCAAACTTTTGAGCATCTCTCGACATATGTACGTGCATATCAAGTGTATATCTTTTTCACGAATTTCGCTTTGCTTTTTGTTGTTATTTATACTCTTCGAACACACAAGTCTGCAACATTTGGAGGCAAATATGAAGAAGAACATCATATCTCAATTGGCAAGAAATGAATTGAATATGTAACATATGTTGAATTAGTTTATCAAGTAGATATCGTATTTACTAAATTTATCTTTATGATTTAAACTTTATAACTTTTATTTTTGGTATTTTCTTACTCCAAGTATAGATATTATTACTAGACGGTTTAAAAAGATACAAATATACTTTATTGATGATCTGTAGATACTCGACATTCCACTTGAGATAATGAGAATTACGTTTTATGAGCTGCCACACCTGGTTTCAACCTGATTCGTTACGGTTCTATCTATCATATCATATAATAATCGTATCGCAGCTGAGACACTCCGAGGCATACTTATAAGTACGTTTATTCGTATTTATGTATATTCCATGTGCACACTTATTGTTATTGAGAGCACACGCGGCGCGGCTTTTGAATTACGTTGCTTGTGGCAACGTTTCTCGACTCCACGCCCCACCACTTATTACTTGCCTCTCAGACGTCTCGGGGCATCTTGAGCTTTGGTTGCAACAAAAAAAAAATGATTTTGTGCCCAGCGCCTAAAATATAAAACTCGAACGTTGCCAGGACAATTTCACAGTGAAGCGACGACGTTGGTTTTGATACCGACAACGACGACGACGACGACGAAGAAGATGATGATGATGATGATGATGCTGTGAATGTGAATGTGCTTGTTGTATATTTGTATGTATATGTGCATCTGTATGCGTATACTGAATGAAGAGAACGACATCGTCTCCCGCTGCTAGCAGTTCAGATGTAAACGGGCGGGAGGTGCTTGTTAAATTCTTTTATGCTTTGTTTTGCTGTCGATAATGGCGGCAATGGCTACACATATTCCTCATCCGCACACACACCCAACACACAGGGGCAGAACAGACAGGGGAATGGAACAGGGGATCTCTTAGTTTTGGCCCCAGCTCATGCCTCAATTCCAATCGTTGAGTAGGAGACGAAAGGCAAAGACTTCTTTTGATGATTATGCTCATTTATCCTTACCTACGCCTTTGCCATTGCTTCTTGCTGTGTGTGTTTTCTGTTGCCGCCATACTTATTCGTAATTCCTCATTTTTCGTGCGCCCTTTGTGTCTGTCTCCCTTCTCCACCCGCCCCCGTCTTGGCCTCGTTGCGACGTATGCAAATTAATGTTGGCTGTCTCAACTTGGTATTATGCAAATTTTAGAATACTTTCGTCTGTTGGTTGTTGGTTTTTCATTTCATTTTCTAAACAATATATAAATATTGTTGCCACAACAAGGGGCAACAATGTTACATGTATTGGCAACATATTGTTGGTCTTCCTCTGTGTGGCAGCAACAAAGTTCAACTTTTAATTGAAAAACTACCTGAGACACACCTTTTATATACCATATATATATATATCAAAGCGGATTTTATAATAAGCAACAGCACGTGCATCTAAAATCTTTTAGACGGCAACAACAACAACAATAATAACTATTACGACGTTGCCATCTGTCAATTTAAATATTTGTGTTTATTTAGTGTCAGTTTTGCGTCAACATTGCATAACCTTGCATTTTATCTTGTGAGTAACTTAAAAGCTTTTGAATTTAGGTATCTGGGGATTATGATGTTGCACTCTATTATTTCTGTGCCTGTTTCTCCAGAACTTTTGAACTTCATTCTGGCGCTATTTAGCTAAATGTGTCTACGAACAAATGACTTCCTGTTGCCCAACATATATGTATTTAGAGCAAGCTGTGAACAAGAGCCCAAAGATACCACAACAACAACAAAATTAATAATTGAGATGAAAAGGGCTTGACTAAAAGATGTTCTATGGACATTTCATAAAACTTTTTAGGAATATAAATGAATATAAATGTGGAATAAAATAGGTGAATCTAGGTCTAACAATCTACTTTAAATTGAAAAAGCCAATTATATAGATATTTCTATTTATTGTAATGGACTTTAGCGAACTCTTTAACTTCATTCAAAAGGGTATATTTGGAAAAAATAAGAGAACACAGAGCGCACAATTTTGAAATGAAGAAGTGCAAAGAACTCTTCAAGCACTAATGAAACTGGTTTGTTACTGTTGGAAGACTTGCAGAATGGCAAGAGTAAGCTCTTGGCAAAATGTGTGACTGTGACTGCGACTGTGACGTGAAGTTCCCTTTGCCGTCTCCTCTTCGCTTTCCCCGGCCTTTACAATGCCAAACAGAGCGCCCTTCTGAGCTGAATTGGTGCCTGGAAATGTGCTAAGTTGCCTTGTTTTTTATGCACAAAGGCAACCGAAAAGTGGACGGGGTGCAAGTGAGGAAAAGGCAGGCAGGAAGGGGGCAGGACAGCAGCCAGCGGCAAATATAAGCGTTCCAGCTTCAAAATAAACAACTTTGAAATGGCGCGCAATTTTGGCCACTTATGTCTGTGTGTGTGCCTTGTATGTATCTGAAAGATACTCTGTTGCCAGCAGTTGTTGTTGTTGTTGTTGTTGTTTGTATCGCATGTATCCAGTTGTGCTTTGGTCACGTACAAGATTGCTTGCCCCAAATGACTGTCGATGTTTATGGTTTGGCTTGTGTTCATTACGGCCACTCAACGCATCTCCATTCCTACTGGATACCCGATACGAATACGTCTGTGGCCCCCAATGACATTAGTGGGTCAATGGTGATCCAATAAATACACTGAACAAGTGCACACGCTTCTTAATTCTTAACTGATGTTTGGCTTTTGTTTTTCTCATTTATTTCAGGAATATTGTCTCCTCCGGGTCCGTTTCTGACGCCCAGTCCATCACCATCGATCTCAGCTAGTCCACGCCTGCAACCATCACCATCGCTATCGCCATTCCCACAGGATGTGGTGCTTGTAGCCGGTGGCAATGCATTAAACGCCAACAGCAATCCCCAGGAACACGTGAGTGTTGCAATTGCCCATATCAATTTAATTGAATTTTCAAAAATGTATATTTATCTGTATATTCATATTACAGGAACGCAAGGCGGCGACGCCTGGCAGGCGACAATCCATACATCAGTTCACAAATGGCAGTCCCAATGCCGGCACCGTTGTCTTTCAACCGAGTCCCTCACAGTCACCGGCCGCTGCCACGACGGTCATTGGCGTGACAGCTGGCGGTCTTATAGCCGCCGCCGCCGGTGGACACAACAATGCAATTGGGAATGAGCTCAATGCTACTCTTGTCGGTTCCAATAATATACAACTGAATAAGGTAAGGTTTCAATTGACTTGAACTGCTTACAATTTACTGTGATAAGATAAGATCTGTATCTAATTGGAGCACGTCAGATAGCGAAAGAAGGAAAGAATACCTGTTGTCATCAACTGTTCACCAACAGCAATCATTCTTAAATGTGATGCAATAAGTCAGAATTGCATTGCATTTAACTTGTTCCACTCGAAAACTTGCAATTATTCAATATTTTAAAGTTGAAACAAGTTTGAAAAATTTACTGTAACAGATGAACAAGTAAAACTGTAATGATATTATTAAAAGAATCTAGACTGCTGTTAAAGAATATGGTTAAGAATGTTATGCTCGAAAGTGCTTGACTATTGAGATGATCTACACTGTCACCAGGTTTTAGATTTTCATTTACTTATTTATACAATGTAGTTTCTTGAATAACTTCAGTATCAATTATTCTTTTTACAGAAGGGCAACAAGCGAACTGGACAGCAGCAACAACAACTGCAGCAGCAGCAACAATTACAACAGCAGCAGCAGCAACTGCAACATCAGCAGCAATTGCAGCATCAAATCTTTAGCACCAACGCAGCAGCTCCCACATCGATCTGCTCGACAATTGCCGGCGGCTATGGGCAACCAAACGCAACGGCAATCAGCACGCCCATTTCGTTTGCGACAGCAAATGTGGCTAGTAGCCCAAAAGGTCAAGCGAAAAAGGGTGCCACAACGGCGCTGAGTCAACAGCAGCAGCAGCAGCAACATCAACAGCAGCATCAGCAACAACAACAGTTCCAGCATTATCAGAGCAGTAGTCCGCTGATAGCGGATAGTCCTATACCCAGTCCGAGTAACGCAATTGCTGCAGCGGCAATAAAGCCGCCAACGCCACAACCACAGGCTCAGGCCGTACAGATGTTGCCGCAGCAATTTACAATCACAAGCGGGCCGCAGCAGCAGCAGGCGCCGCAGCAAGTGTTTCAATTTATTCAGGGGCCGCAGGGTCAGATCATTGCAACCACGCAGCAGCAGCCAACATTGCAGCAACAACAACAGCAGCAGCAACAACAACAGCAGCAGCAGCAGCAACGTTTTACCAGCAATGCAGGCATTGCGTTGTCCACTGCCAATACAAAGGCCAGTAAGGCGCCACAACAGATTCTGCCAAAGCCGCAGCAGGAACTGTCATCTCAGCCGCTGCAATCGAAGAGCAAAAGCATCAGCAGCAACAATGTCCAGCTGCCACAGATCTCGCAATCCCCACAACCGCAACAGGGACAACTCAGCGGTGCTCCCACCAACAATCATGCTAACAATCAGCAGATATTGTTGCCGGCAACGTCAGCACAACCGCAGCAATTGCTGCTCAATCAGATGCCAGTGCTGGTGCAACAGAATCCGCAAGGTGTGCAGCTGATACTGCGTCCACCGACGCCACAGTTGACGGCGACACCTTCGCTGGTTATACAGAATTCTCGAGGGCAGGCGCAACTGCAGCAGCCAGCACAGCAACAGTTGCTGCGGATTGTGGGCACAAATGGTGCGACAATGCAACTGGCCGCTGCCACGCCTACCTTCATAGTGTCCTCGCAGGGCAACCTCATCCAGCAGACAGCTGCCAGTCATTTCCAAAGCGCCATCAAGTCCGGAACTCAGCTAAGCGGACTGCATGCAGCGTTGGCCGCACAGGCGCCAAGATCTCAGCCGTTTACGACAACGGCCACCATCAACACTCAATTGCTGGGTCAGAGTGTTGCGGCGCAGTTGCAGAATCTGCAATTGGCCGCTGCTGCGGCTGCCAATGGTAATGGTATTGCCCAGATTCAAATGCCCAACGGACTGGCTGCGATTTCACAGCTGCAACAGACGCTGGGCGGAGCGACAATCAATCTGAATCAATTGAATGGTGCTCATCTGCAACAGATTGCAACTGCCTTTCAGACGCCGCAGCCACCGCAGCAGTCAACAGCAGCAGCAGGGACGGCAGCAACGAATGCCAATGGCAATAACTCCACAGAACTTTTTGCTCAATCATCACCAGCGCATGTGCCGTTGGCAGTGACTCCAGAGCCAATGCGTCAGCCGACGGCGCAGCAGCAGGCGGCAATGGCCACCATACAGTTGCAACATCAACAGCAGCAGCAGCAACAGGCGCAGATACAACAGCTGCAGCAACAGTTGCAGCAGACAAAGACACAGGTGCAGCAGGCGCAGCAGCAGCAACAACAACATCAACAGACCGCTGAGCCCAAAAAGAAACCGCGTCCTCGCAAAAAGAAACCGCCAGCTGCAGCATCGACAGGGCCAGCGCCATCGCCAACAGGAACAGCCACGCAAAAGATTGCAATACCTGCCACGCCTACAACGACATCAGCGCCCCCAACGCTGGCACGCACACCAACACCACAAGCACAGGTTCTAACCCAGGCGCAGTTGGTGCGAACGAAGTCACCATCGCCACCACCGACGCACATACAACGCGCCAGCAATGGCAAACTCGATCTCGGCGATGTAATGAAGTTCTGCGGCATCACCGAGGACGACGACGACGATGAGGACTATGGCATGGATGCAGTCTCAACAACTGCGACTTCAGCAATTCCTGCTGCCAGCAGTGGCAATAGCAATGAGGAATCATTGCTGTCATCTCAGCCGCTGGCGCCGCTGCCGTTAAGCAATGGAATAACAAGTGCAACCGGCGGAAGTTCCAACGATATCATGATCTCCATACCGAGCCAAAACGGCAGCGATGGCCTGCCCTTCACGCTGACCATTCCGGCCCCAGCGCCGGTCAACGAAGCCACCGAAATACCAAATATCCTCATCAAGATTGATCCAAGTGACGCCGCCGCAGCAGCAGCAGCTGGCGTTGCAACTGGAGCAACTGTACCACCGTATACGCTATCGACGCCACGCCTGCCCACCGCCGAGGAGATACAGAGGCAGGCACAACAGCATCTGGCCCAGCAGGCGGCAGCGGCGGCGGCAGCAGCAGGTGCCAAGATCTGTACGAGCATTCAGTCAACGACACCGGCGCCAACGATCAGCTTCAGTCTGGGATCGCAAACCCAAACAATTGGCAGTGTAACGTTGCAGCCGACACCAATTGCTGCCAGCATTACGCTAACAACGCCGACGGCGACAACATCAACAACTGCCTGCACCAGTAGCAGCAGCAGCACAACTGCAGCTGCCACAGCGGCAGTGAAGCCGCGACGCAAACCCGCCGTGCGACGTAACACAAAGAAGCAGGAGTCCACCAACAACGTCAGCAACATGATTAGCAACAGCAACATTATCAGCAGCAGCAACAGTAACATTTGTAGCATTAACACAACCACCACGACAACCATTAGCAATAGTGGCAGCATCACTAGCAGCAACATTGGCATTGGCAATGGCACCGTCAACACCATTACACTGACAACACCTGTGAGCAGCTGCAGCAGCAGCAGCACCACCAACAACAACAACAACAGCAGCATATTGCTTCCACACGGTCTGGGATTGACCAATAACAACACGCCCACAACTGTGCCAAGTCAGATTGGGAATATTCAAATATCGCAGGTGCAAAATCATCAACCGTCAACGTTGCCCATCAGCAGCACCGTTGAGAATAAGATACAAATAATGCCCATACTGCCGCCTGGTGCAACAGTTATGGGTGGTGTGCCAGCAGCAACAGCAGTGGCAGCAACAGCATCGACAATTACTGCCCAACCACAGCAGACACAACTGTTGTTTCAACAAACGCCAGCGGCAGCAACAACCGCCGCTGCGGAATCCGCCACCATTAAGTTGTCCAGCGATGGGCGACAAATGCAATTGGTGGCCATACCACAAGCAACGTCGCAGGCGAACACAGCTACAACATTGCCAGCGGTGACAACAGCTGGTGGTGCCACCATATTGCCACCACAGTTGACGGGCATGCCCAGCAATGTCTCCATCTCGGTGGGATCACCTGCCTCGGCGGCGGCATTGGTGCCACAGCTCACCGGCAGCTTGACGTTGGCTGTGTCAGAGCTTTGCGAACGTTTGATATTGCGTCATGATCCCAACAGTCCGCAGGATCATCAATCGCAGCTTATATTGCAGGCATTGTTGAAGGGTGCGTTACCTAATGTGACCATCATCAATGAGCCTACGCGCATGGACAACATCAAGCCGCCAGCGCCAACACCACCGCCAGCGGCACCAGCAACAGCACTGCAGCAACAGCCACAACAACAGCCACAGCAACATCTACAGGCGACGCCAGTAACAACAGGAACGACAACAGTTCAGCAGCTGCCCAAAGTGTTGCCAACAGCGCCCAAATCGGAAAATAAAGGTAAGTGCAACAGAAGATTTGCCAGAAATGTTTGTATTCTAAATGTATTCCATTTTTGCAGTTGCCAACAACAGAAAATTATCAACGCCCGCCCTGTCCGCCAACAATCTGCTAAGCAACTGCAACAACAGCATTATCACCACCACAACAAACACCAACTCGATAAAACCACCGACAATGCCCGCAAAAATCAACGATGCTTTAAGCTTTCCCCAATTGTCAATGACGACAACTACCACAACATCCACAGCAACGCCTCAGTTGATTGTGCAACAGCAGCAACAGCCACAGCAGCAACAGCAGCAACAACAACAGCAGCAGCAGTCACAGCAGCAACGTTACGTTGCCTTGCCACCGATTGATCCCAGTACACAGCAATTGTTTTGCCTGAACAGCGTCTCCAATCAGATAACAGCAATAAGTGCCGGACAAACGGCAGCATCAATTGGGCCAACGGAACGATTGCTGATTGCACCTGCCGGAATAAATGCACAGCAATTGGCGCAGTGCTTGCAGCTAGGCCAGTTGCATTTCAACGATGTAAATCCGTTGCCACAGCCACAGTTGCAACTGCAGCAGCAGCAACAACAGCAGCAGCAGACGATTACAGCAACATTGCCCATCCCTTTGCGTCCACAGCCGCCGCAACAACAAATTGTGCATCCAATACAGCCCATAAGCAATGGACATGGACTTGGATTGGTTCTGCCCATCAGCACGACAACAACAACGACGTTAAGCACCAGCAGCAGCACCTCGACGAGCACTACAACGGTCACCAAACAGGTGGCCAATGTAGCGCCCATCATTGACCAGAGTAAGGCCAAGTTGGAGCCAGCTAAGGCAACGGGAGCCGGGGCAACAACAGCATCCAGCACTGGAGCTGTGGCCAAAAAGAAACCCGTGCGGAAGCCCAAGACGACGCCAACAGCTGCCGAGTTGGCAAGCTTGAAGAATGCTGGCGTGGTCAAGCCAATGCCCAAGTTAGATCCACTTTCCCAGAAGCCCAACAATAATCCTGTGCAGATTGTGCAACCGAATGTGGCAAGTGGCAAGCAAATGATTGTTGTAGTCAGCTCGAGTGGCGGGCAGACAACAACAACCACAACAACAACCATAATGAGCAACAGCATTCAGCCTTTCCAAACAACAAGTGGCACCAAGTTGGTGGGCGTAACAGCGCCCATGCAACAGCAACAGCAGCAGCAACAACAATTGCAGCAGCAGCCAACGGCAGCGACTATGCAGTCACAGCAGCAGCAACAACAACAGCAGCAACAACAACAGCAGCAGCTACAACAACAACGTGGCAGCTTTAGCTTAACGGCAACAACAGCAACCATAGCAAGCTCTGTAGTCAGCAGCAGCAGTGGAGCTGGAGTTACTACAACAGCACCTGTTGCAAACCAACTGCAACTGACAGCACAGCTGCAGCAGCAGCAACAACAACAGCAGCAAACGCAAGCAAAGCAACAACAACAGACTGTGCCGCAACAACAACAACCACAACAGAACACAATTTCACGAGTGCAAACGATTCAACTGACGCCTCACATGCAACAGGTTTTCAGGACGGTACAAATGCAGATACAGTTCCTCACAATCAAGCTGCAAAACAAATCATTTGTCCCCACGTTGCCCATCTCCCCAGACATTGATCCGGCTGCAATTGCCGTATACAATAAGCCCATGAATGATGCTGAGATCAATGTGGCACTGCAGCGTTTATTTGCAGAGCAACATCGTATATTGGCCTCGGGCAAAGAGGTTCCCACTCCGGAGGGCATGGTGTCTACTCCCAATGCCAATGGCAGCTTCAGCCTGATACCGCAGCAATTCCAACAAGTGCAGCAGCAACAGCAGCAGCAGCAACAGCAGCAACAGCCACAGTCCGTGGAGTCAGTAAAGACAACACCTGCTGGTGTAATACTCGCAAATGTTGTGCAGCCGAATAATCATTCAACGACCAACACGGCAACAGCAACAACAGCTATTGCTGCTCAGCAGCAACAGCAGCAATTGAATGTTGCTCAACGCATACACATATATCCCATGCAGCATCAGCAACAGCAGCAGCTGGCAAACAAGCAAAAGATGGCGCAGCAAAAGCAGCAACAACAACAGCAGCAACAAGCCGGAGCCAACTGCAATTTGTCGCAACAGCAACAAACACAGCAGCTGAAGCTCAAAGAAACGTCCTGTCGCAACAAACCGAATGCCACTCAACAACAGCAGCAACAAGCGAATGCAACTGTCAATATGTTGCCACAAAAGACAAATGCATTGTCGGTGCCGTTGCCGTTGCAACAGCAGCAACATTCCCAACCTCCTGTTCCCTGCCTTAAAAATGGACCACCACCGCTGATATTTGCCAGCTCAACAAATCTGCTATCGAATAGCAATGTCAGCAGCAACAGCAGCAACTCCAACAGCAATAGCAGCAGCCATAACAGCAGCAGCAACAGCAACAACAGCAGCAACAACAGCAGCAGCAATAGTAATAGCAACATCAACATACAAGTCAACAGCATGTTGACAATGCCACCGTTGCAACCGCAACAACAACTGCAACATCAATTGCCACAACATCAGCCACAAGTTCAGCAACAGCAATTGCCATTGCCATTACCATTGCCATTGCAGCAAACTCATCAATCGTTGCCCCAAGTTGTGGCAACAGCAGCGCCACCATTGAGCAATTTAATTGCCCCAACTACGTTGCCTGTGTACCTGCCGGCAATGGCATTGCCGCTGGCAAAGCCGGAGGAGTTACTACCGACACCAAAACCTAAAATTGCACGCCTCTCCTTGTGAGTAGTTGGTTGAACAATGCCGATTTTAAAAAATGAGGCCAACTTAACAATAACTAATTAAATCAATAGTGAGTTGAAGAATAACTGAGTTTCCTTTCACAGATTCGTGCGGCAACTGGAAGTCGATCAGGAGAGTTGCTTGAAGCCGGACTATGTGAAGCCATTTCGTACCAAGGACGAAGCAGTCAAACGGTTGATCAGGCAAGTCCTCAAAGTGATATGGTTCCTAGAAGAAAATAACCCAACAAACTCCCTCATTATTTGTAGATATCATTGCATGCATGAAAATGACTTGGATCTGCCCTCCGATGAGGATGAGGAGTTTGAGGCAACGGCGCTCGGCTTTCGGGATAAGTTCCGGCAATTGAATGGCAAATTCCAGGAGATTCTGTTACAGGAGTCAACGGTAAGCATTTCCACACAAATCCCAAAGTCAATTAGTTAATCATTTCTCGTTTGCAGTTGCAGCATCGCACTTCGGAGTTGCTGCAAGTGCAGCAGTTGATGATCGATGACCTAAAGGGGGAAATTAGTGATATACGTACCGCCGAGAAGGAGTTAATAGAGAAGCAACATCAACAGCAACAGCAGCAACGTAAAGAGGAGCAGAACTGCAATGATTCAGCTAACAACGAGTCGGAGTTGGACACCAAGGTAAAGGATGAAATCAAAATGGAACCATTGGACAGAATTTCAGAAGCAACTCAGTCAGCTGCTGCGGTTGTGGATAAGTTTGATCTGCTTAAGAATAGTGCTGATGTGAACAAGGCGTACAACAAACAGCAGCAACAGCCCAACCAGCAGCAACTTGCACAGCAACAGCAGCTGGTCAAGCGGGAGGAGAATGGCGACTGGTTGGCGAATGCTGGTCAGGCTGATGTTAGCAGCCACAACAACGGTTCATTAAATGATTCAGTTAAGAAGGAACAGCATAACAGCTCCAAGGACAGCGTGGATTATATCAAAAAGGACTACGATAACTTTGATATCGAGTCGGAGTTGACGCCTAGTTTTATCATGAAAAAAGTCGAGCAGAAAATGGAACCAAATGCAAGTGCGCAGCATGTAAAGAACACTGACAACTGTTATGCGGATACTGTGTTGCAGGAGCAGCAACAGCAGCCACATCACCAACAGCAACAACAACACCATCAGCAGCAGCAACATCCTCAGACTCAGCAACAGCAGCAGCATATAAAGAGCAACTCCTTAGCCAGCGAAGATCACGAGGATGGTTGGTATTGTCTGCAAAAGGAGCTCAATCTGATAAACAGTGAAGCCTTGCAGCCGCAGCAGCAACAACATGCAACGTTGCAACAGCACCAACAACATCTGACACAGCAACATCTCTATGACAACAACAGTGCTGGCAGTCTTCTGAACAATGGCAATCATCTGTCCGATCTGTTTCCCAATGGTTGCATCGACAAGAGCAATCAGAGCAACAGCAATAGCAGCAGCAACAGCAGCAGCAGCAGTTGTACTGGCGATGTTGGCGGCAACAGCAGCAATGTTGGCAATAACAATGTGCCCATTGGCCATTCCTCCTGCAGCCAGCAACGCCAGCAGCCATTGGCGGCAATGCAAGCGGATCAACCGAATCATCATCCGGCAATAAGTGAGTTCTTCAACAGTGATTCCGATGTGCAAAAGTCGGTGGAGACGCGACTGGAGGCAATGTTCGGTGAGTCGCCAGTGCATTTGGATGTGAAGAACAGCAGCGATGCTCACGACATTGATTCCAATCTCGATGAGTTTTTTGGCGACTCAAAATCACCCGCAACGAATCATAAAAACAAAATGAACATTTGGGCGCCGGACGCAGCCTTCAGCTCCAACTATAATAGCGAGCAACAACAACAGCCGTATGGCCATCCGCAACAACAGCAGCAGCAGCCACAACAGCAATCGCAGCAACAGCAACATCACATTGAGCTCAATTGCAACAACAATCCGCGCTGGATGCAGAGCATGGAAGCCCATTACAGTGACTACTTGTCCAGCAACACCAGCACCGTCGATGGCCAAGCGCATAGTCTGTTGGTCAATGGCGAGACACGCAAACGCCATTGGAACGGTCAAATGATGGGCTCCAGCAGCGACATGGAGGATGAGAATAGTAGTAAGCGACTTTGCACAGCTTCGTCCACATCGTCCTCGCCTTTATCGTCCCAGCAGCATGTTCAGGTGCCTCAGCATGGAATGCTGGATACAGATATGTTGGCCTTACACGATGGCATGGGCGTGGACGGCGTGGCAGCGAATGGACCTGCTGGCTTTTCACAATTGCTCATGGAGCAACAGCAGCAGCAACAACAACAGCAGCAGCAGCAACAACAGCATAACTTTGCTAATCATCAGGCGTTTGCCAATATGCTTGACCCACAACAGCAGCAGCAACAACAGCAGCAACAACAGCAGCAGCAACAACAGCAGCAGCAGCATCAGCATTACCAGCATAGCTTGCAACAGCAGTTGCAACAGCCCCAACAAGCTCAGTTGCATGTTAATCATATGGGTGGCGGTGGGGAGTATGATGATGACATTAGCCGACATGTGGCAAGTGCCATAGACAGCATACTCAATCTGCAGAACAGCGGCGATTCGCTGCAGTTCTCGCTTGGTTCATTCCTTGGCGACAGCATCCTGGACGATCAACGTCAGGCGGCTAATTTGCCTAGCTGCCAGCAGGAGCAGGCAATCAGTAGACGTCGACAGTTGGGCGATGACATTGGAGATTGCCTGATTAGTGGCGAGGCTGCAGCAGTCGTCGGAGCGGTGGCGGAACCCGGTGCGAATATGTTGTTGGAACATCATCACCATCACCATCATCAGCAGCAACAACAACAACAACAGCAGCAGCAACTGCTACAGAATCACATGGGTCAGCAGCAACCACATCTTCAGCATCATTCGCAACACCATCATGGCCTGTCGCAGGCGCAGACGCAGCATCATGGCCAGTTGAATGACTTTAGCTGTGTTGCCGCTGGCATAGACGATGCTGTCAAGTCAATTATGACCTCTTGACTTGGGCTCCAAGCAGCAGCAACGACAGCAACAGCAACCGAGCTGCCGCTGGCGGCATCGGCAGCTGTTGCTAACAGTCTGATACTGGAATTCAATGCCACCACCTTGTGAATTGCTGCCAAAGGCAACATTGGCACATTGATTGTATAGTTAATCCCTAAGTTCTCTTTAGTTTTTGTGCCCTGTGGCTGAATCATTGTTCAGCGACAGACGCCAATATATTTTGCACCCAGCTCTGTACAATTTTCTTAATTTTAGCTCTAAGTTTTAAACTGTAGCATAAATTGTTTTAATTCTTGTTTTCGTTTTTAGTCCAATGTGTTTGTACAATATTTAAAGAAACCCTACTTGTAAAGAAGCAAAAAGATCCTCCGATAATAATTTGTATAAATTAATAAACACACAGTCGGAGGAGAGCATTAACAAGGGACAGCAGATCCTTCAAAGTCAATAGCAAAGCAATTATAACTCGGAGAATTGAAAACAAAACGACGAATAGCATGAAATGCTTCTTAGAGAAGTAAACTGAATGAATTCTAATTGTAATACAAATTATATAGCTACAATAAATAAGTGAAAAATGCCTAGACAATTTATTAAAATCTAAATCTTAACTATGAGAGTGTGAAAAAAAGCAAACAAAATAAAAGAAATTCATGTTTTCGGCCAGCCGAACATTGAATAGTCTTGCAGGGTATTAAATAGTAGTCCGATTCGTGAGATCTAAAGAAGGGAAAATAGATTTGTCGAAAGAGACGCAACACAATCACTATACAGTCTCATTCATAAAGCTTTAAAATCGATTACGACCTGCAAGAGCATAACAAATAATGAATAAATCGGCCCAGAAATAATGATTGGTTGTAATTAATTGAGAATTAATGAATTAAAGAAGTGAAACGACAGAAAATGCTGATCCCGTCGGAAGCGTTCGGAATTCGTAATTAGATTTATGCAAAACAATTGTAACAATGTTGCCAATTTTGTTGAATGAAATGAAAATGGAGAGAGAGATTCAACAACAGTAAATTGATTTATATTACAAGAAATATATTAAATTATTTATTAATAAGCAACTGTAAATACAAATACATTCTTATATACATATTTATGTATGTCATGCATGCGCCAGTTTCAACAATCGCAGATTTTAAAGAAGAAAAAAATAAACAAAAGGATTTGCTCTTAGTGTAAACAATGTGTAACAGTAACAAGCATGCGAAAATACGTAAAATTATAATAATAAAAAAAAATAATTTGATAAATTGAAGCTAAGCAATTTAAACTATTATTTATAAAACGCTTAACGTCTGTCTGCTTTTGAGCTAACATACACACAACAACACACGCACACACACACACATACATATATAGACATATAAATGCATAATTAATTCGAATAATTAACATGCTCAATTTGAATTAGAAAGCTATTTAGCCAAGTCTCTTCACTTGGCTTCGACTACGGGTGACATCAGAAAAAAGTCTTTGAAGAGTTGGGAAGGGACAAACGACGAAGCAAACCAAAAGCAGTTCAAACAAAAGAAAATCACAATTTTAGCAAATTTAGTTTAAACATTTATTAATTATTATTAGTATACATATTGTACATGTAATAACACAAGAAAACAAAAACAAAAAAAACAAAAACGAAAACGAATCGTATCATTGTATCTTGATCTTGATCTTGCCACAAATCTGATTTGTGATTTGTGCCACGTTTTAAATATCGATGTCTGATTAGCTTGTAAAACAATTGAAAACCAATAAATCCATAGTAAGCAACAACTACGAACTTAATCCAAATATTGTAAATGTTAGGGAGCCGCGCATAAGATTCACTCAATTCACATAAGCAAAATGTGCGACTTAAATAGTTATATACATTATACATATATATACATACTTAGTCGTCCGTCACGTATTAATGCATACCAATTACAATAATAACTACTACTACTACTACAACTACTACTTTAAATACCACCACAAGAAGAACAACAACAAAAAACTACTACAACAAACAAACAACAACAAAAAAACATACTATAAAGAAATGTATGAAAAATGTGCGACTAAAATAGAAACGTATTCAAACTACATTATATGTAGTTGATAAGTGAATTTCAAGAGGAATTAAATTGTATGTATTATATATAATATATATCTATATCGAGTTTAATTGGTTTAGAAACCCCCATCCACCACCCCTCGACATCCCTACCATGTCCCAATCCAATCTGTATGATTTATTACAGAGATGCGCACGCAACACTTTCTAGTTGTTATACAAAGACAAATAATAAAAACACAAGATTGTAAAGATTTATATGTAATAGCATAAATTAAGTTAGTCAAGGAAAATTGCATTCGATAATATAGCGGCCGATACAAAAAAAAAATAAAAGAAAAACGAATGAAGCAAAACAAATAAAATGATAAACAAAAAATAAATGCAAACAGCAGAACTTATCACTCGCTAGGAGCCCAATTCAATTAATTATTGATTAAATGATATCATTTGTAACTTATATACGCATTGTTTGATCTTTAAACTTGTATTTAAAAAAAAACAAAACGGTTATTCAAATCGGCTTCAACAGAACCTCCTCCCTATCTACCAAAAACCAAAACTATACGAAGTGAAAACTTAAAAAGGAAAGAATCCCAATATCGTAATATTGTTCAGCTAAATGTGTCTAAATGTAATTTAAATGAAAAACAAAACAAAACAAAAACAAAGATTTTTAATGCAACATTGTGAGTTTTAATTACAGCAAAGCAACTTAAAGAAAGAGAAATCAAACAAGTTTAATATTTCATAGTTTATTAAGCCCATCCATTCATCATAGTCGTCATAAAGATTAAGTAAATAAAGAAAACAACGTATATCGTATTAAAAACGAAACGCAACAACAACACCAACAGCAACAGCAACAACAACAACAATAACAACAAATAACATAAACCCGAATTGAAACTGAGAAACTTTAAATACACAACAAAAAACCAAATCCAACAAAAATGCAATTAAATTCAATGCGTGTTGTTGGGTGCAATTGCAAATCGTACGCAAACGCAAAACAAAAAAAAAAAAAAGGAAAAGAAAAAATGGAAAAAAACGTATTCATAAGAATAAAGAAAATTCAAACAATTTTAAATCAGCGTCTTTTATTATGCACATCATTAATGCGTTACTTTTCGAAACATATACAAACAAATATCTCTATCTTTCCAGTTCCTTTTTATGCGATTTGTTTAAAAACACACTACAAAGAGTTGATTTTATGTTTAATTTACTAAACAATGTTGTGGGTGTTAACAAAATTACGTACACATGTACTAAGTACCTACCAGATAAATATTAAGACAGGTGAGCTTACAATTAATTATCATTACCAAAAAAACATTGCGGCAGTTACAGTACCAGAGTGTGAGTGCAATATCTTATGGATGCTCATCGTACATAAGTAAATAAATAAATAATAAGGAGCTAACTTAGTACGAACATATATTACAAATCATATATCATTCAACAAATCATGCTTCATCATTGCATGATTGATTGATTGATACAGATCTCCATTAGGCCAAGTGCACTCAAATATTTGTGCAATCTAAGCTTGGCATTTTATTTGGCATTTGCGCTTCACTACGGTCTAAGAGGGTGACGGGGACTGCCATATCGATTGCAGCTAATTAATTACCTACAAAGTACTAGTTTATCAACTATGCTTAACGGTTATTCGATTATTTACAATTATTGCTGGTACACTGGCAGCGGATGACCCTCCGAGTTGAATACCCACTTCTCTAGGTCAATCTCCTTGCGATTGTCACTAAATAATAAGTAAAAGTATTTCAAAGTCTCGCTCATCCAGAAGCTCTCCATGAGATCACGCATACGCGTGTTTAGTGTGTTCTTTACATTGCCCAGAGACGTATAGCCGGCAGCCACCTTAGAATGCTTCTCAAAAGCCTGAAAGATGGTCCAGCCCATGTCCTGATACGTGCGATTGCCCGTAAGTGCATAGAAATAGTAAAGACTCTCAATAAACTCGGGTCGCAGCAAGTTGTGCGCGTCGTTGGGCTTCACATAGATATCATGCTCGTCCTTATCGTTTAGCGCAAAGTACGAAATTTCAGCTGCCAAATGAGTGGGCTGCTTAATGTAGGTCTGATAACAGGTGTCCATCATATCCCTGGCCAGTAATAGATGAGAGTCTGGCATGCCATTTTGATGGCCCAGCAACAGAGTGCCTGGCAGGTAGCATGTCAGATGATCCATTTTTGGCTTAAAATCGTGACCATTTATTAGCTCGCCTATGTAAACCCAATTTTCACGTGGCGTGCGTCGCATCAGTTGTGTTAAGACGCCATCGATTGCTTGCATATAATCCAGAATGAGACTGTGGAGTAGTTGAGTTCAGTTTATTTCTATCACACACACATACAATTTATATACTCACTTGTCATTGTCTTTGCGACCTGTTTGTATCCACTGCTTCAATAAGTACTCATAATACGAATCGCCGCGAGCTCCTAAAGAAATTGTGGCGTAATTGCGAAAGGTGCCAGTATTGGCATTAATAAATATGGGCACCAAGCCATGATTCTTATCGAGCGCATGAACCTTTTCATTTACTATGTTCACCACCTAAAATATAGATAATAATAATAATTAAAAACTTAATGAAACGTAAATGAAAGGTTAGCACTTACGCGTTCGTAGATAGGAACATTTGTGGAGCGACTAAGATCACGGAACTCCAACTGAATGGTCGTCACTTCACTGGTCGAACTGTCGGGAGACCATTTTGGCGAATGTGCTGACCTTTCACCGAGATTCACATCTGAATATGGTATACCCGATGGCGAAAGAAAGCTGGGTAACAAGCGATTGCCCAACTCGGACGCTTTGACCAAGAACATTTTATCGCCGCTCAAATGATAAGCAGACAACAGGCCGCCCAGAACACGTATTGTAACCTCGAAGAGGTTCACATCGCGACTTGTATGGAATCGCAGCGATTCCTTGACCCAATCGCGTGCTTCATTGAACTCTACGGAAGGTGTAAAAGTATCGGTTTAATGGTTTGATATAAGAAATATCAGAAATGGCTTACCATCCTCCAAGCCCATAATGTACATGGTGTCCAAAGAATCAACAATTGACAGTCCGAGACCGAACCATTCGTGTGATGTCTGCGAAACGGGCTTCAAATTATCATGTCCCCAAGCATATTTTTTGTAACCAGCCCAAGAGTGTTTAAAGGCGGCCACAACAGCCGACTGACGCTCATTGGTTGCACCATGGAAATGCTGCGACTTAGCCAACTGTGTCTGCATCTTCTGCAAATGCAAATCAATGCTCTCTCCTGCCAGATTGAAGGGATGCTGAATAGCCTCTTCCAGCTCAGTACGCATGTCTGACGACTCGTCGATAGGCAATGACGATTCTTGATCAATGGGCTGGTCTACATTGTTGACGATATCAATTAATCCATTAAGATTCTCATTGCCAGCAGCCGCGGTGTCCGGTAGTTTCACAACGTTTTCCCCAGAGTTTCCGTCGTTATAAGCCTGTAAAAGAAAAGGGTTTCATTATGGTGCAATAAACAAATATTATGTAGTATAGAATTCGACAAAGGCTCATTAACTTTTATAATTTGCTTTATTATCGCCTTTATCAATGGAACAACCATTTGTGCAATCAATATTTGTCAAATATGCTTCACGTATCCATATGTCAATAAATCAAAGCAGCCAATCGTATAACTATTGATTGTCGTTGTTATCAGCAAATTGACTCCTTAATGACTTCTCAAGTGAGCCGCGCCCCTTTGGTAAGGTTTGGTTTGGTGTGTGGCGTTAAATAAACATTAGTTCATTTACTGATAAGTCCCACTAGCTGATAGGCTACGCCGAACTAATAGTTAATTAAATGGTATCATATTCAATACTCAACCTTATCATTTGATAGCTCCTGTTTGTTCAGCCTGTCTTCAGTCATTGGCGATGCTACCGCTGCCAAAATCTCTGGAGGTAAATCATTATCATGCTTCTCTGGTGGGAGATTCGGATGATGATGTGGATTCTGCAGCGTGTTCTCTCGTCGCATGTGAAATGGTGCCGCTCCAGGCTTGAGGTGTACATCTTTCATACTTATTAGCTGATCGCCGGGCAGGAAGAGTAGAAGCGTTACACAAAATGCTGTGATGCCCATTATGATGAGATTTCGTTGACAACGGGGCAGTTGATTCCACGACTGCAGACATGCAAATAAATAGATACATATATAAATATATATTTAGTCCGCTCACCATAATGTGTTTGAAATGCAAATTTGACGCCCCATTGACACACAGACGTAATTTCGCAATATACATACAACATTTTGATACACGTAAGCTTAGAAAGTGATATGGTTATCGGCATTATAAATTGTCAACTTACCCGTCGCAAACTCTTGCGGGAGAGATTGCTTTCATCGCTGCCGCCGCCACCAGTTATTCCCACTATGGATGCCGAGGATAGCGTCAGGGTAACGTGATCGCTCTTTGTCATATCAATGACAGTTATTGGCCCTTTCCTCCAATTGCAATTTGGTTTTACCTGTGCGATTTGCAAGTGACAAAGCCAAAAGCATCCACATTCGCATTCGTTTCGACAGAAAAAAATCGATGCTCTCTAGCTCGATAGCGGTCCACTGTCATAGAATCAACACAGACAATCCAGCACTAATTATGATATGTTCACATTGCTCGTTTTTATAATATTAGGTAGCGAAATGTATTAACTATCTAATAAAAGATCTCATTTCATCGAGATTTTCCTGCCGAAAGTTCTTTCTGGGGACTAGAGTTATATCGAATTGTTCGGAATAGGTTCAATCGAACGACTGAACAATTCTCTCAGCATCTGGTTCGTTCATGCGAATAACATTTAAAAATCTTAACATTACTCTGTTGTTGACTGCAGTCAGTTCATTAAGTCGAGGAAAAATTCTTCCGTTATTTACATATATCGATTGTAATTTTTATTGAAAATCAAATATTTCCGTCCGTAATTTCAACAAGAAGGTTTATTTTCAAAATAGTAGTTTAACTTAAAAAGTGACATCCTAAGAAAATTAGGGCGAATTAGGTTTAAACTCAAACTTAACTGCCAAGCAAACCAAAATGAAACAGAGGCAAGGCGAGCATAACAGAGGCTGAAGCTGATTTTAGCAGAAGCACCTGACAGAGTTCCAATTTGTGTAAGAGGTATCGACAATATTTGTAAATCGATTTAATATCTTATGTCAAGTTAGGCGGGCTATTCAAAAATCTACCCATCCTTTTTGCACACACGTATACTTTTGTAGACAGACAGAGACAGGTATAGTCGAATGTCTTTGCTGCTGTCTGATCTGATTGTATGCATGTTCCTTTAATATGTGTGTGCATATTTTTGTATATGCGTATTTATTTGTTGATCGTGTTTGTACTACGTCGCACAGTTGCCAATACCCTATTCAGGTTAAGGTTTTAGAAATGAATGTCTGAGGTTAATAACATATTTTTAGTAGATAAAACAAAGCTTGGCATTTGTTTAATAAGAAATTGGCTGAGTATGTTCTAGTTTCCATACATAATAAATATCACAATACGCATCGCGGTGTTGTCCGCTATCGCTTAGCTATTGCATCTATAAGTTCTGGTCGTCGAAAAATGTACTTTTTCCCGCCATTTTAAATTTCCCACAAACCGCGGACGCAATCGCAGCCAATTCAACTGAACGTTTTCATTGCATGGTATGGGTCCACTATAGGCTATTTGCTTAGTGATGCGATGTTTGTAAACACATTTTGTAAACAAAAATCAGCTGATTGAGAAATTAGCATAGAAATGGATATGAGCAAATATATGTGAGTGGCTAAAATTAATTATATAAAAGTTGATATAATTTATATATAAAATCATAAGAAACTGTTAAACTGTGAATGTATTAATAAAAACGGAATTTAATCTTATTATGGCCCGTCATGTATAATAATTGTACTTGTGTTATATGTTTTAAATACTGCTAAAGAAATTTCAATTTAACTAACCAATTGAACACAATGAACAATATAATTCACGAATCACTGAATCAATTGATGGATTTAGTTCAGTTATTCAATTTTTGATGAACGGGCAAACCACTGAACGATAGGAACGTAGTTCGCGCGCTCATTTTAATGACTCGTTCATTTGAACTTATTCAGAACGAATTGACACAACTCTAGTATTCAACCAGTTTGTTTTTAAAAGCTGCGCTATGACTCTGCCAAACCTCTCCGCTAAAGTGGTGCTGGTTGATATTGAGGGAACAACAACCTCGATTAGTTTTGTGCACGACGTCCTATTTCCGTATGCCAAGAAAAACGCCGGAAACTATTTGCAGGAAACATGGCAAACGGATGACACAAAGGAAATTGTCAAGGACTTGCAGAAATTGCCGCAATTTGCGGAATATGTGGCGTCTCTAAAGCCAACATCCGACGTGGATGAGCAGCTAATCACTGGATTTGTAGGTTATCTTATCGAGAGAGATTTGAAGGTGACACCGCTGAAAACGCTGCAAGGTTTAATCTGGGCCAAGGGTTATGCTGCCGGAGAACTCAAGGGACAGTAAGTTGTGACTAGAAAGTTCCGCCTTTGTGACTTAAGAAGTCTTGTCTTCCACTTTGTAGTGTCTATGAGGATGTGCCTGCTGCATTTCAGACATGGCGTGATGCAGGCCTACAAATCGCGGTCTACTCCAGCGGCAGTGTGGCGGCGCAAAAGTTACTATTCCAGCACAGTATTGCGGGTGACTTGCTGCCACATCTTAGCGCTCATTTTGACACGCACGTGGGACACAAACAGCAGACGGAATCGTACACAAAGATTGCTCAATACCTTGAAGTGGCGCCACAGCACGTGCTTTTTCTCACAGATGTGCCGGGCGGTGCGTTTCTTTCTTATCTCTAGAGTCTAGACATTGTTTATATGATTTAATGATTTTTGCTTGCAGAGGCCGTTGCTGCCCGCGCTGCCGGCATGCTCACTATCGTACTCCAGCGACCTGGCAACGCGCCGTTGAGCGAGGGACAGCAGAGTGAACACGTCCTGGTCGATGATTTTACGGCTCTACATGCGTTAAATAAAGCTGCGTAGGCTTAGGTAGACAATAGCATTTACTTGTATTACTTATGGCTAGTTAATCTCTACAGAAATGCCCGATCCACGCTGCATAAATCATCGCCACTGTCGTGTGGCTCGGGTGTCTGTTCCGTGGGACGACGTCGTGAGCTGGAGCGCTGAGATTGCCGCGAGCCAGACTTGAGCTGGGAGCCATAGATCTTGCGTATCTGCTGACGCTTCGCCTCAGCATCTGTGGCTGCCGTTGGGCACCGACTGTTGCTGCACTTCTTCTTGTGCTGTTTGTTCCTGCGCTGGTGGCTGCTCTCGCAGGCGTGTCGCATGCCTTCGCTGCGACAGGTGTGGCTGAGTTTACCCACTTCCGGACCCCAATAGGTGGGTCCCTCGAGCAGCAGGGGTGCGGACTTGACCCGCTGTTTCATCATCTGCATGTGCAGCTCGTATTGACGGTCCTGCAGCGATTGTTCCGCCTTGCGGGTGGCCAGGCGTATAGACAGCAGCGCCTTGTGGGATTCACTGGAATAAAGTCGACCAGCATTATTAATATGTATCTCTTGGGTAGGCAAGAAAGTCAGGTCAGATTTTCACCATACATTTTAGAGTGATTTTAAGACCTTATACATAAAGAGCATAAAGTTGCTCCGATAACTTTAGAGGTGTTACCGAAGATTTAAGCAGTCGTTTTTTAGTGAGTACCGGTAAAAATAACAGAACCGAATGGACATCACCAAAATACAACCTCTTACCGAAATACTTGGAGCCGATATTTGTTTCGGTATTCATTCCTGATATTAAGGAGTTTGATACTCACTTGAGGGAAAGGGATTTCCAGGCTGGCGTCTTGCGCACTTCCCAATCGAACTGTGGCCTGGGATCATGGTAGGTGCAGTTGTTCTGCAACTCCTTGACCTTCTTGCGCGAGACTTCGGCACGCAGTGTGGCCGCCAAATTGGGGCGTGCCACCGGATGCTGAGGGGAGACACTCGGTGTCCGCTTCGGCAGCTGCTCCAGCTCAAAGATGCTCAGCAGCGTCGGTTGTTTCTCCGTCTCCACCGATGGCACTTTCACCTTCCGGCCGCGTCGCCTGCGCACGCGACTCGAGCCGGAGGCGACACTGCTGCCGCTGCGCTTGGAAGACACCGAGGGGGATTCGATATGCAATTTGGGCACCTCGCTGCAGTCGACTCCCACATCCTTGACCGAAAAGTAGTTGCTCATGGTTGACTTGGCAGCTGTTGCTGACGTCGCATTGCCACTTAGATCGTTAACACTTAAGGATCGGCGGAGGTTCTCACGTCTGCACTTAGCCCGCTCAGCGGTGTGCTTGGCCGGCACATTTTGCATGGTCTGCGTGCTGCTGGATTTGGGTCGCTCGGCATTGCGCTGGAACTCCAACTCAAAGCTCTTCAGGGAGCGTTTAAAGTCGGCCACCTCGATGGCAAAGTCGTGCTTGAAGCTCTTCAGCCGACTTAAATCGCGCAGACACTTGTCATATTCCTCACTTAAGCAACTGGAGCTGTGTGTGTCAAGAGCGGGGACTACGTGGTCTGGCAAGGTCAAAGGTGGAATGGTGGGAGCTAGGAACAATGCCTGTGCCTTCTTTTTCACCCTTTTCCCTTTAACATTTCGCTGCTTTGTGTTGCAGGAGACGTTGCTTGGAGTTGCACTTGCACATCGCTCCTTTTGCGGACCTGGAGGAGCAGGTTGAGCTCGAAGCTCTCTGCTTGTATTGCGCAGGCTTTCCAATGTTGAGTAGAACTCCGCCTTATGCAAATGTTTCACCTCGCAGTAGTCTACAAAATACATATTAGATTTTATATATCTTTGGGATCATCTACTAACCAATTACCTGGTATGCTGTCGTAGAACTTGGCCAGGGATCGAATGCCCGTTTGCCCAGTCCACGTTGCCGTCGCTGTTACATCCAAGGATTTGGTGCACGACGTCGTCGCTTTCTTCTGCTTTCCCATGCACACTTTCGGACGGTTGTAGACGGGCGCTGGACAATTATTGCATGGATCTATGGGCACTTTAATGCAGGAATTCAAATAGACACGGCCCGTATGCGTGCCCATATCTTCATTAGTTCGAAATGATAAATGCAATGCGCTTTATCAATATTTTGAAAGCACTCTTTACGGGGTCACTGTTGCCAGCGGTTACAGCACATTGTTATAGCCTTCGTTAAAGGGTATTTTAGTGTATTTCATTTTCTTAGGCAATGTGGCAAGCCTTAAAAAGTTTATGTATTCCGAGCTAAGTCGATATTAAGCCATATCTGTCTGATCGGATCACTCAATCATATAGTTGCCATTGTAAAGATCGGTCAAAAATCAAACATTAGTATTAGAAACTTTGTTGTTTCTTGAAACTTCTCAACTAATATTAAAAAAAGGTATTGTCTAATAACATCATATAAAAACCTGCGTTGTTCATTGAGATATCTCCACTAAACTTACAGATAGTATTATATTATAAATCTTGAAGAAATGTCTGACTTCCATATCATATAGTTGCCATAGGGAGGATTCGTCATAAATTGGGATCCATAGGGTATCAAATCTTCAGCGAGCCGAAGACTATATTTCTTGTTTTTGACTATTTCCGTTTTGGCCAACTCATTCGCACGGTTACGCACCATGTCCTGGTTTCGGTTGTTATTATTTCTTTGTTGTGCAGGGTTTTTAAAACAATGGTTGAATATAACGGTTTAGGTGAGTGTAATCACGATTTCAAAGTATATTACATGTTGTCTCGTGAGATGATATTTCTTTGAAAGGTTGGGCATAAGCGTAGCTTTTAATTATTGAAATACAATGATTTTAATTAATTATTTTACAATTTAAATGCTCTTCGATATTTTGTAGTTAACATATTACTATCGACATATTCGTGCTTCTGTTATCGATATTGAATTGGTATATTCTCACCTGCTGTATGTGGTCACACTGAGCAGTCATCGTTTAATTTTGGTCGCTTTGTGTTCGCGTTATGTGTGTGCGCGGGTGAAAAATAGATAATAAAGAATTAGAAGCGGCGTAAATTGACAGCAACAAACAATAGCTGCACCTGTGTACGTGTAAAATTGCGTAAAATACATACGTTCATTGACGGAAATTCGACATCATACACGTTCACAATGAAGCTGTACGCAGCAGCAACAGTTGCGCTTTTGTTGGCCACAATCCAAACGACGCCAGCAGCTGCCGAGGAACAGGAGGTGAGTTGTGGTTTTTGTTTATGGTCCACAATGTTTTTGAACAACAGTTTAACGCTTTTTGAGTGCGAATTCGGTTCGTGAACAAGGCTTGTGGCTGAGTTAACGCTAACATTTGCAGAAATTGTGGTATAGCCGCTCGCTTGCTTGCTGTGTTAACAAGGCCGACACATATAAACACTCAATACACGCACAGCATTACAGCTACACACATAGTACTTACTTACACACACATGCATGCTCGCGTACGCCATACTTATTTACTTTTTGTTTTTCTCCGTCCCCATATTAACTGTGCTTAGTCAGCAAAAGAAAATTAAATGCATAAATAAACCGATTCAATGAAATCTATACATGGATAAATATAAGAATATGTACGTAGTATTAATACACATATATGTAGGTATGAGCTTCAGACGGTATTAACGCTTTGCGCTTATCAAATTTGCAAGTCAGTTGTTGTTTTGCTTTATGTATTTCCTTTCGCTTTGTTGCGTCGCCATTTTGCCGACAATCAGCTGTTGTATCAGTTTGACCGATAGAACCTATTGATATTGCACCACCCATTTGCCTGTATGTTGTTAATTGCGTATTATTTTGTTACTTTAAACAGTGTTTAAAATTGCAATAAGAAAATGAAAGAAAGAAAGAATATGATTAAAATAATATTCAATTTCAGAGCTTTTGTTAGAATCAAGTTCTGATTGATGTCTGATTAGATGAAGTCAAATTTAACGAAACTTGTCTCAAAAGCTGTTTCAGAGAAACAAAATGTATAAACGTATAATAATATGCATTTCGTTGTTATCCTTGTGTTATCTGTACATTTTATTAATTAAAACAAATTCTTTTATATAATATAATTACCTACAGTAAGGTGATAATTGTTTTTCTACTACAAATTGAAATACTTAAGTGAAAACTGTGAATTAAAAGCCTATTACTAACCGTAATAAGCACAAACAGAACTGACATAATTTGTAATTAAGTGTTGCCTGAGTCATGCACTCATAAACAATGGGGAAATACTATAATTATTAGCAAAAACTTTTAACGATTGATGACATCCCATTGCTCTCACGTACACATGTATGCACTTCCACTGAAAAACACCTTTGAATACACAAAACTTGTTCAGATTTTGATTATAACCTGCAAATTTAAATGAATCAGATACCGACAAGATACACAGCTATAAGCAAAAAACGTGCTTCAAAAATACTTTTCTGTCTTTGATTCATGCAAAGCAAAATAAACAAGTACGATTTCTCTAGCCAAACATACTCAACTTTGAGATGCTCTATTGCCAGTTGTGAAATAATCTAACATCCAACTGATTATATCATTTTATTTAACCGTTTAAGACTTGTAAGACATTTATATGTGATGTTATAATAACATAAACTTATTGCCTCAACACATCACAACTTTCGTGTCAAACATTACACTCGGTTAGGGTATATAAAAGCGAATATAAGACTAACGGTACGAGGGTCAGTCATGGGAAGAGAAGTGAGCAAACATGCCTCTCCATTTAAAACGGCAACAACTCGGGGGCAGCAACATCAATATCAATTAAAATGCTTGCATTCAGCAGAAAAACAACTCGTATATCATATATAAATCAACAAATTAAAAAATATTTTTATATATTTACATATTTCATGAAAACATTGCTCTATTTGGAGCGTCTTAAATAATTAAAGCGATGCTAGCAAAAAACGAATTTAAATTTAAATCATGTTCTATACGATATTGAGTTTAATTAAGTTTACCCAACTAGTCGAGATACCCTATGCAAAGCTTGAAAATGTCTAATCCCAAAGATCACATAAAAGTTTTAATGTTAAAAGTTGTTCCATTCTGATCCAAACTTGTTTAATACATATGTATTTTTATTGCCTACAAATTTCACGATTTTTAAAGACTATTTAAGAATTTTAGATGAAATAGAGGGTATTTGAGTAAGCAAAAAAAAATTTAAAAAAATAGATAAATAAAGAAAAAACTGACAGCGATTTCCATATGCCAACAAAACACAAAACGAGCAATGTATAAAAATATTTACATAAATGAATAAAATGCGGAACTGTGCGAATACACTCGTACATATGTGTGAGTAAATATATGTATTTACTTATGGACGATTCCATATTCATTCACAGACAAAACTTGCTCCCAAAAATTGCAAACTAAAGAAAAATAAAAGGAGGAACCGTTTCGTTTAGTTCCGTTTGCCGGAGGCGGTTTTATGACTATCTCATCTAACTCTGTGTTTGCTATTTCGGAAATCACATGCGAATGATTCACAAACAAAGAAACGAATGCCGAGTTGTCTACAAATTGTCGGCAATTGTGAAATGCGAATGATTCTGATTCTACATTTCTCTGGTTTTATGCAAATTAGCTTGTCAATTGCTGTCTAGTTTCTCAAAAGAGACTCGAAAGTAAGCGAATCGAGCGAATCTCAATCGGATTGTGTGTCAATTGTGCAATTTCGATCATGATTTGCTGCGTTAATACAAATGCCAATGGAAATTACGTTATTGAACCCACTAAATGGCCCAGAACACTAAAGACCCAGAAAACATACAAACCCACATCCACACATACAGAACGAGAGAGCACAAATTAGCACCCAGGGGAGTATTAAAGGCAAAGTTTATAATGAGCTTGCCATAGAACATACGGCCAGAGCTATTGAGAATGCGTTCTATTAGTCTATATGTATGCGTGAGTGTGCTGGTGTGTGTGTGTTTCTGATTGGAAAATTAAACAGGAGATGTCTTGGAAAGGCTCAAGTTGCATGGAGTGATATGTACAATGTACATACTTACAGGTTGGAAAAGACGTTAGGTTTGAGGTTGTAAATGCAGCTGGCAGCATTACAATGGCCCAGCTAATATTATGTGAATTAATTATGGATATACTAGGCAAACTGTGTTCAAAATTATGAAGAGCATTATTAATTAATTGTAATTGACTTTAATCGGTAAACAAGCAAGTACGTACTTATATTGGCGTTGCAGCAAAGCTTTAATGCATTTTGACTAAATACAAATATAAATCGTTATTATTACATTTATATTAATAATTATAATGATATTGTGTTAAACATTTGAAAATATATGTTTGGAACTCTAGAACCAAATCTACTTAGAAGTGTTTTTCAACTATTCAACTAACATATTGACATAACATAAGATAAACATACGCACTCTTCAGGCGACTTAGACTCCTTATACTAGCACATTATGATGAGATTATAACTCATTTCAGTCTCTAAGTTTCTTTATTAAATGTTTATTTTATACAAATCTCTTGCTCTGAGGAAACAGAAGTCGCTTCATGTAATCCGAGTCCTTTGTCTTGCCCTGACCTAGTGACTCAACTAACAAAAGTCGTTTTTGAGGCTTA
This sequence comes from Drosophila histrio, assembly GCA_958299025.2. Lineage (NCBI taxonomy): Eukaryota > Metazoa > Arthropoda > Insecta > Diptera > Drosophilidae > Drosophila > Drosophila histrio. The sequence continues at coordinate 19,882,848 of OY282581.2, forward strand.
CACGATGTTTTTGCCATTCAAATGTCTATGCTTAAGCTTGAGAGTAGGGTGTTTAAGGAAAGTGGCGGTGCCAAGGTAAATATGGTCATTAAAAGACTCTAAAAAACATGCGCCCATCAGCACTTACGACCGCAACTTTGTAACTTGGCAACGTGGCTAACAATGACCTTGAATCATCCAAGCTATTTACACAACACTCTGACTCGGATTCGGATTCAGATCTCTCCGGGCGTTGAAACTATTACCGAGTGCGCACAGCAGGTAGATGTTGACACTTTTTGGGTAATACCGGTTTAAATATTTATTTTTATGTGTCGTGGGGAGTGACAGGGGGAGGAGATGTGAACTGAAGGTGACAATAAACGAATTTCAAAATGTTAATAAGCCATAGACTCTTGGCATCTCACTAAGTTTATTTATTTATATGCCGACAAAACGTTTTAATTAAAGCTTAATTAAAAACAACAATTTACACCAAATTGGCAATTTGCAATTTGCGCTCTGAGGCTTCCACTCAGCGCGTTTCGTTGACTGATGTTGTTATTTACGTCAATGCAATTAAACTTTTTCCACATTGCATCAGTTAATACCCGAGCGCACCGTACCCCTGACTCCCAACCCCAATGAAAAGCTTATGCACAAAAGCCTGTTTACCCTGCTCTGCAGCTAGTTGCAGCACAATCCGTGGCAACATTCGCGGGGGCAGCGACAGAACTTTAGCATCAGCTGTCAGATGCGAAAAGTTTTAGCGAAAGCCAAGAATATACTTATAAAGTTTACGATATACCCCGTGATAATTTTAATTTGTCGAAAATGAGTTGTAAAACAGGAGATGATGAATTGATTTCAAGCTAAATCCCATTAAAAAAACCTCTACACGAGGTAATGGTCTAATGATGAAAGCATATTCAAGCCCAAAAATTTATAGACTACTTATTCTAAAATAAAAGATAATAGTTTAGCTTAGCGCACATTTCGCCATAAGGTCTGGCATCTTTTTTATTTAAGAATATGAAATATATTTCGTCACAAAAGTTGAAAGCAATAGTTTTTGGGGCTTGAATATGCTTCGTCATTAAACTTTTACGTGTGGACAATCGTATAAGAGTTTCGAATGTTCCTGTATATATTGCTAGTCATATTTCGCACTTTTCATGACGCTTCCCTACTAAGTTGGATTAATGTTATTCGCACCATAGATTCTATATGATCTTTGAACCTACATAAAATCTATATAATCTTAAAATAAGGAATTTTTTTATTATTTTTAGTTAGTTATTGGCAATGGATAAAATTGTCGTCTTTTTGTTTTAAGAACAATGATAACTAAAATATAAAAATCATTTGTTTTGCGAAATCAATTATTTGACTAACTATTTGGAATTTGTAAAAAGTGCTGCATTTCAAGATAGATAGAACACATTGCAAAATGACTGACGGGCAAAAAAAGTACTACACGGTATCTCTAATTCGAAAATAAGTTGAGTGGAGCGCCTTTGTTTATTATGTATTTCAAAATCAAGTTATATACCGTATTTATACAAATGCGAGATAAGAGAATTGTAAAATAGTTGATGATGGATAGAGTACAGGGTAATTATTATTGAGCTTAACTAATGTTATTGATATTATCATTGATTCCAGACCGATATAACCGATAATAAGAAATATAGTGTATTATTATATTGTTTATACAGTTCATCAGTCGCTTCACCTTATTATGAATTTAAAAACTCTGGAAACTAAAACAATAATAACAAGTTGATGGAATGGAAATATCTTATATATAGCTAGTCATTTCTTCATTAATTGCAGATAAAACATATTTTGTTTAATTTTAAAATGTACTTAAAATAGTTTTATCAGCACATTTTAATAAGTAGCTAAGAAATGACTGCAATTTATGGAAGCTATAAACTAAAATGTGCAATTACTCAACGGATTGGGTTAAACCATTTTTGCCAGTTAATTAAGCTCAATTAAAGCTTCAACTTAATGGATGTAAATCAGGCTTAAAGAGAAAACTATTTATATTTCTTGATAATCACTGAAGCAGGATATTGCTGGGCATCAGAAACTAATGCGCTTTTCTGCAGACAAGTGCATTAACTATGATGAAAACTTAAGCCTGCCTGGATGTGGCGTGAAGTTGGCTGCGCTTTTGCATTAAGTTGCCAGGACGACCGAAACAGAGTTGCCTCCGAAACATGGCAATCTCAGAAGCCATCATCCTGTTATCGTATGCTAACTTTGGGGTGTTTCAGTGTATTGCTTAAAGTACCATAAAGTTTAATTGAAAAACAAGCTGCAGCAGCAACAGAAATACAACAATGCCAAGACCGAATGAAACCCTCAACTCAAAAACCCCACCAGCCCCTCAACGTTGCACCCACACAGCATAATCAGCTCAAACATCAGCCAGGCGTCAACATAGTTGGCGTTGACTCCGAGGGAAGAGTTGTTGACTGATGCTGCCGCTGATGGCAGTGTTGCCAGAACTGCCAAGCGCAAAAAGTAGCCAGTTTGAATAAGAAACCAAAAATCACAAAAAAAAATAATGAAACATATTAATAAAATAGAAAAAAGAAGACTCATTTTCCTAATTATCTAACAAATTTGGCTGCATCCGTAAGTTTTATTCTATTGACAACATACATTTTGCCGTATTTATTCCCTCAATATTTTCGGCAATCATTTCGTTTGTCTGTAATGTATTTTGGACAGAGAATAACTATATTAATTATTTTAAGCAAGTCGAAGTTATCGGGCAGTTAAATAGGCATATTTATAATTTTGCATAGCATTTCTATAACTTTTCTAGTTTTTGCAATACCTAAGTCTATCTAAAAAATAGCTAAAATGTCAACACTGGCTGCTGCCTCTGCTGCTGCCGCTGCTGCTGGCGTTAACTGCCTCAATGACGCAATCGCTGTCAAAAGTTTTTATGCATTTTTCGGCTTTTTGTCACGAGGCAGACACACAAACGTCAGCGGCAATGAGGATGAACGACCAAAACGTCAACGGGCTGTCGTTCCCTGAATCTCAGCTAGTTCTATCTCGCTCTCACTTGCTCTGTATTTCTTAGCTGCAGTTGTTTTTGCCGTCATTCGTTTTGAGCTTTTGATTTTTAAATTATTCAGCGTCTGGCTTGGTCTGTTTGCCGTCTGCTTGCAACATTTTGCGGCTCATCATTTATCGATGAGTTTTGTTGCAATCCTCAAACCGGTTCACTGTGATGAGGTGCGGTGCGGTGGGGTGCATTGCGGTGCGTTTCCTACTCAGTGGTGCAATGCGGTTTGTTTCAGTTTGCATCGGCGGTTAATTAGTTTTTGTGACCTGCCACAAGCTCAGCGAAGCGTTTCTACAGTGATTGACTTGATTGGCCAAATGTCTCACTCTTTATATCGTCTCTCTCTCTCTCTCTTTTACACTGTGCACACTCTTCTTCTCACTACACTATTCCGAGCCGCAATGTAATTGCAATTATGCTGAGTTCATTAGGCTGCCCATGGAGTGGGCAGCAGATGTTGCAGTTGCAACCATTTGAGTGCAACCTTAATTAATGCTGTCAACAGCACTTTAAATTTCATTTTTTAAGTTGATCGATCGAATTTTACTGGCTTCTCCAGATAAATATGACTCTTGGCAAGAGCATAACTGAAAGTATCTATGAGTTAATAATAAAAATCATATTTATTAGTGTAAAAATACGGTCTGATTGTTTAATTGTTTGTTTGAAGCAATCTTTGAGATTTTATGATGAAACTTCTTGGCTATAGAAAGCTGAGAAGATAAAAAAGTTAAAAATTCAACTGACAACTGTTAACGTAGAGTTTTAAAGCTATAAATCATTCGAAATGTTATCATAGCTTTTAAGTTAAATAAAAACTTAACTCAGCAGGAGTATTACATGATGCAAAAATTACATGTTTATTTTTTTAGTTTTTTGCAAGTGTGAAACGTGATGAGATTGTGCAAGATTGATCGCTCAAAATCAATAAGTCAGTTGTTAGATTGACAAGAAGGTATTTTTCTGGTGCTGTAACTTTTTGCGGAATATGTGGAATGCCAAACTATTTTTTCTTAATTTAAAAATAGTGTTTATATTAAATAGAAAACTGTTAGTCGCAGAAATTGATATCAGATATTTTGGGTCTTGAATATACTTTCGCAACTAGACTTGTGTTCATTTCACTGAATGAAATAGAGCAAGATATATTTAATTTCTATGTTGTTACTGCCTTACTGAACAAAATAAACACTCAAGGCTGAGGCTGAGGTGAATGAATAATTTTACCAGGCTTGCTGTCAAACAAGTGAAGAGATTAAATCTACAATTCTAATTGGATCTGAACGAAATGATTATTACAATTTAATCACAAACTAAATGCAACTCAATCAACAAATCTTTATTCGATGATACACAGTTAGTTTGTTTTTTGCAATTTGTTATAAATACAAAGGTGATTTATTTTATAGATACAAATTTTAAACTTTTTGCTAAGCTTCTTCTTCGCTTCGGGCAATGGTGAGGGCACAACCAAACACACACACACACACACGCACACATAAATTCATTATCTGCGTTCATTTACCCCACATACCGTCTACTTGGTTTGCTGTATTCCACACTAATCCCCATGCTTCAAAAAAAACTATCTATGTTTATCTTTGCCAAGACAACTATATTAGTGTGTGTATCCTCCTTATACATATGTGTTTTGCTTTCTGTTTTTGTCTTTCTTTGTGACACACAACTACACACACACACACACACACACAACCCGAATGAAAACACACACACACATAGAACACAGACAGCATACCAGAGAACACAAATGAGGCGATCACCGAGCCTCCCATTAAGTTGGTCCATGTGCTGAATCCTGGAGAGCGAGAGTATCTATCGCCCAATTTGATAGGCGTGCAGAATATTGCGATGACATTTTTGCCGCTATCAATGAACTTTGTCAATATCATCGATGCCTATCGTGAAATTGTGAATGGAGTGCAGTATGAGATACTGTTGAATGCTGTCGACACGAAGGCCAAGGATGCGGATACAATTTGTCGACTGGTTATACTAGAGAAGCCCTGGCAGACCACACAGTGGGGCGACAAGCATCGGGAACTGGTCAACTCCAATTGCACTGATGTGGCCGACAATGCCCTGTCTCCCGAATCCGAAGAACGCTCAAAGGCCCTCAATGACAAATATGTGAGTAACAGCATTTTCAATGGCGGGCGGCGCAACGAATTGAGCGACAGTGAAATGGCTCGTCTAGAGTCGCAAATATTGACAATGGGGCCCGGCAAACGAAGGGTCAGCAGCGTCTCCTCTAGTCAGTCTAGCAGACCATCCACCTCTATCTACACCACAACGATATCCACAAGTACTGGCCCACAAGCGGAGCCAACTAATGAGTCCACAACGTCAATTAGCGTTGATGAGGCAGCCACTGTGCCTTTTGAAATCGACAATGTCGATGCCACCACGCTTACAGCGGAGCTGAACGATAATGAGAAACGCTGGTTAGATGATTTCCTATCGGTGGGTGCGTTCAATTTCGAAAAGACCATCGAACAGCAGCGGTCGGAGTTAAAGCAGCAGCAACAGCAAGAGGAGGAGGAGAAGGAGAAGGAGGAGCAACAGCAGGAGCAGGAGCAGGAGAAGCAACAACAGGAGAAGCAGCCGCATGAAGAGGCTACATCATCTTAATCATCATGATTATGAATATTATTATCATCCCCAAACAAATACAAACACACTATCTTTCACTCTACATACATATATACTCCTCTCACTCACTCACTTTCATATCGACATACACACACACACACTTAAACTCATCCAGTTAATGTCCTATATACTCCTATATACTTACAAATACTCGTAAAGTAAATGCGAACAATAAAAAGAAAATGTTATTTAATTGAATTTATTTAAGCTTCTCGTTTTTCTCACCTCAATGCGTCACCAGCACCTGAGTCTTGTTGTGGGCGTGACTGTGGCAGTCAACGCCTCCCAACCTTCCCCACATTTTGTTGCCTCCCCCGCAGCACTTATTTCAGCTTAATAATCAAATGAGTTTCCGCTTTCAAATTACGGCCGCAATCTGTTTAACCCGGTCCGTGTCTCTGGCATCATCCCCCCGCCCCCTCGACAGACACCTATCTATATAAATATATATATATATATACATATATATGTATGTATATATGTGCATATCTTAGGGGGCCACCTCAAGTGCCGTTATGGGAGCAAGTGTGTAAAGTGTGTGTGTGTGTGTGCGCCTGGGGGGACGACACACACACACACACTGTGTGGTGTAAAAGTGCTCTCATTATCCTTGATGCTCTACTTTTAACACCCAACTGACGCACAGTGTCCATGATAAGTCACCGGATTTCCAGCACAAAGTTGGCATACTAAAGTCGAGAAAGCTAACGAAAACAGTTAAATAATTCTAAAGTAAAAGATTAAAGCTAAAGCTATCTGGTAATCCGTTAAGAGTTTCTTTGCAATACAATGAACCTTTTAATACTCCACTTGTGGAAACTGCATAAGAGTTTTGTTAAGATTTTGACGAACATCAAAGCATGAAAACGAAACAACAAACTATTTTCTATATTTACATTTGAAACTGCCTGGTTTTTTGCATAACTAAGAAGAGAATTTAATATGTCAGCCATTAAGAAGAATTCAGTTATGGCAGATTTATAAGAGTCAAGGCTCTTAAATGTATTTAATTGATATCGAAATACATTTTTATTTTTCTACCATATAATGTGTGTTTAATGTTTAGCTTTGTTTTGTTTGCACCTAGAACTATATTACTTAAATTGATTTAAGTTTTATAACGCATGTATAATATATACTGCATAACACATAATAATTATCAAAAACCTTCTTCAGTATTGAAATATCTATTATTTACCCTTATTTTCTACTTTTTATTAGCCATCTTTTGAAAGAATCAATTAAAATACAAAATTACACATTGACAACTTTAATGTATTTTTGTTTTTATTTTAAGGATTACTTTAATAATGATATTAGACACAATAACACCTAGTATCAAAGTGTAGGTAATTAAACGAGTCGGTGCAGCCTCTCATGTAATTATCCTGTCTGTAATAAGAAATTTGCATAAAAACAAAATTTAATTAAATTACACACAGCCTGAGGATACCGTATACATACTTACATACGATATCTACCCTTTGGGCATGGGGTGTTACGCACGATAATCTGATTATATGACTATAGATTCTGAATTGCATAAATCTCATTTGAAACAAGGCCTAACTGAACTGTCAACCGTTCGACCAATCGAAATTTATTGAATTGATTTGAACTTCTAATCTGTAGTTCTATAAATGCTATCGAGTGCTAAGCACTCAACTGTCAACATATCGCAATGCATTTTACGGTCCATTTCCTGGCAAAAACCCCCGGACAATGTCTCCCTTTTTCCCGCACCAAACATTATTTACGTTTTAATTTTTATTGAAATACACACATAAGGATGGGAAATGGAGATGGCTGGGAAACGGGAACAGGATCCAAAAACAAGCCGCTTAATGAATTCATGTCGCGGCAGGTCAGACGGAAACAGAAGCCGCAGTTCGATCGCAGTTCGGGTCATTCCTCTATTTTAATTATACACACGTCGTTGCCATTACATTTCATTTCGCATTGTTGTCATTGCATTCTCCACCTCCATTGAAATAAGCATCACCTGCAATGCCTGCGTCTGCCTCCTGGTTGCTGACTCCTGGTCCACCTGCCTGCCTGCCAGTCACGTCAATTACACGCCCACACAGTGGAAGAGCCGGCCATTTAAGCCATCGACTCGGGTTGCCAACACACCCCAACAATCTAGCGATGCCAAAGGGCTACGAATTTTGCAGGCCAAAATGTTTGGTTTAATTGGTTTTGGGGCACATTGGAGCATTGAATGGGTTTGGTTTATATGCCACATGTGTGTGTCTCTTCTTTTTCTTGTTGCTGTTGTTGGAAATTTTATTGTTGTGCGTTGCTGATTGCCAACATTTGGCTAAGTGGATTGGTTATCTATCTTTGGGTATGTCATGGATCATTGTTCAAACCTAACTCAGAGTTGAGGCAGCAGGCTGTGTCTATAACTCTTTAGTTTTTAAGTTCATTACTATTTCCTTTCTCTAACAGATCACAATATCTAAAAAAACAACTAAATATTTTTAGTTTCGACAAGTTCTCTCTTTTGTTTTTTATACTCACGTTAGTTTTTCATGTATTAAGCGAGTCAGAATCCCGAATCTATAATTATAGATTGCACAAGTTTCAAATTAAACCGTATTATTCCTGAAGTTAAAAATAAAATAAAAATGAAGCCGTCTTCGCTGTTACGTCTACGCCACATTTGGATCATGTCCTGTTGGCTGCGGAATGAGGCAGTTGCCGCTGCTGCGATGGTAGTGCGTCGTCGAGATAACAACTCGCAGCTTGAGAACGGCCAGAAGCACGAATTGGAGGCGGGTCAAGTGGGCGTCGATTCCCAGGGAATACTGCGCATCGTTCGTGTAATGGACGATTACATTGTGCCAGCCGAGTGTGGTTTCTAGAAGGAGAATCTCTCCACCGAGTATCCAAAATTCTCGTCGTTTTTATTAATATTACTTGCCACAATGAACAACCGGTTGTTAGTGGACGTTCTGCGACTGATCTAAATGTGAATATAAATGGATTACGTTTAATCAACCTTATCATCTTATGGGAATTAATCGAAACAATTTAATTGTTAAACCTTAACCGAAGATAAATGTACATAAATAGTTTATTGTGGACAAATATAAATGAAATAATATACTAGATAAGTGAAAATAAAGTAAAGGGTCTATTTAATACATTATATGAATTAAACAACAGCAGTTATGTTGTATGAACCCGGGTGAATATTAGGATAATGGGAATTAAATAAATAGTTTAGACTTTTAAGAAAATAGAATAGAAATCGAATACCTTATATTAATTTATAAACAGAAAATGTATATAAGTTTCCTTTACAAAAATGTTTAATTATAATATATAATTATTAATTTAATTAAATCCATCTTTGCAGCTATCTCGCAGCGAACGTGGAGTTAATGACGTGCCCTTGGGCGGCGTCAAGCCTTTCGATGAGAAGCAGGCGGAGAAGCAACTGCAGGTGACGCTGGACAAGCTCACAGCTGGCGAGGGACCCCACTACAGGTAAACTGTACATACTATGCATATGTCTTGTAAAAGTAACTTACATTTGTTCTCTTTAAGGATTGAGAAAGTCTATTCGGCATCGCGTCAAGTTGTGTCGGGCACATTGACGCGCATTGATGCGGATCTTGTTGATGGCGACGAGAATCAGCATCGTTGCATTGTGGAGATCTGGGCACAGCCGTGGCTAGAAAAGGGTCATGACGTTACCTTCAGGTGTCGCAACCAAAAGGTGATTCATGCACGTCACAGTCGCTCCGTGGAGTGGGCCGAAAAGAAGACGCACAAAAAGCACAATCATCGGTCGCTCAACAAGATCGAGCACTTGTTCCACAAGTTTCAGCTTAAATACAAGCGTCGTTATGCCAACAGCGTGGAACATCAGATGCGTCTGCGCATCTTCCGACAGAATCTGAGGACCATTGAAGAGCTGAACTCCAATGAGAGGGGCAGTGCCAAGTACGGCATCACCGAGTTCGCCGACATGACGAGTACGGAGTACAAACAACGGGCGGGACTCTGGCAACGAAGTGAAGATAAGCCCACGGGTGGTGCATCTGCTGTGGTGCCTTCCTATGCCGGTGAGCTGCCCAAAGAATTCGATTGGCGACAGAAAAATGCCGTCACTCATGTTAAGAATCAAGGAAGTTGCGGCTCCTGTTGGGCCTTTAGTGTTACGGGCAACATTGAGGGCTTGTATGCCATAAGAACTGGCGATCTGCAGGAGTTCTCTGAGCAGGAGCTTCTCGACTGCGATTCCACGGATAGCGCCTGCAATGGTGGACTCATGGACAATGCTTACAAGTAAGTGCTTACAAAGATGAGGCATCAATTAGTGATGTGAAACCGAAACGAACATCGATTTTAATATCGGATGCACAAATTCCCAATGCGTCGGTGTAGCGGCAATTTCGACATTGGAACATCAACTTTTAGCACAAATGTTGAAATATTTAATAAAGTTTTCGTATGTGTCAAAAATCTAGTGTTATAGAAAATCGTTTTTTCTAGTACCCAAATATTTTTGTATTCCTAAAAATTAAAGAAATTCTCAATTGCTTCCAGATACTTCTGCAATAAATAAATGATACAACAAAATAATATATATATAAATATATATATTTAGAATATTTATGAAACTTAATCAAAGTCAAAAGTATTAATTATTAAAAATAGGATTTTATTATTTTCTTATTACATTTTTCCTAAAATTTGCTTTCTATTTGTGTTCCCTTCATTTGCAACTTAGTAATTAACTGTTTACATTTAAGTGATTTCTTTGTATACTAGAAAGTATTTGGACTAGTTCTTATTGACGTAAATATTTATTTTTAATTTAAATTTCTTTTTAGAGCCATCCAGGACATTGGCGGTCTGGAATACGAATCTGAGTATCCCTACGAGGCAAAGAAGAAGTCGTGTCATTTCAACAAGACCATGGCTCATGTGCAAGTCTCCGGATTTGTCGATCTGCCAAAGGGCAATGAGACGGCCATGCAGGAATGGTTAATCCGCAATGGACCAATTTCAATTGGTGCGTAACACGTTACCCTAATCTTCTACAAATTAATAATTTATCAATCTCCATTGGATAGGTATCAATGCTAATGCCATGCAATTCTATCGTGGCGGAGTCTCGCATCCCTGGTCACCATTGTGCTCTAAGAAGAATCTCGATCATGGTGTGCTAATTGTCGGCTATGGAGTTTCCGACTATCCCAATTTCCACAAGACGCTGCCCTATTGGATTGTGAAGAACTCTTGGGGACCACGCTGGGGAGAACAGGGCTATTACCGTGTCTATCGCGGTGACAATACGTGCGGCGTTAGTGAGATGGCCACATCAGCGGTGTTGGCCTAAACACCTTCGCCAATCAACCAACCAATCTATATATATATAAATATTATTGTATCTATGTTAATGTTTGACAGCACAAAATATTTCTGGCTTGCAATTTGTGTGTGTGTGCGTGTATGTTATTTAAGTTTTGATGACGCGACGATAACGTTAAGTTAAGGAACTATTGTTCCGTGATCCGAATCCGAGACCCACAACAACATACTGTAATCATCTCATGTACACCCTGTAATCCATTAGCAGCATCATACACAACACGGTATATAAACAGCGCAGCATATATTGAAATTAATATAAAATAAATTGTAAAGAGACATTCAAGTATCAACTTTAAAGGATTTGTTTTCTATTTAAATATTGCTGACAGAAATGCGGGACAACGGATTGAGTCTAACGTGAAAATGGCATTAAGGTGAATTTAATGTAGTGCAGTAATTTAATTTAGTACAGGCCAAATCGGATGTGGACATATATATATAGGCCCATATGACTTAATACATTCCAACTGAATGGCCAGAAGTAGTTTAACCAATAAAACGAAGTAAGCCATAGAAGTTCCTGGTTGGTAAGTTAGAACGGTTAAGTCGATTAACACATATGTATTTGACTTGAGAGCAAAAGTACGCATAGTAGTCAGTCAGTCCTCAGTGATCTCAGTGAAGAAAACCATCGATGTCCTTAATTTTCAATAAAACATTGAAGTATATTTTACACATGTATACACATTAGTTAACTATTGTTATACGTTAAGGTCATTTGGTTAACAAATTGTTGTATTATATTCAATAATCAAAAACTTAGTCCGTATTATTGTAGTCCGCTTCTGTAGTCTCGTTCGTATTATTGTAGTACAGTTCCGTAGTTTCGTCGACGTCGTCGTCGTCACTGTCAACTGTAATTGGTTTAGTCGTCCCGTTACGAGACTGTATAAAAATAATAACGTAGCACGCGATGACGCTAAAAAGCTGCAATTAGAAATGAATGATCAGTTAATGATCAATTATACACATATTTATATGTTATACAAACCGTAAATATAAGCGTACGATGCAAGTTAAAACATCCTGCGGCAGTGAAATTGACTTTACGATGCCTCAATTGTGAGGATAAACGCTTCAGGCTAGCCCTCAGCTCTAAATCATCGGTTATATTGATAATCTTGTAGATAGTAACAGCACTACGACTGCTCTGATCAGTGGTTCTACAGCTGGCCTCTACGATTATAAATATGATCACAGTAGCCCACAGCATTAATGACCAAAACTTGGCAACTAATGGAGTCTCGTAGTCATAGCAGTCTAAAACATACAAGTAATGGTGTAAATTAGCTGTGTGATAGAGTATCCAAGCGAAGCATATAGCTATGGTAACCAACAAAGGATAGGTGAAGTACTCCTCGATCGTTTCGCAAATGTCACACAATAAAATGTGAATTTTGAAAATTTGTTTGATAGCTCCGGCCTATAACGTATAACTAAGATGAAATCAACTTAATCAATCAATCAATAAATCAATTTAATTACATCAGCAGTGAAACAATTAATTCGGACAGAATCGGAAAGCGAGCGCCGAAATTAATTCTGACTTAAATTTAGACATGAATTTGAACATAGATTGCCCTCTGATTCAGGCATGATCGGTAAGCAAACGTTTTAAGGCCTGAGGCCCAACGACATGCCTGTGTTATATTCATGTGTCAAAAGCCCGTGAGGGAAATTACAATTTCAGGCCTGGGCCTAAAAGTTCACGTCTGGATTCTTGCTTGTGGAAGGCCTGCACGGTACTGAAGGGTATGTACATTGATGTAATCAATTCGGTTATGTTTGTGTGAGTGTTTACTTAATTGAATTCCCGCATAGTGTTTGCTAAGGATCATTTTAAAAGTCAATCGATCTTAATGCAAACAATGCAAAGTAAAGAAAAGTTATGAAATATACTTATAAATATTACCTATTATTACTATGTATACTTTTTGGGGGTCGGTCATGTCACCTTCTGCCTGTTACATACTTTCAACAATCTAAATATAACCTCGACCGTAGTATGGTAAATAATATTTTATTTGTATTATTAGTTTACGCTGCTTAAACCCAATCAAAGTGGCCACTGCATTCGTTTAAATTTCCCTATCGTTCCACTCATATCAACGTTCCTCAAAAATACTCAATATTATTAATACTTGTGCACAAATAACGTCACAAAAAAATAAGCGATAGTCGAGCGCGTTCGTTAGTTGGGTATTTACTCTGGATGCACATACATAAACACATGCATATAGTCAAACCGGCTGTCAGCGACCCTGTACTTTTCCTGTAAGACTCATACACAAGCGAACAAACACTGTTTTCCGAATCACATCGGACATATAGCTTTAAAAATTCTGAATTTCTTAAAATCGTGTTTCCATTTTCGAAACGGAAGGAGCTTTAATACAAACTGGTTCTGCTTAGGATATAGACGAACCCTCATACCACTATATCGTCTCGGATACAGAGTATTAAAGACATAAGTGTCTTATATACTAATGGTGAATTTTCGGCTGATCGTTCCAATGGCAGCGATATGATAATTAAAGCTAAAAACCCCCTTGTTTTTTTCCAGTATAATAAAATAACTTAAAAAGTAATATTCAATTATCATAAGATAAAAATATTAGAAAAAATAAAAGAATTATTATACCCTGTGCCCATTGACAAAAAGGGTATAATATATTTGTTTTAAATATATCTATATTGTGCCAACAGAATCCAAAATTTCGCGGCAATTTGCCCACGAATGTAACATCCGTAATGCGGGATTATATTCGATATTTTATGGGGTCGGAGATACCCCTTTCTGCCCGTTAGACACATTTTCCATTGGCACACCTACTGCCCGTTTTAAATACAGGGTCTAATAAGTATGCGTTGATTTGCGTACGAATGTATGCATGATACATTTATATATTTGTACAAAGTTTTCAACAAACTTGGAATTTGCACAGCGCTCAAAATATACCAAATTAAAGTTATTCCCAAAGGAGGTACGCTACCAGAACCGGGATATTCCCTATACTCTGTATAGGGTATATAGGTTTACTTTGTCTATATTATCAACTAAATTAGTCTTAAATTAACCCTATTATTATAATGTTATCATTCTATACCTTATCTTAATCTTTCAGTCAAACATTGCTCACCTATTTTTGAATACATAGGATATCGCCTCGTCGATTGTATTTTGTTTGATCACTATTTATTTTCTGTAGGGAAGTAAGCTGATCCAAACGTACTCACGGTTTAAATTCGTTTTGTCAACCGCGAGGACCGGACAATAAAGAAATATTTGAAATGTGGATAAAAATACTTCAGATGTTGTGCCTTTACTCGTGTTTTGGAATAGAAAGTGCTAATATGGATATTCGTTTTTCGTCAAATTACCCAGTTATTTATGAATCCATTTTCCAATTGCTACCACATTGTATTCATCGGCCAGGTTTAATATCTCTTTATTGTAAAATGAGTTTGAATGACAATATTTTGGAATTTGATTGCGTACACTCTAATTTTGATTATAACAAACAAAGTTGGTCAAAAATGAAGGGATCTTTTAACTTGGATAAAGAAGCGTTGACTACGTTCTATTGTTTAGCAAAACTAAATGGTGTTACGGTTAATAATCCTATAGGACAGTGCAAAATGTCCGGGGACGACTATCAAAGAAGTTTATTTAAGAAGTGTAATACAAGAAACCTATCAGAATTTTTTGTATACGCCGATGTATTCGCAACTTCTAAATGTCTTTATTCCCTGGCATCGACATTATCTAACTTAAAGAAAATCAACTGGAACCAGTATGATGAATGTCTGCCTTTAAATCAGATTTTACGAAACATGGAAAATCTCAACACGCTTCACATGTATATTCACAATTTCAAGAGTTTAATTAGATGCAAAGATTATCATTTAACTAATCTTACTCAGATTAAAGAACTACAAATTAGTACAGACCCGACTGAGCTATTTCATGAGGAAATACTTACTTTATTAAAACTTCTGGGAAGTGCAGAAAACTTGGAAGTATTTGAATTGAGATGTCTGTATCGCTCAGCTAAAGTCAATATTCCAAATCAATTGTTTCAAGGTTGGAAAAATGTATCGACATTACGATTTACTGCATGTGACATCAAAGAACTAACTAAGGACATTTTTAATGATATGTACAATTTAAGGACTTTGACTTTTTGGGGTGGATCAATGTATGATTTTAATTGGCTGAGGTATGTTTATAAATTATATTTTACAATAACTTTTTATAAGTTATAACATATCATTTCAGTTCCACAATAATTCAAAATAATTTGATGTTTTTGGAGCTGGATAAAGGTCAACCCGCTCAGATTGACAATATAACCGCTTTTATTTGCCAAGATTCAATTAATTGCCTCTTCAATGTTGATATACACAAAAAACCTTGCCCCAAAGGTTGTCACTGCTCTTTAAACCGTAGAGAACTGCGATTTAAAATAGATTGTGACCCCGCTGAGATTGGTATGGAGATTCCAGAGCTGCCTATTCCAATAACTGGCAATGCATCACTTTACTTTAATAACAAGAATCTAACTCAGTTGCCAAGCTTAACATTATATGGTTATTCGAATATACGAGAACTTCATCTGGCCAACAACAAACTGACAAGGATAACTCTTGACCAATTGCCACCAAATTTAACTTATTTAGACATTAGAAACAACAGTCTTCAATTTCTTGATTTCGAAGTACTCAAATATCTCTCGGAGCGAGAGGGTAAAATGTCAATGAAAATATCGGGAAATCCATGGAAATGTAATTGTGACTCCCTCCATATGTTGCAGTACTTCGTGAATTCATTAAGTATCGATGATCGTGATCACTTGAAATGCAATGAAGAAAATGTTGGATTCTCGATGCTTTTGCTTAAAGAGGGTGATTGTAAACCTAACATACATAAGGCTCTTGTGCCTCTTCTTGGAATCGCTGTCATGATAATCATATACTTCTATATCCGGAAATCAATTTTAATGTGGCTATACGAACGGAATCTTTTCGTTTACTGGATTTCCACCCCGGAACCCAAAGTTGATAACGCCCTGAAAATCGATGCATTTCTTGCATTTTCACATGTGGATCTGGAACTGGTAGATGAGTATGTTGAGAAACTGGAGAAAGGATCTCGCGAATATAAACTCTGCTTCTATCAACGTGACTGGATGATAGGCGCATCTATTTCTGAATGCATTTTGCAATCAATCGCAGATTCTAAGAGGGTCATTATCTTGATGACCAATAATTTTATTAATTCATCCTGGGGTACTTTTGAATTCCGCACCGCCATTCAAGCGACTTCGATGGACAAGGAAAAGCGACTAATTATCATATTATATCCAGAAGTGGATATTGATAAACTAGACGACGAGCTGAAGATCTACATGAAATACCACACGTATCTCAGGCGAGACGATCCCCATTTCTGGAGGAAACTGATGTTTGCGATGCCCCATAAAGATATCCAATGTGAACAGACTGCCCTCACAGAGGGTCGATCAATTGAAGACGGCCAACTATAAAGTTCAATGATTGGTAAATATAAATACTTTCTTTAAAATTGAACAAATATTAATTGTGTGAATTGATAACAATTTCAGAGCAAACACATTGCAACTCGACATCTATCAGATTGAAACTCAATCAATGACAACATCATCATTATCAAGTCAAAAGACCAGAACGAAAAAACTGAAAGTTTTGTTTTCTTGTCCATTTAAAAAATAATATTGTAACTGAAATTGTTTGACTAATTCCTAATAATTAAAGAATTATTCCTAATAATTAAAGATTCAATTAAAAGACATTGACAGAATAAATGAGGCACGGTATCTAAATTTTCTCGCTTCCCAAAAGCTTCAGCTGCTCTACAATCTTTTTGCCGCCGAGTAAATACAGACTATATTTCTGTTCGGGATTTTATTTTAAATGAGAGTTAAAACGTTTTTGATCGTAAATACTTCTGCTTCGAAGAAATTGCAGAAGACAGAAATCATGAAGAAAAGATCCCTGGGGTCCCGGAATACCTCTACCCAATTCGCACCTTGAGGATAAGAGACGTGCACGGGAGTTGTGAGTTAATCAATACAGTTAATCAATAGGGATTCAATAGTCAATTTTATGTATGGGAGCTTCATCAGTATTTTGGAGTGTCCTATGTTGTGTTGTTTCAACAGTCGATTGTACTTCCCACACTGGATGCTCGCCACCCTTCAACCGGCTGTTGGAAGGTGTGGGTTGCTCAACTGCAAGATCCTTTTTTCACAGTAGTTACCTTATCGGACTTAAGGGCATGTGATGAATAAAATCTATACAATATTTGTGTTGAAAATTTTATGTAGTAGGGATCATAGGCTGTCAGCTACGTCTTCTGTAAAGGAGGATCAGCTACGAATTGCGATTTATTTTAAGACCGTCAGTATATATACAGGTCAGGGGTAAAAGTAATCCCGCTATCGAAAAACGATATAACTTTTGCATGGGGCCAAATATCAGTTCGGTTTTGACTTGTTTCCATGTTTCTGCGCAACACTTGCAAAGTTATAGCTTTCCAATATGATATCAGCTTAAATAGCCGAATCTGTCCGTCCGTACCAACGAATGGATCTCATATACATCAAGTTTTGCTTAAAAGACTGCAAATTCCTTATTCGGGATAAGTTTAGCCGGAAAGCTAACCACCAGTGGCAATTTGTGCTTTATTGTTGAGCTGATACTCTGACCTTCAACTCTAAGCTACTTTCTGTGAGCATGAGCTAAAAGTTTATCAGAAAACTTATTTCTCTCCCTCTCGTTGTTCACGACTGCTCTCTCACTGGTGATAAAAACATACATTCTTGGTCAATCGAACACAGCACAATTATAATGAATCAGGTTTATGCTAAGCAAAGTTTGCATGCAGTGTGCTTGTTTTTTTATACTTTAAGCCCATTGGCATAAAAGGGCATAAAGGATTTCTGCAAAGAAGATATTCCTGAATTTATGGCCATAGATAATATTTTCGAACCCTATTGTTTAGGAGTTGTCGAGAACTTACCGGAAAATTGCTGACTGTAATAATTAATATCAGCGATACACATGTTTGGCCATTTTACATTTCTATTTCTTTCATTATATGCATATGTACTTATAATTAAAATACTTTTTTCTAAGACTTGCACTGGGTATCCTACTGTCGTGCGCGCTCGACTGACCGTGCTTGTTTAGAGCTGAAAGTTTAGCTGTCAGCTTAGCATTTAGTTATAAGAACGAACTCATGCTGGCAGGGTATATACATATACATATACATATGTCCAATTATTTTGATTCCCAACGGAGGTAAGCTATCAGAAATGCTATTATACACTGAGTTATATGTACATTGTGCAAACATTGTGCATTATTTCCAAACATTTCTGCAGTTTAAACTCGATTTGTCAACCGCGAAGACCGGATTAAAATATTTCTTATAATTGAAATGTGGATAAAAATACTTCGAATTCTGTGCCTTTATTCGTATTTCGGAATAGAAAATGCTTATATGAACTTTAGTTTACCAGCAAGTTACTCAATTATTCATGAATGCATTTTTCATTTGACACCTTGTAGATCTGACATAAATTTTAAATATATGACTGATTGTGAAATTATCTTAAATGGCAATACTTTGGAATTTAAATGCAATCATGAGTATCATTATTGTCCAGAGGGCTGTTCTGCAATTAAGGGAACTTTTACCTTGGATAATGAAGGGATCACTATGTTCCATTGTCTGGCAAAACTGCCAAGTGTTCCGACTAATTATCGTAATCAACAGTGCAACATGTCCTATGAAGACTATCTGAAGCGTATATTCAAGAGCTGCAATACAAGAAACGTATCTGAAATGTTCATACATGCCAATAATTACACAACTACTGAATGTCTTAATTCCCTAGCATCGACCTTACCTAACTTAAAGCAAATCAACTGGAACCAGTATGACGAATGTCTGCCTCTAAATAACTTTTTACGAAACTTCAAATATCTCTACAAGCTTGATTTGCATTTTCATAATTTCAAGATCTTAACCAGATGCAATGAATATCATTTTAATAATCTAACTCAGATTAAAGAGCTGTACATTAATACAATACCGAGAGATTTATATATACAAATTCCTTCTATATTAAATGATAAACTTCTGAGAGGCGCGGAAAACTTGGAAGTATTTCAATTGAGTTTAGGAAATACCGCACATAAATTTAACTTTCCAAAAGAAATGTTTCAAGGATGGAATAATTTATGGTCATTACGATTTTATTACTGCAACATTGGAAAACTCACTGAGGATCATTTTACAGATTTAGTCAATTTATCGTCTTTCACTTTTATGTATGGAAGAATGTATGATTTTGATTGGCTAAGGTATGTTTATAAATGATCTCATACAAAACATTTTTATAATCATAGCGTACAATTTTAGTTCCACAATAATTCAAAATAATTTGACGTTTTTGGAACTGAGTAAAGATAATCTCCCTCAGAAAGACAATATAACTGCTTTCATCTGCCAAAATTCAATTAATTGCGTTTTTAATGTTGATATACACAAGAAACCTTGCCCCAAAGGATGCCTGTGCTCTCTGGATCGTGCAGAGCTGCGATTTAAAATAGATTGTGACTCAGCTGAGATTGATATGGAGATTCCAGAGCTGCCTATTCCAATAACTGGCAATGCCTCACTTTACTTTAATAACAAGAATCTAACTCAGTTGCCAAGCTTAACAATATATGGTTATTCGAATATACGAGAACTTCATCTAGCCAACAACAAACTGACAAGTATAACTCTTGACCAATTGCCACCAAATTTAACTTATTTAGACATTAGAAACAACAGTCTTCAATTTCTTGATTTCGAAGTACTCAAATATCTCTCAGAGCGAGAAGGTAAAATGTCAATTAAAATATCGGGAAATCCATGGAAATGTAGCTGCGACATGTTGCAATTTTTCTTGGATTCGTTGGATATTGATGATCGTGATAATTTAAAATGCAATGAAGAAACTCTTGGACTTTCGATGCTTTTGCTTAAAGCTGGTGAATGTAAACCTAACGCATATAAAGCTCTTTGGCCTCTTCTTGGAATCGCTGTCATGATAATCATATACTTCTATTTCCGGAAATCAATTTTAATGTGGCTATACGAACGGAATCTTTTTGTTTACTGGATCTCCACCCCGGAACCCAAAGTTAATATTGCCTTGAAAATCGATGCATTTCTTGCATTTTCACATGTGGATCTGGAACTGGTAGATGAGTATGTTGAGAAACTGGAGAAAGGATCTCGCGAATATAAACTCTGCTTCTATCAACGTGACTGGATGATAGGCGCATCTATTCCTGAATGCATTTTGAAATCAATTGCAGGTTCCAAGAGGATCATTATCTTGATGACCAATAACTTTATTAATTCATCCTGGGGTACTTTTGAGCTCCGCACGGCCATTAATGCCACTTCGACGGACAAGGACAAGCGACTAATTATCATATTATATCCAGAAGTGGATATTGATAAACTAGACGACGAGCTGAAGATCTACATGAAATACCACACGTATCTCAGGCGAGACGATCCCCAATTCTGGA
This sequence comes from Drosophila histrio, assembly GCA_958299025.2. Taxonomy (NCBI): domain Eukaryota; kingdom Metazoa; phylum Arthropoda; class Insecta; order Diptera; family Drosophilidae; genus Drosophila; species Drosophila histrio. Next base: position 19,903,612 of record OY282581.2, read on the forward strand.
GGAAACTGATGTTTGCGATGCCCCATAAAGAAATCCAATGTGAACAGTCTGCCCTCACAATTGAAGACGACCAACTATGAAGATCAACGATTGGTAAATATAAATACTTCCTTTAAAATTGGAAAAATATTTATTGTGTGAATTAATAACAATTTCAGAGAAAACACATTGCAACTCGACATCTATTAGATTGAAGCTCAATCAATTACAACATCATCTTTATCAAGTCCATGGACCAGAGCGGAAAAACCGAAAGTTATGTTTTAAATCTTAATATATAATAATTTCTATAACTGAGTAAATAAATGTCTTAAATAAGAAGAAGATACTGGATCAACTTGAGCTTCGAACTTATATCCAGATGTTTCGTACACATCGTGTAAAACTAGTGCTATACTATACCAGGTAAACAAATATAAAGTATCATATTCTTCTTTTGGAATATTTGTGTACTCAGTTACAGAGTTTAAGGGACTCAGAACAAGTGTGAGTTTTATTTAAATCAAGAATTAATTGTACTTAGTTCAAGTACGCTTTAAACTCACTTCTTAGTTTGAAAATACTAAAATACACTTCAATTTTCGGACTTAATAAACCGTACTTGAATTAAGATCAAGATTCTTGGCATCAGCAAGTTTATTCTTAGTGAGAAATCAAGTATAAAATGTGCCGTTTTAAGTACGAAATAATTAACTTTACTTCATTTGCAAAGATCGTCACTGCATTTGAATTTAACTGTTTTCGACGTGCCGAATGCCGTTCTACTTATATCGTATATAGTACTTATTATTTTCTATTAATTAGTCTAATATTTTTCATTACACAATGGATATAAGCAATTTTGGGAGTTGAATATGTGTTTTAAACTAGTATTAGTTCAACATGTTTCGTCACAAAATTTATATCAGAAATCTTAAGAGTTCTTTGGGAGGTTTTAGGGCAGCGTTCCAGGGGCATGGTAATCATAATATTAGCATAATAATAGTGCGGGAAGCATACTTTAATATAAGCTCAAGGTCTGAGGTGAACAGAGTCAAACTATTTATACTATGTACCCATTCAAATGGGCAAAAAAGGGTATAATGGATTTGTGCAAATGTATGTAACAGGCATTGGGAGACACAGTCTCAATTTTTAAGATAACACAACTTAAGTTAACAGGTAGCTAAAGTATAAGTATCGTTAAACAATTTGCTGCATAAAATCAGCAATCAATAATTTGAAATCATTTGTTTCAGAATTCACAGCCAAAATGTGATCGCATGTTTTTCACTGAAAACACAAAATTAATGATAAATATAATTAATATTAATCGCTTATACACATTTGACAATTTAACATTTTTATCCTTGTATTAAAATAATAAACAATTTTCGCATTAATAGTCACATAAGCTTAGACATGTTGTTAAATTTTAAAGATAAATGATATCGCGCTCTTGCACATCTTGGAATTGCACAGGGTATGCTACAGTCGGCTTCTTTTATATGGAGTCGAGACCTAGCGAACCAGATTGATCTACTGATATTCTAATGTTAGTACCGCGATTTCATCTTTAGTATTTTTTTCAACTTGTGATAGAATTAGGTATTTCTGTAAAAATGAGATTTTGGTCACATCTGTTGCATACAATTCTGATTTGCAAAAGTTTAGATGCTTATATTGTTGTGCAATGAAACTAAGTGAAATTGATAAGAATTCATTTTTTAATAAAAACAAAACTATATAATTATCATAAATTTGTTATTCAAAATCATCGGAAGACGACACAATTAACGACACAAAGTTAATGTAATTAGTGTACATAATGTACCTTATCTTAATCGGACAAAAGGTCAGATCTATTTGAAGGTATTAAGGGAAACGTTCAATTGACCCTTGATGATAATTGAGCTAAGCCAAACGTTTTCACAGTTTAAACTCAATTTGTCAACCGCAAAGACCGGATTAAATAAACATTTTTTGAAATGTGGAAAAAGATACTTCAAATCTTGTGCCTTTACTCGTTCTTCGGAATAGAAAATGCGGATTTAGACGTTAGTTACACAATTATTTATGAATCCATTTTCAAATTGACACAATGTGAATATGGGCCAATAGATAGTACTTTGGTTAATTGTAAAATGAATTTAAACGGCAATACATTGGAATTTAAATGCAATCGTTTTTGTCATTATGGCAAAGGGGAATGCTCTGCAATTGAGGGAACTTTGAACTTGGATAAAGAAGCGATGAGTATGTATCATTGTCTGTCAAAACTGCCAAGTGTCAAGACTAATGATCATATTGAGCAGTGCAACATGTCCGTGGAAGAGTATCAAAGGCGTATCTTCAAGAACCTTGATAACAGAAACGTATCCCAATATTTTATACAAGCCAATAATTACACAACTTCCAAATGCATCAGTTTATTACCACTGATTTTACCTAATTTAAAGCAAATCAACTGGTACCAGTATAATGAATGTGTTCCCTTAAATAAATTATTATCAAACTTCAAATATCTTAACAAGCTTGATGTGTATATTCATAATTTCAATAGCTTTATGAGATGCAATGATTATTATTTAACTAATATAACGTGGATTAAAGACCTGTTAATTGGTATAAAACCAACTGAATTAAAGATGGAAATTGCTTCCATATTAAGTGAAAAACTTCTGAGAGGCGTGGAAAACTTGGAAGCTTTTGAATTAAGTTTAGCACTTGTCAGAGCTGAAGTCAATATTCCAAAACAAATGTTCCAAGGCTGGAAAAATTTAACATCATTACGATTTAATAACTGCAACATCAAAAAACTCACTCAGGATAATTTCAAAGACTTAGTCAATTTAAGGTCTTTGACTTTTATAGGTGGATCAATAAACGATTTTGATTGGCTAAGGTACGTTTATACTTGGTATTCTTTAATATATTTGTATAATCATAGTTTATAATTTCAGTTCCACAATAATACAAAATAATCTGACGTTTTTGGAACTGGATAAAGGCAAGCTCCCTCAGAAAGACAATATAACCGCTTTTATTTGCCAAGATTCAATTAATTGCCTCTTCAATGTTGATATACACAAAAAACCATGCCCCAAAGGTTGTCAATGCTCTATGGATCGTGCAGAACTGCGATTTAAAATAGATTGTGACCCTGGTGAGATTGGTATGGAGATTCCAGAGCTGCCTATTCCAATAACTGGCAATGCATCACTTTACTTTAATAACAAGAATCTAACTCAGTTGCCAAACTTAACACTATATGGTTATTCGAATATACGAGAACTTCATCTAGCCAATAACAAACTGACAAGGATAACTGTTGACCAATTGCCACCAAATTTAACCTATTTAGACATTAGAAACAACAGTCTTCAAACTTTGGAAAACGAAGTTATTGAATATCTCTCACGACAAATAGGTAAATTATCCATGAGACTATCGGGAAATCCATGGAAATGTAATTGCGATACCCTCGATATGTTGCAATTCTTCGTGGATTCTTTAAATATAGATGATCGTCAACATTTGAAATGCAACGAAGAAAATGTTGGATTTTCGATGCTTTTGCTTAAAGAGGGTGATTGTAAACCTAACATACATAAGGCTCTTGTGCCTCTTCTTGGAATCGCTGTCATGATAATCATATACTTCTATTTCCGGAAATCAATTTTAATGTGGCTATACGAACGGAATCTTTTCGTTTACTGGATTTCCACCCCGGAACCCAAAGTTGATATTGCCCTGAAAATCGATGCATTTCTTGCATTTTCTCATGTGGACCGGGAACTGATAGAGGAGTATGTTGAGAAACTAGAAAAAGGATCTCGCGAGTATAAACTCTGCTTCTATCAACGTGACTGGATGATAGGCGCATCTATTCCTGAATGCATTTTGAAATCAATTGCAGATTCCAAGAGGGTCATTATCTTGATGACCAATAACTTTGTCAATTCATCCTGGGGTCTTTTTGAACTGCGCACTGCCATTAAAGCCACTTCGATGGACAAAGACAAACGAGTGATTGTCATATTATATCCAGAAGTTGATATTGATAAACTAGATGACGAGCTGAAGATCTACATGAAATATCACACGTATCTCAGGCGAGACAATCCTCATTTCTGGAGGAAACTGATATTTGCGATGCCCCATAAACAAATCCGTTGTGAACAGTCTGTATTCACAGAAGGTCGTGAAATAAAAGATGACCAGTTATAAGGTTGTTTGAATATTTTTTTTCATTTATTAATACTTTCAAGTTTCTTATACATAGATTCTCAATAATTCTCATATTCGCTTAACTTGATCAACAAGAGTCGAAGTTTTCTGGCTTCCAAACCAATAGTCAGAGGTTCGTTGGGAATCTGTTCTGTTGCCGCGTAGATATTTGCCGGAGTGAATAATCCGTAGGCTTCGCAGGATTTCAGAAAGTTGAGAACCTCCTGGACGGCCGGATAGGGCAAGATGATGTTCTGCTTGGCCATGCCGGTGAGCAAACCGAGCATACAGCGCTTCACATGCAGCCAGGTGTCCGCATAGAGACGAGCACCCGATCCACCTTCGAGGGCGTGAGCGATGCGGGAGAGTCCAAACTCGTAATTGGATTTGGCGCAATATAGAGTGCCCACCACGAGATTGACAATGCACAGATGATGGTACTGTTTGCCCTGGTTACCTTTCAGCTCCTCGGCATTTTCCACTTTTCGCATTAGCTCCTCGGCCTCCTCGTTCTGAAAGGTCATGATATAGGAGACGCATAGATTGGCCAATACGGCAGCCGAAACTGACATGATCTAAAGAGGTTTAGAGACAATTATCTAAAGGCTTCTCAATGATAAATAGATTCTACATACATCGTCTGAGTGCTGGCGTACAATGGGCTCATAGAAGGCGGCCGCCTCCTTATACTTGTCCTGCATGAAGAGCACGTGACCAGCATTGAGGCGCCACACGGAACAAATGGCATTCTCGGAGCAGAACTCGGCGCTGGAGCGAAACTCACGTTCGGCGCCCAAGAAGTCATCCTCACGCCAAGAGATCCAGGCGCGTGCCATAACCACGGGCAGATAACTTAGGAACAGGGATGTTAATTCGTATACCAAATTAGATTGGAAGAAATCTAAAGTACCGATAATCTTAAATACTGTTTATTTAAATACTAATCATTAAAGTATCATTTATACTTTATAGGATCTGCATTATGCAATTTATGGCTAAACTATAACACCCCCTTTTATATATATATATATATATATATTGATATATTGGATATATTGATACCAATACTACTTACAGTTCCAATGCCTGCTCATAGTCCTTGAGTGCATCTCGCAGTGCCTGCTGTTCACTGGTTGCTCTCACCTCCTGGACCCGAGCAGCGAGACTGCGTAATTTGCCCGACAAACTGGAGGCCAGTGTTCCCAGTTTCTTTTCCGCCAACTCGCCGCTGGCTTGGGCCGTAATCAGTGCATCCAATAGCTCGTAGAGATACTGCGACAGATATTTGTAGGTAAGATCCGTATGCTCGGCCAGAATGTCAGCGGCTGTCTCGTAGAGCTCATGCTTGCAGCAGGTGAGTAAAATGTTGGCAAACGTCTCCTTGGGGCAGGCTGGAGCGCCCAATTGCAGGAGGAAGGCCAATTTACGTAGACCGGCAACAGGTCCTTGGGCATCCGTCAACGCCATGTTGTGCAATGTGACGGGATCCAGTTCACTCTCCGCACGTGGCGGCAGATCGAGTAGAGCATCCCGTGCTGCCTCCACATTGCCATCCTGATACTCCAGCGCCGCCTTTAGATTGAGAGCTTGTGTAATGCCGGATAGGGCCATCGTTATGGGATTGCCAACACTCCGGGCACTGCCATCCGTGTCCACTTGAGCACCAATGCCCAACTCTGGATGATTTCGCATGCCTCGTTCCACAATCTCGGAGGTGTAATCCAGCGCCTGAGCCCGCTGCTTTCGCTGAAAGTGCGCCAATGCCACATTGTAGGCCACCAGTGGATTAAAGCCACCAACCTGCAATGAGGTCTGGAATCGCTGTACCGCCTCCTCGTGCTGATCCGCCTGGTAGAGCAGGCAGCCCTCGTCGTTGAGCGTCTCCGCAGTGCCGCCGGCTCGCTGATTGAGCAGACTCTGAGCACCCGCATAATCCTCACTGGAATAGAGAATGGCACTCTGCAATTGCAGGCACTGTTCCCGCAGTTCCGACTCCTTGTCGCCGATCTGTTTTAGCACACGCAGCGCCTCCGTAAAGATGCCCGCCTGGTAGAGTGACTGTGCGTAGTAGAATCTGCAATGGAAACACTCACAGTCAAAATATTGAATACCCAGAACGATAAAAGCTATACTCAAATTAATAAGACATAATCAAGAGCTAATTGTGTTTAAGGATTAATTCCGAAACAAATATCGACTCTGAATTCAATTTCAGTGTGCATCGTATCTTTTTAAAACTTAAAACTTAACTAACTAAAGTTAAACCAAATATTTCAGAACTATATTTATGAACTACCCACCATAGTGAACGATCGAATTACGTCCCTTCAAATAAATTTTGAATATATAGCAAAATTTCAATAATACAGAAAATAGCTGAACAATTTTGATAAATGTTCCGGAATTATACTGGATTTTCAGACTTCGATACTTGAAAAAGAATATGTTTTGGTTACGGTATCGTTACTACATTTTAAAAGGTTAATTTCGTTTATCGGTTAACCGGTTTCGATGCGCGTTATACTTTTTAATTTTGATCAATCTTAATTTATAACTAATTAGAAGGCTATAGTCAAGTCTCCAGCCGTTTATCAAAATAAGTATATATATTAATTTTATTTACATATAACATTTTCAAGTTTAAACTCCAACGGAATAGAAATTACTTCTTACGTTAAGGTGTTCACATTGCTTTTAAAGTGCGATTGATTAGAGGGGACTGTTCAACATTTCAAAAACATAGTCTTAAACTGCGTTTTCTTCTATATAAGATGGCACAAGGAAGCGTGGCAAATGCCTGAAATCAGCTTGATCTTTGAGGAGTTTATAGAAATCTGTGTGCCATATTTGGTAGCTCTAGCTCTTATAGTCTCTGGAATTGAAGTGATCAAGAATTTGTATACTGAATAGAGACTGCCACGAATCCTTCTACCTATTACATACATTGCAAAGAAAACAATAAAATATAATAAATACCAGACCATAATGACCCCACTCCGATGCTTTTGAGCAGTGTTAGTATCTACCATACACTCACCTGTATTTGGCCTCCTTGGGCACTAGCTGACAGAGCTGTTCATAGCAGCTGGCCGCCTCCTCGTACTTCTGGGCGTGGTAGTAACAATGTCCCAGTGTTGATAGACCTGCTCGCGTATTTGCCGCTTCGCCACAGTTCACAATGCATTCGATGACATCCTCGTAGCGTTTATCCTTGATCTGAGAACATTAACAAGCTGGATGTTGATGTCAATACATTGGATATGCTAACAAATACCTTACCAGATTGTAAATAGTTCGTGTAACATGACCCTCCCGTAGAATTATACCCTGATGCAGCATTACGATTTATACTTTGGATTTTCCCATGAAATGAAAATATTTCGCTGTGCTTTTGTTGTGGCACCTATAAGCGTAGTCATGACTACCGTTACTTGCTACTACTTTCTACTACTTATCTATGTTTTGGCTGTGTGCCGTGCTCAGCCTTGGCAACGTCAACCAATTGCTGCAGCCAGTGTTGCTAGAATTTCTAAGGCTAAAATAGCTAATTTTACAATCAGTCGAGCGGGCTCGACAGTAAGATACCCTGTGCAGGTCTTAAAACAAAAGTATTTTGAGAAAACTAGCTATAAAACTGCACTTGTTATCAGCTTTTTCGAGCTATGGGCGAAGGGGGCGTGGCATCGCAATGAAATTTTCTGGGCACATTAAGCCCAAGTTTCTTACCATGTGTGCCAAATCTCAAGTCGATAGCTTTAACATTGCCTATGTTATGGTTATGATTTTTCTAATTTAAAAAAAAACGGGGCTTGATATCGAAAATTGAAAGTAAAATTGATTTGCGTGTGGTATTCAGGAAACTACAATCCAAATTTGAAGTCTCTAGCTCTTATAGTTGCTGTGATCCAAGCGTTCATACAGACGGACGGGCGGACAGACGGACAGACGGACGGACGGGCGGACAGACGGACGGACGGACAGACTGACAGACGGACAGGTGTCAATTGATTCAGCTATTGATACTGATCAAGAATATATATACATTATAGGGTCGGAGATGCCTCCCTCTGCCTGTAACATACATTCACACAAATTCATTATAACCTTTTTTGCCCATTTTTAATGGACACAGGGTATAAAAGTAGCTAAAGTTTTCTTAACTATTATAAAAGATGCTTACACAAATATTAAATTATTTATTTTACTTAGTAATTAATATACATAATACTAAGAGTAACGATATTTCGTCGATCTCATTGACAGAATCTTTATATTTATTAGTCTTGGCGAACTACACGGATTCTGCAGTAGCATTAACTTACTTTCGCCATATTTCCTGCATTCAATTACTTTAGCATCTCAGTAATATAGTTTTCGACAAAGAATATATTGAGAATTTAAGGAATATATTGAATAATATATTGAAACTATCTGGCAATCTAAAAAAATGTACTCAAATCAGCTTTTAGACTTTTAACTAATATCATCTCTTCCAAATTTGTGTTCTTTACAATTACAAAATTACCAAGTCTAGCTGCTTAAATGCTAAAATGGCAACACTGCTTGCAACCGTTAAACAAAGCAGTGCAGCACAGTGCTTAAAATTAGTTCAAAGCCGTGTGTAAGTGTTCAATGTTCAATATAAGTCGGTTTACTATAGGCATATTCTTTATTTCCAATTTCATTTCCTTGATTTTGCTTTATTTTTTAAGTTGATCACACAATGAGCATACATATTTTATTGACTCATAAATCTTATTTATTTTTTATTTATCTCGATTGTGCAGTTAAATGTAAAGCACATAAATTGTAAATGTATATTTAATAATATTTCGTTATATTATTAAAGTGGCCACAGAAAAAAGTTTGCGTTGGGTGATGTAAACTTTACAGAATTCGTATTTGTACAAAATGGGGAAAGAGGCAGGCGACCTCTAAAATTAAAAGTTCAGTCTATTTATTTGTTTATTTTAAATGTAAACTAGTTAAATTTGTAAATAAAATGTATTAAATTATTAAAAAATAAATCGTAACTACTTTATTGTTAATATTAGTGTATCGTTTGCAATGATCAAAGTGCTTTGTCAAAAATTTCACAAACGACTCGCAAACGATTCTTGTGCGATCTATCGATATTGTCTACGATAGATCCGCTGGAGTAAAACTGGATACAGTGTATCTATATAGAGCTCTTTAAGTTTTTAAAATTAATATTTATTTAGTAAATACATTTACAAGGTTAACAATATTTAAAGAATTAGTTGAAGTATCTGTTCGGTAAATCAAAATAACTTTTTTATACAGTAAGACTTAATTTCATTTTATTTCAAAATAATGTTAAAGGTTGCTTTAACTGCGTGTACCACAGTGCAATGGTTCAATATGCTAATTAAATTTAGACCAGGGCCGCCCTATAGAAGCCAAAGAAAGTGCATTGTGTTTGTGGAGCGATGCAAGCTCAGTAGCTGATTGAACCGCATCGTGTACAGATATCCAATCCTTTTAGGAGCAATGGCCATGGATGACTACGACGATGACAGTAAGTGGAAAGACTGAGTCTGGTGCATTCAGCAAGTTGCAATCATCTTTATCCTAGTGAGCAGCGTGGGCGTAACCACGGCACGGATTGAAAACCAACAGCAACAACAGCATCATCAGTATCATCAACAGGGTCCAGGACAGGGTCAAGGGCATGGACAGGGACAAGGGCAGGGACAGTACAGTACAGGCGCCGTCAAGGTGGGCGGCTGGCGATATGAGGATGCGAGTCGCTATATTGGCGAATGGAATCAACTTGGCCAAAAGCATGGTATTGGCCATTTGCAATTTGCCGACGGTACACGCTATGATGGACAATTCCAGGAGGGACTTAGTCAGGGTCTCGGTTCCCTCTGGTTTCCGGATGGTGCCAAGTGAGTAGATAGAAAGTAGTATATAGTCAATTCCCAGACTATAATATACCCGTTACTCAATTTATATGTATTTTATTTGAACGTATCGTACAAATATCTCTCTGATAATTCAAAAGTAGATTACAATTGTGCCTTTTGAAAGCTAAACTCAATGTTGATTAGTCTCCAGATGGTTTGGAGTGCCTGTTCCTTGCATTATTAAAATAAATTTGTTATCTTGGGATATTCCAGATACGAGGGGGAATTCCATCAAGGCTGGTTTCATGGCAACGGCATATTCTGGCGCTCGGACGGCATGAAGTTTGAGGGTGAGTTTCGAGGCGGCAAAATTTGGGGATTGGGCCTGCTCACGTTTCAGGACTTTACACACGGCTTTCCACGCAACGAAGGCTACTTTCAGGACTGCCGCTTTATGAGGAAACGTCGATGTCCCGAGGTGGTTCAACGTGCCCAGAAATGTGCCCTAATGGCACGCTCCCAGTGCGATAATACCTACTAGTTAGCCATGTTAACAATAAAGATACACTCGTTTAACTTTTGTGCGTTTTATAGTCAGCATTTCAAATGATTTAACGTTAATAACAATTTGATGGGCGGCTCGCTAATCATCCCCGCCGGGAGCACCCACAAGGTACCAGGCATTGCGAGCCTTCACCGCGGTGTTCCTCACCAACCGCTTGGGATCGTCGAGAGTTGCTGCCAAGGCCAGCGTCACATCCTCTTTATAGGGCAGTAGAGCGTACGTTGGATACTTGGTCATATCGAAGAGCAGCTGCAGCGCTCCAATTCGCACTTGCTGGAAATGATAGGATTAATTATGTGAACCACTTTGAGAGCTGTCATTACTCACCATGTTTAGGTCTGTCTTCAGCTTGGCCAGCTCAATGCAACTGGGTATAAGATGTCCCAGATGCGTCTGGTAATATGCATCCTGCTCTTGCACAAAGCTCTCACAGATCTGCAAGACAATGCACAGCGAGTTCGCATCCTTGTGCGCGTCCAGAGTTTTAAAGAGCAACGGTGCCAGTTGATTAATGTTTAGCCTTATCACCGAATGGGGCGTGGCCTTCAGCACATAGATAAATGCCTTCATATGATGCTCACAGTAGTTGCCAAGCTTGGAGCCCAGTTTCTTCATAATGGTATGAAAGAACTTCTGCTTGTACAAATACTTGACTACGGGTAAATCCAGTTCCGGATATTCCGCAGCAATGACATCAAAGGCCAGAGCGGCGGCGGTACAGAGCGTGGGATGCTCCAGCAGTTCCGAGAGCTGTGAAGAAGAGGAATAATGGTTATTTTTGACACCAGTAGACTGAAAATTTTGAAGTTAACTCAGTCAATTATACTGTAAACGGTCAATTCCTGCATTGACTGTAGATCAGTGACTTTCAACGAGATAAACGTCTACGAGTAAACAACACAGTCTACTCTTCCAAAATGGACGGACTATAGTCAGTTAAAGTCAGTACTCACATCGCCAATAATGTCGGCTGCCTCCTCGAAGCCGGCAACCACCAGACCCTTGGCAATCCAGGCCAATAAATCCACAGCGCGCTTATCACCCGCTTTAAGGGCTGCCTTCAGTTTATCTGTAATGCGTTTGACATGGTCGCGATTCGTTTTGTTGCTGTCCATTTTGTTGACCAGACCGCACAGTAAATGATGTGCGATGCCACGAAGTTTCTCGTCATCTGAGCTCAGCGACAACTTGGTTAGATCGTCCAGCAGACGCTCAAAGTGATCGTCCATCGAGATGTCCTTGTGCAAATAGCCCAACAGGCCCTTGGCCACATACAGATGCGACTCCAGCTGCAGCTGCAATGCCGGCAAGTACTCGCTGACAATTGCACTCTGCTCGGAGAGCGGCAGCTGTTGTATAATGCGACTCAGTGCAGCGGCAATCAGCTCCAAGGATGCCTCCGGCATCTTTGATGTCTGCTGTGCCAGCTCGATGAGCTTGTGCAGCAGATTCGACTGCTGCTGCAGATCCACAATGAAACGCTGATCCTCCTGATTGAGCAGCGAGTTCAAAGCTTCCAGGGCAAGCAGACGCACTGGCTCAGCGGATGTGGCGCTGAACACTTGCTTCATGACCAGGTCGAGAATCCGTTGGGTGAATGCCATTTGAGGCATTAGTGGCAGCAGATTTGCATAAATTTTGCGTTTGATAAACTCCGAGAAGATGTCAAAGTTGCGCATACAAACATCAATGAAGTTGGCCTGCAGCTCCACCGGCTGCAGCGCACCCAGGCTGACAGTGAGTGGCTTAAAGTTCAGATCTATGTCCGGATGACTAATCAGCTGTACCAGCGCCTTGTACACCAATGCCCGTTGCGTCTCGCTCAGCGCAGGAGCGCACTCGGAGAGCACGTACAATGCGGCGCGCTGCAGTTCCAAATCTTGTTTCTTGACATCGAAATCCTCACGCTCGCACAGACGAAGAGCGGCAATCACATCGTCCTGCAGCGGCAACACAATCGCTTTGTCCAATTGCATCAATGAATCGCGCAATGCCGCCAGCTTGTACACCTGGGAAATGATGTGATAGAATCGTATGCGTTGCTCATCGGTCTCCAACTTCAGCTCGGATTCCTGTAGCTTGAGCTGAAAGGTATTGAGAATCTTGTCGCCGGCAAACGATGCATCGCCGGACACACACATCAAGGCTATCGCTGTGGCCGGATGAAACAGACGCTGATGGACATCGGTTAAATGCGTAAGCACCACGCCAAGAACAATGCTCTGATAATTGTGACTGATGCTGGGCACCTTGGAGGCACTTTTCAGCAGCTCTGCAAGTGCCTTCAGTGCGTTTCTGAGCACATCTGCATTGTCAGAGCCCGGAAATGTTTCAGCTTTCAGTGCCTGCCAGATTTGATCGAAATGTGGCTCAAGAGCAGCCGGCGAAAACTTAAGAGCCGCTTGATGCTGTCAATAAACGAAAGATTATAAACATTGCAGCTATAAATCAGACATTACAACTTGCCAGCAGCTCTATCGAATCCAGTTTGGCCACCAAGAGCTCACTGTCCAACTTCTCCACAGCCAGGGCAACTGTCCATTCGGCAAACTGTTCGCTAGCAACCAGACAATTTGTCAACTTTTCAGCTAAAGCATCTCGAGAAATTGCCTCCGGATCCTGTTTGCTGGGATTAAAATCGATGGGGAAGTAGCAGGCAAAGATTTCAAACATTTCCTCGGCTAAATGCAGCAGCGGATACTGCGATATGAATTCCGGCATAAAACTAAATATTATATCCAGATTACGCGGATCACGCTCGCCATCAATGGAGTTTATCAGACCGTACAAAAAGTCGCCAGACATTTTCACAAGCTCTGCAAATGGTGGAAACAATTAGTTATTATTATAATACGTCAGAGTTCAATTGCAAAACTCACCTGGCTGGAAATGCAGTGTGAGATACTTCAAGATGTTAAAGATCTTGGTACGATCACCACGCGTCTGAGACTGGCAGGTGGTGTACTGGAAGAACGCCTGCAGCAGGAGAGTCACATTGGCGGCGGGCAGCTCCTTCATGCGCACCATGGCACTCATGCCCTCAATAATTGCTGGCATTACATTGTGATGATCGCGCAGACGATCAGTGTAGAATGTGGTCAGGAATTCCAACTGCTTTGCATTCAAGAGATCTGCGGGAAGACCGTTTAGCACTGCAGACAATAAATTAGTGCCGGCAACGCGTTGTTCAGTGTCCGTTGAAGTTAAAGCGAAGCCCAATTGTTCGGCCAAATCCGAAATGTTATAAACGCCGCCGCTTAGTTCTGTTTGAGACAAAAGAAATTGAAAACAGCTGATTTCCTGATATGATGGAATTGCTCACCGTTTGCAATCTGTGTGGCCGCCGCTTGCAGTTTAACATCGCTCTTTAGAGCCTTCTCCAGTATTTCACGCGTGGGCGTTGTCATGTTGTCGCCGTCGCTAGCGTAAGCGCTAAATTTAACAAATAACTTAAGCCAAACTGTAAGCGATGGGCTTCGACTGTGCGCTCTTTCTTCCTCGTTATCTGTCAAGAGGTCTAGACACGGTCAAACGTTTGACGGACGTCAACTCTGTGTAAATGTGTATGACACACACTTGGCATACATACACGACACAACAACGCACATCAAGCATTGTTAATTTCACACGTTTTTATATGAATGATATCGCTGGGTAAAAAGAGATTTTCTAAATTTCCAAACATTATGACAAAGTATCATTATTATTATTGTTTAAAAGTAAATCTGACCGTGCCTGAGCGCCATCAATACCAACTAACTATAAAGTCGTCACTTTATAGCATATTATTTTCAATAGGTGGTCAATTTGTAAATTGTGTGCTGCCAGACTTCTGTATTAAGACACGCAAATGCGCCACCTCTTGTCTGCTTGCGAAAAATACTCCGCCTATGTCTTGCTTTTGCAAAACAAAACATATTGATCTTTCGATACTAAAACGCAATGGGCGCGCAATTTAATTTAGTTTAAACGTTTCTTTAATATTGCAATAACATTATAATAATCCGAAAGTGTATTAAATAAAGGTAATCATTTTAATGACTATTAAGGCTTGAATATCAATAAATAATTCTAATTAAAAAGATAAAAAAAAATACAGGATAAGTTCAACAAAACTTTATACAAATTCTTGTACCAAAAATATATGATTTTCTTTCCTGTGCCGTCGAATTGTTACTAATTCTGAGCAGCAAGGCTGCCAGACGTATCAAAACTGTGGCGCCCCCTTTTGTATGGGCGCCACCTATGGTTTGGTTTTTATAAGTATATTCTTATCGACAATCGTCCCTGGCGAATCAAAAATTGCAGCTCTATTAAGCAACAACAATCGCCGAAGTCGCAGCACCCGTTTGTTTTAGCTAGCGCATCAGTTTAAAATTAAAACAAATAAATATTTTGATACAGTTTGAGTTTGCAACGCCGTGTAACAAAGCCAGTGTACTAATGTCCATAACCGTAAGTAAAGTGGTTGCCATAAACATAGATAAATTTGACGTTGACGACGACGTCGCTGCTGACGCCCCCACGTAGCGCAACAAAATAAAAAAAACTTAAAGATGCAAGTGGAAATGCAATCTGAATAACAAGCCTGTAATTATCGTACATTCTATAAAAAGTTGCATTTTATGTGCATTTAACTGGTAGCAATAATCGGCAAAAGTGTGTGTGTTTGTTTTTTCTGTGTGTGTCTGTGACGAAACTTAAACGCCGCGGAAATTTGAGCTCTGTTTTTTCTTTTCTTGTTCTTGTGTAAGTATGTGCTTGTGTGTGTGTGTGTTTTGAGAGCGCGCGTGTGTTGGTTTTTTTTTTTGCATACATCGTTTTAACGTCGTTGACTTGAAAGAATTATTCAAAAGCCCCAGCGACGACTCAACAAGGTCAAGCGCCTTATTTGTCAGCCACAAGGTTCATAATAATTTTATTAAATTTTTCCAATCGGATTCTCGGTGTCATTTTGGGGCTACAAACTCGGAAATGGGAGCGTGTCGCAGTTGCACGTTCAGTTTTAAATTTGGTGACAGCGGCAGGCGGCCGAACAATTGTGCTTATAATTAGCGCACTTGCTTTTTGTACGTACTAGTACATTTGTAGTTGTCTTCGGTCGTTGCCATTGCTATCTTCTTTTATTATTTTCGGTTATTTTGAGACTGGCGGTTGATACTCACTTTCCATTTTCACCTGCAAGTGTGAGTGCGAATGTTTGAATGTGTGTCTGTGTGTGTGTGTTTGTGTGTGAGTGACAAAGCCGCTGCGTGCTTCCGTTCTATTGTGTGAGAGCAACTACAATGACAAGACCAGTGCTGCCAGAATTTCAAAAGCTAAAATAGTAGCTAGAAATAGCTAAAAATGATCAATTCCTTTTAAAGTTTTGTATAAAGCTATAAGGTTAGATTAGTTAGTTAGTTTCGTCAATCAATCAACGACAATTTCACCTAAATCAATATTTAAAAAAAAACCATCGGTCTCGTGTTAACAGTCAGAAATGTGACAGCTTTTTAATTGTTCAAGCTTTAGCTATTAGAAAATAGCCAAGTTTAGCTACAACATAGTTGAAATGACAACACTTATGACAAGACAAAGAAGATAAAGAGAGAGAGAGAGAGGCTAGAGAATAGCTTACGCACAACAACAACAACAAGAATATGCCTATGACTTTAATTGGCACTAATCTTTGTTTCGTTTTTGGTTACAATGACAACAACCTGTTCCGATTTGATTTCGAGCAGTTACTGCGAGGTGGCAAGCAAAAGACAACCACTTGCGTAGGAATGACCGTAATGGCCAAAACTACAATTGAAGAAATATGCGAGAATGCCAAATTAGCAAGAGACATGGCGTTGACGGGGAACTACGACTCGGCCTGCATTTACTACGAGGGATTGCAGGTAGAATAAACGATTAAAACCATTAAATAGTTCATATAACAATCTCAATCTCATATTATTGCAGGGTATGTTGGCGCGCCTGCTGAAAAGCACAGTGGATCCCATGCGTAAGGGCAAATGGAATATGGTAACATTCACAATTGATCAGTTGATGTGACATGCGGCCTAAGAGTTCAGTTACCTTGCAGATAAATCAGCAAATCAATCAGGAGCACGCTAAAATAAAGGCCATACAACGCACACTGCAGGACATTTCATTGGATTTGCAGAACACCAAATTTGCCCACAAGCTGCGCTCACAGCTCAGCGACGAAAGCAATGTGAACAAAGATCCCGCTGCCTGGTTTAAGCCGGATCCCGATATATGGACACCGCCACCCAAAGATCCAGATGTCTGGGGACCGCCGAAACCGCCGCCGCCGTCGTCGTCTGTACAAACGGTTGGACGCCGAGCAACAACATCAAACAGTCGCCGCACATCCGCCGCCCCGCAATCCAGCAGTCGACCCAGCACAATCCCACAGAGCACTGCCCGCAATAATCCCGCCACGACGCGCAGCAATCGCAACTCGGCATCCACATCGAACAGTGCACGTGGCGGCGTCAATGGTCGTGTGGCCGGACGTAAATTGTCCACCTCTAATAATACAAACAGTAACAGTAACAACAACAACAATAACAACGATGGCAAGGATGATGAGGCGACGGGAGCGGGCAGCAATGGCACCACCGCCGATGGCGAAGCGGGCGATCAACAGGCAACGGAGGAGGAACGCAAGTTTCAGCCAAACAATCACATCGAAGCGGAGTTGGTGGACATACTGGGTGAGTGGAGGGAAATGGCAGTTAAAGTGATTGTAAAGTCAGGCATTCCAAATGGAAGTTATACATTTAACCAAGTCAAAGCTGAACAAATTATGTGTATTAATGGGAACATCTCAGATATACAAACATACTATTTTTGGAGGGATTTCCAACAGGCAACAGGCTAGGTTTTAACTCTTGAGAAGTTGAAAATAATAATGTCAGACTCTATAAAGTAAAAATATATAGTTATAAATATATAAAGCGATGTACGTCTGTCCATCTGTTTCCATGCTAACTAGTCTCTCAGTTTTAAAGCTATCTGGATGAAACTTGCTGCAAGTCCGTCAGCTTCAGGTTGTCAGTGTGTCGGAAATGACTGGATCGGATTACTATATGATACAGCTGCCATAGGGACAATCGTTCCATAGTCATACTTTAGTATGACAAACTATTTAATAGATTATGCACTTGGTTATGTCTTAGACATTCTGACCAAATCTAGTTTAAATCGGATCACTATATTATATACATATTTGCCATAGAAACAATAGGTAGAAAATTAAGGTTTAGTATGGAAATATTTGTTGTTTGTAGAGATATCTCGATCTCGATATTCACAGATAGTCTGTTTGGAATTGTCTTTTACAATCTGACAAAATTTGGTAGGATAGATCGCTTAAAAATTAAAGTTAGATATGATAATTATTGTTGTTTCTCAAGATTTCTCAACTAAAGTCAAATATTGTATATTTTTGGTTAAAATCTGATTACTATATTATACAGCTGTCATAGAAACAATTCGTCGAACACTGATTAGAGGACTCTGCAAGGGTATAAAATCTTTGGCGTGCCAAAAATAACCATAAAAATTGCCTCACGCTTTTTTTTTTTATTTATTTAATAATCTATATTCTTACCCTAGAAGTTTAACTTATATTTAAAGCACCAGTCACAATAATAGTTGAGTATAAAATCAAAGATATCCTAATTTCAACGATTATTTGGCAGTTGAAATTTATCACTTGAAACTTAAGTAAGAGTATCTGCAATTATTTATGTTTAAATTGAATATACATTTCGAATATTCAGTTACAATCTCATTTCTAATAAGAGTTCTCTTCTATTTGTTAATACAAATAAGTAAATTTATATTTGTTAATCATTCGAATAATGTAATATTTTATCTCTCGCTTAGAACGTGATATACTGCAAAAGGATCCGAAGGTTCGCTGGAGCGACATTGCCGATCTGCAGGATGCCAAGCGGTTGCTGGAGGAGGCCGTTGTGCTGCCCATGTTGATGCCAGACTACTTCAAGGTGCGTCATCATATTACCCCACATTACCTGGCTGATTCATCCATTCATCAGTCAGTCTAGTTTCTTATCGCTGCACAGTGGTCTCATAAACCGGTCGCATGACAAGGCGACGTGCATAAGTTCAGACTGAATAGACCTATTTTTTATTAACTTTTCTGTGCATTTTGACATAAACTTTGTTTCTACAACAAAGTCTGTGTAATTTGTAATCCGATTTTACACATTCTATTCAAGGCTAATTTATTGTCAATATGACGCAATATCAACATACAGCAAACCATAAAAAACTGACCAAAAGGAAAGGAACTAGGCTCGGTATTTAGTTGTTTCAAGAGTTATAAGTCTTCGTCATCAGTACCATTAAGCTAACTTTTTTAAGAAACTAAGAACTGTTAGAACCAGTTGATAATTTTAAGGGAGCAAAAGAGAAATACGTTTTAAAGGTAGAGCTCGCCTCTTGTGAGTTCTTGAAGTTATCTTTTTCAGTTTATATTATTATATACATTATATTATTATATTATATTATTTTATACATTGATGAGCATTGACATCGAGGTTTCCTCCCTTAGTTACAGACCTATTTCTACATAGTATATACTATATGTTCTTATACAGTAGTGTTTAGAGTCGAGTAATAATAAGGAAATTATTAATTTAATTGTTGAACAATATTTATTTAAATGTAAACAAACTTAAAGGCAAAGTTTTTAATTGAAGACAATATTATTTGCTTTTATTAGAACGTCGTTAACATTTGTTAGATACATGCCTAAATTTTTACCACTGTGCGCTGTTTACGTTTATCGTTTATTGAAAACGAAATCTTTGGCTATTTTTGCAGGGAATACGACGCCCCTGGAAGGGTGTTCTAATGGTCGGACCGCCCGGCACGGGCAAGACGATGCTGGCCAAGGCGGTGGCCACCGAATGCGGCACCACCTTCTTCAACGTTAGCTCCGCAACGCTGACGTCCAAGTACCGCGGTGAATCAGAGAAAATGGTGCGATTACTTTTCGAAATGGCACGTTTCTATGCGCCCAGCACGATTTTCATTGATGAAATCGATTCGTTGTGCTCGCGTCGTGGCTCCGAATCGGAGCATGAGGCGTCGCGTCGTGTCAAGTCCGAGCTGCTGGTGCAGATGGATGGCGTGGGCGGTGGGGAGGAACAGGCAAAGGTTGTCATGGTGCTGGCGGCCACCAATTTTCCCTGGGATATTGATGAAGCGCTGCGCCGGCGACTGGAGAAACGCATCTACATACCATTGCCGACGGACGAGGGACGTGAGGCGTTGCTGAAGATCAATTTGCGGGAGGTGAAGGTCGACGACAGCGTTGATCTCAACTATGTGGCCAATCAACTGGAAGGCTATTCCGGCGCAGATATAACCAATGTTTGCAGGTGAGTCGACTAGTCGTTGTCTAGAGTTGCCAAACAGTAAAAACTAATCAATATATATATATTATGTTGATCCGTTGTTAGGGAGGCCAGCATGATGTCTATGCGTCGCAAGATAGCCGGATTGACGCCGGAACAGATACGACAGCTGGCCACCGAGGAGGTGGATCTGCCCGTCTCCAAGAAGGACTTCAACGAGGCCATCAGTCGCTGCAACAAGAGCGTGTCCCGGGCGGACTTGGATAAATACGAGAAGTGGATGAGAGAGTTTGGTTCGTCATGATGGCGCTACACATCGAGATTCCCGATTCCATCATCCATCCTAGGCATATATTTATATATACATATATTTTTGGAGAACAACAAGTTGAAAGAAACCAACAAACACACACATGTAGTTTTAAAAAGCTTTTAAAGTGTAAACCGGCCGGTCAAAAATAGAACAAAAAAATAGAAAGTTGAACATACTATTTTATATACAAGATTTTGCATATGGATATCATCAATATGTATATATATGATATATGCACAACGATATTATCTATATATATATATATATACACGAAGCGTTGGAATTCAAAAGACTAACAGTTCTTAAAGAGGAAACATAAAAAAAAACAAGAAAGGAAACAAAGCAAAAGTTAAATTCAATGCTAAGCAATGTCCTTTGTTTTCATTTTCAGCCTGGCCAAGACAAACGTTGTTGTTTTGGCCTAAAAAACTAACTTAAAAGCAATCACGACACACAACACATGCACAATCCTTCCAATTCAATCCTTACTAATGGTAAACTCATTCTAATCTAAGCCTAAACAATACATGCCGCTTAGCCTTTGGCTTCATTTAACATTAGCCCACTTTTTAAAAAAAATTTATTTATAAATTCTTTTTTTTTTAAATCATTTTCTCACACTGTCTAATTAATATAATATTAATTTGGATTAATTCTAATATATATCTATATATATATATATTATAGTGTATAGTTTTATCTTGCGAAGGAAAGAATTGTGAAACCGCCTATGTACTTAAAAATGCAATATTGAACATTTTAAAACAATAAACACAAAGTTTTTAACTCGATAAGCGACTGCTTTTTATTATTATTTATAATTGCCATGCCGATTGTGGATACCAAATTCTCGTAAAATTAACAATGTAAACAAAGCACTTGATGAGTCATCCATGACGTGATGATCGCTATGGCAGCATCTCTACACTAACACTAATACACACAACCACACACACACACACACGTTCAATAGGGTCGCGATGGAGGTGGCATCGGCATCATTGGACCCATCGGATACGGCACATTGGCAGACGGATAAAAGCCGCTGCTGCCCGTTCCTGGCAAATTTCCGTATGCGGGCATTCCCGGGGGTATATTGCTGCGACGGTGTGCGGCGGATTGTTTGCGTATCAGTTCCTGCATTTTCTCAGCCTTCAGTTTGCGCAGATGCATCGTCCGACGACTGGTAAGAAACTCGTCGAGAAACGTGTCCACATTGATCTCGTTGTCGGTGAACTTCTTTGCGCATTCCTCTGTCTTCTCCTCGCTCTCCGAGGCGTTCGTCTGCAGCAGCGCCAATGCCGTCTCCTGGTTGACTCCGCCTGACTTTTCCTTGATCTGTGTTAGCAGTTCTTGCACGGCAGCACAGCTCGTTCGTCCCTCCTCCGTTAGTTCGGCCAATTTACTGCGCAGTTCTATAATTTGTGGCTCCTTTTCAATGTTCTTCTCGGCTCTATTGCGATTCTCCTCAAATACGCGCACCTTTTGTGTTTTTAGCGACTCCAAAACTTCGTCGACTTTGTCGTCCAGTTTGTCGTCATTGTTGAGCAGTTCCTTGAGCTGCTCGGAGCTCATGGGAAACAGTGAAGATTGCAGTTGATTGAGATATTCTTGGTACATGATGCTATCACAATATTTAATATGTATTTTCGTTTTGTTTTTTTCGTGTTGCACTTTTTGTTTTTTTCTTCTCTCCGAGCTCGCAATAATACTTTTTTAACATAAGCCTAACAGTGACATTAACATACAAATCGATGTATCGATGCGATAGTTATCGTTGACGGAAAAAACTGTTGTTAACTATTTGAACACCTTTAATTTAAAATCATTTACTTATGTATTGCAATTACGAAAAGGTTCACCAATATGGTAACTATTTTAGCTGAGAAAACACCTGGCGATTGTTGCTGATTAAAATATCGATGACAACTGTGTTGTGTTATCGTGCAAGGCGGACAGTGTTTTAGAAATGATTGTTGCTGAATAAAGTATCGATAACAGCTGTGTTATGTTATCGTGTTGCCGCGCTGCAGAATTAATTTGAACGCAGCAAATGAAACAGTTTTAAGTTATTTACAAATAATATTTATTAGCATCACTTAATCAAGAGATTAAACGTTTGACTTGGCGCATAAATCTGCAATGGATTTGCCGCATAGATGGTCACCGGCAAATTCCACACCATTGTCTCAACGGGCAGCTCGGCGGGCGCTTTCAATTCTCCAGAGACAGGATTCGGAGTCCCAAAGTCCATCATGATGCTGGTGACGAACTCAAAGTGCAAACGCCACTTGACATCAACCAGATCCGTGCGGAATGTGGGCGTCACATGCAGCGGAATGGGCACAACAACCTGCGTCTGCAACGTGGCATAACAGACCTGCAAAATATAAGATGATGAATAAAGGTTTGTCAATAAGAACTTTGCCAAATAAAAATGGAAAATGTATTTTACTATTTTAAAAGAATATTTAACCAGAGATAAAAGACAAATTCAAACTAGTTTTCCCCAATATTTCTTACAAAAATATATGGAATTCGAATAAAGTAAAGTGAAGAGAGAATCTCCAATTAAGAACATACCTGATGTGAGGTGGAAATGGTGCTCAGTTTGCCCGTGGGCAGAGGCTCCTCCTTGTTGCGAGCACTGCCCGACGTTTCCGACTTATGCATGTTATCCACGGCAATTCCGCTGGCAATGCTTGCCATGTCAAAGGAGTTCAGCGAGGAGACATCATCGCCGGCCGGGACTTGAGGCTCCGGCTGTGGCCGTATGGGCAGCTCCTGTTGCTGCAACTTGACGGAGAACTGCACGCAGCGCACCTGACAATTGCCAAAGTCCAGACTGCCCACAATATCCTCGCCCAGCTTATAGGCTGGCTTAAAGAGACAGAAACGAGCAACGAATCCGCGTTTATTCGAAATTCTATAGAACTTTGGAGCACGCCGGGCGGTAACATTCTGCAAGAGGAAATCGTGTGAGTGCGAACATAAAAAATAAAATGGGAGTGCACACACACCTTTAAATGATGCCAGGATATTTCCAATTCGCTAATCTCACGCTTCTCCAGAAAGGGATTTGTCGGTGCCAGTTCCTCGTTGGTTTCCACCGTCACGGGCAGCTCATCCGGCCGTGCTATCACCGGTATGGGCAGCACCCGAATGGGTACAGTTAGTGTCTGCACCTTCGACTTGACTCGCTGAGTGGCAATGGTAATCTTGTAAAAGTATCGTATGTCATGGCCACGATACGTTGGCGGTCCATCACGGGGCACCATCTCATTGAAGAAATCTGCAAGGAAATACACTAATTAGTAAATGAATGTCACTTCAATTAGTGTCACTTAGCAGAACTAGAAATAGTCGTTATATTTACTAATCAAGGAAACTTTAACTAAACTAAACCAGAGTATAAACAAATATGTTTTAACTACTGGATAAGTGCCGGTAAACATCTAAAACCCAATTGTATGAGTTACATTTATAAACTATCACTAAATCCCATAGAAATAAGTTATCATTTTATCTACACTACATTTAAATTCAATTAAAATTCAGTTAGCTTTTCCACATATTTGACAAATTAGTAGGTAGTTTGACTAAGTAAAATATATATATATATTTTATTTCTTATTTAAATACCATATTATATAGTAGTAGTTAAGCTTTCACTACTAAATTCAGTGTTAGTTTAAATAGTAACTAATTCAGTCAACAGCCGAGTCACTTACAAATTTTGTTCTCGCCAGGCTGCAGCTTCAGGTCGCAGAATAAGATCTTCGGCTTTGTGGTCACGATTACCTCTCCGGGCGCCTGCGTCACCGCGTCGAGCGCCATTCGGCCGATGAGCTCGGCCAGCTCTGTCGACTTGTCGGTTGACGGCGTGCCGAAGCTGCTTTTCCGATAACAGTGCAGTTGCACCGACGCCCAGGCCAGATTCTCCAGGCTGCAAACGTGTACATAGTACATACATACATATATTTAGTTGACAACATTTAGAATTGCAGTTCACTTTTGTTTACTTTGCATTGTTGGCATTTCGATCGCCTGACTTTGAATGCTCCTCGGCAAACACCTTGTGCGTGAATTCAATTAAACACTCAACGCACTCGCCAGTCGCATAAATCGCCGAATCTGCACGCACCAATTTTGCTTTGATTTCAATCATTTAATTGTATTTGTTTAATTCATTTGACAATTATTTCAATTGAAGTATTTTCCAGGTTGTCACGTGTTAAATTGGGAAGTACAAACAATTATATAAAGCCAATTCGTCTTTATCCTAATTATTTTTTTAACGATTATTTTACTTAAGTAATATTAAAAGTGTTTTATATTGTAAATAATATGTTTTCATCTGTGAACTCGGTTATCGATTTGTTTAACTCGATTGTGAATTAGTTCAAATGAACGGGTCATTAAACTGCTCGAATGAACTTATTCAGTCATTGATGAACATCTTTTGTTAGTTAAATATTTTAAATTTAATTTTGTTCAACATTATTTTAAATTTTGTAACACGATTAAAATGCGAATCAATCTATTCATCGTTCATGAACAACTGAACAAAATGACTGCCTTAGTTCACAACTCAAAAAATGAACGACTTATCTTATTAAGCAACTTGATCTAAAAATCCAAATTCTATCGATTGTTGGCAATCATTCAATATCACAGATATCGGTTTTTAAATACATTTGCGTAAACATGCTCCTGCGCTTATTTAATTAACTTTAACGGAATTTATTTTAATATTATTATTTAGTATTATTTTCTACTAATAATTTTAACAGACCTTTTAACAGCGAATGTTAATTAACATAACAGTCTGTTAATAACATTAGCTGTCACCTATCGATAGACTTTTGTCATTTCGCTTTGTGTTTTGATTCGTTTCGCTTGCATCGCGTTTCGTTTCGCCATCCGCTTTGAGTTCCAATTCAGTCGTCGTCGCTTTCAAATGTGTTACGCGCGTGGTTCGCGCTTTGTTCGTTTCACAAATTCGTTGAATTTCCAAGTAAATAATTGCAACATCAACAACGCAACAAGTGTAAAAAGTGTTGTGCATATGCGTAATTTGCATAAAATTCAAAATAAATTATAGTGCAAAGCGAGTGCTCGCAATAAAGTTTTTTTTTGTTGTTTTGTTCGTTTTGCATTCCTTCGATCTGCGCGATCTGTGCGTCAAAATGTGCAGCTACAACAACAACAACGCCAACAACAGCGAAGAAGTTAACAAATATTTAATTGCTGCGTTAATTTAATTAAGCGTGGCAGCGAATTTGCTTTTTTATTGTGGTACTAGTGAAAATTGTTAGTGTTTTTATTTCTTATATTATATGCTGGGATTATAAACGTGTTCTTTTGGATTTAAATCACGCCGCGAAACGTGCCAAAAGGTGAGTAATCCATTAATTATTTTCAATTCAGCTTAGGTACTCTTAATTACTGCAAATTGTGCGGATCAAGCGCTCAAGAACATTGCATGCATTTGTTAGACAACCCTTTCAAAAACAACAAATAAGCAACAATTGCCATGTCCGGCTTAGCAACACCAACAACAACAACAGCAGCAACAGCAATGCATTCCAACGGTGTCGGCATTTTTCCTACTTATTTTGCTCCGTTTTATTTGCTAGTTGTGTAGAGAACATAGGACGCCACCCGCAATACTTTTTACTTCTCTCGCTCACTCACATACGTAGTTGTTGTTGGTGCTGTTGTTGTTGCTGCTTCGATCTGCATAGGTACAAGACGCTACTTTAATTCGGATGTGGTTTTGCGCTTTAAAATCTACACAAGCATACAGCAACAACAACACAATAAGAAAAGGGTGCGTCGACATTCATTGTTGTTGTTTCGCTGTCTTCTTTTTCTGTGTTTTGCTGCTTTACTTTTTGCTGTTCACCTTCGTACGGTTATCACATCGTACATTTTGCTCTGCCGTTTCGTGAAGATGTTGCTGGGGCTCCAGCTCTCAAAAGTCTCCACTGACTCACACGCACACCCTCACGCATACAAGCACGAACAGTTATACCTGTTTTTGTTTTTTTTTTTCTTTTCTTTTCTTATTTTGTTGAGCGCAGCCGCCGCTCACGAGTGTTTTCAGACTCACTCTATTGGAGCCGAGCGCCGGCGCGACGACGACTGGAAGATAGGAATTTTTAGTGCAGCTTTACAACGTCGACAGCGGGCTAGTTGTAGTTGTTGCTGTTGCTGTTGCTGTTGCTATTCTCTTTGACAACAGGTTTATAAGTGCACACTTACTTAGTAGAGTGGCTTTTACATACTACTTATTTAATTCTACTACGTTTTCTACGCTGCGGGTGTCGTGGAGACTACTTTTCAGCATGGCGCATTTGTTTTTAGCTACTTTCGGTCATTGTACTGCCTATGTTATGTTATGTTGTCTTGCCCACCGCCGCCGCCGTCGCAGCAACAACAAGAACAACTACAGCTAAGCACTTGTGTATGTATTGACAATGCACACACACATGCACACTTCTTATGCAGCCAGCCAGTTTTTATGTTGCGGTTTCTATAAGGTGACTTTGTTTTGCAGTTGTTTTATTTGTATTCTACGCTAATTTGCAGCTCCATTTTGGCGCCTTACGTTTTGTTTGCTTTGCATTTTCCTTTTTATACCCTGTAGTGTTATATTAAGTTTGTTAAAAGTATGTAACAGTCAGAAGGAAAGAAGGAAAGTATATACATACATATATTCTCGATCAACATCATTGATTGACGTCAGTCTGTCTGTCCGTTCATATGAACGAAGGGATCTCAGAGACAGTTTTATCTTAAATTTAGTATACCACGCCCCCTTCTCCCACAAATCAAGAAAAAACTCATAACAAGAACAGTTTTAACGCTGGGAACTTGAGATTTGGCACACATGATAAGTATCTTGGTATCGAAGTATCCAAATAATTTCGTAACACGAATTACTAGAGATTTGCATAGGGAACTAATTTAAAGGGTATTCTATGGTCGGGTTCCCGACTGTCCGAATTGTTTTTATTTGATTTTTTCTTTCTGCCATTGCAAAATGAACTTTGTACTTTTTGGTTCGCTGCATGAGTCACTGAATTTTAATTTGGCGAAGCTTTGGCTTCAAATGAGCTTAGCTTTTGCTTTTGCCTCGCTGCTTGAGCGGCAAAAACAACTGTAGTAATTGAAAGCTCGAAGTGTGGCAGCAGTTATTTTCATATCTTGAGTTTGTGCTCATTTTTGTCGTTTTTTTTTGTAATCTTAGAACTGTTTTAACCGAACCGCATTTAATCAATACATATTTACGTTATCACAAAACAAAATGGGCACAAACAGATAAACCAAATATGTATTGGCCCATAAACATAAGCAGGAACAACAGCCAACACACAATGCAATTGCATTAAATGCAGCTGATAAGAAAACGTGTCCCAAAAAACAAAAGGTAAACAAAACATGAAATGGTTCCAAGAAGGTGCGCAAAATAAATACAAAAAGTTAAATAAACATAAAATAAAGTCAAAAGCAAAAACGGTACACAAAACCAAAGCAAGTGCAGACGTAGAAGACGAAGAAAACGAATGTATGTAGGCAGAAAAGAGGCGAAACTAGCACAAATGTTGTGTGCGCGTGTGTGAGTAAGTGTGTGTGTGTGTGTGTGTGTGTGTAGTTACAGGTGCCAGCTAATCTAATTACGACACAGCATAGGCTCATATCAAATATTTGCTCATTGATAAACAATACAAAAAAAGTACTGCATAGGAGAGAAATGCAATGAGGGCGACACTTTCCAATTGACAAATGTACATATGAAATTTGTATGTAAATACATATATGAATGTGAAGAATTCCCCACTGACAGCTCAGAGAGTACTCTAAATATTTCAAGACTTTTAGCCCTTGACTTAAAATCAACCCATTACTTAAATAGACCACGTTCTGGTTTTATTTTTCTCTTATTTTTATTTGCATACCCTCTAAATAAATATATATACATTTATAAATGATTAATGTCATTTATATGACTGTAGATAAGATTAAATCTTATTGAGTGCTAGCAATTATAATAATAATATATTTTTAATTTGGTTTGGATATATATTTAATTTTTAAAAATATATTATAATTGTAATAAGATAAGTACCATTTACAAATGAAATTTTGAAAATATTTAAATATTAATGTGTATAATGTACTTACTTTTATAATAATTTTAATATAAATATTTTATGTATTTATATATTTTTATTAATTTATTTGTTTTATGTATGTATCTTTATATATTTTTTATATGTTTAATTTAATTTTATTTATACGTATTTATATTATGTATTTAAATTTGTTTTATTTATTTATTTAGTTTTATATATTTATTTTGTAGTATATCTATGTATATTTGAAAAGTATTTATACGTAATTATTTTATTTATTTACATACCAACTTCTTGGTCTTGTTGTGCAGCGAAGCATTTTCTTTTTGGCCCAGCTCCTCCTCCGCCTCGCTGCCCTCCCACCTCTTGGACCATTCACGATTATACGCGCAATCTTTCCTTATGTGTTTTATGTGTTTGCCAGTTTTTTTTGCCTATTTTGCAATTCGTAATTGGAGTCTGAATCTGAGTCTCAGTGTATGTTTATTTTTGGACTGTTCGTTCTCCTTTTTGCCTTTTGGCTGACTTTGTTTACTTTTGCTTTCGTCGACTTGTTTTGCCTTTGCCTTTGGAATCATATTCATACTCCTATTCACATTCATATTCGGTATCGTATCGTTTGAACGCCTTTTTTTGGTTTTGCACAAATTATAGTTTATTATGCTTTAGCTGGAAATCGGAGCTTTTTATTGGGGTCTGCAGCTGCTCTCGACAGTGTTCTATAAACAAATCGAATTCGAGATCAAAATCGAGATCGAAATCGAAATCGCACACATAAATTGTACAATAACAACTATGGTAAAAGTCATTGAAAACGAGAGAGAGGAATTCAATGAGATTCGAGTTGAGGAAATGAAAACAGTTTAAAGGAAGCTATTTATAGAAAATGAAAACTTTAAAAGTGAACGTCAATTTTCAATAAATAATTGTGTCAAATTAAGATTCGCAATTATCTAGACTGTTTATTATTTTATATGGTTTAAGGTTACACTAAATTTGATTAAAATATAGTCTAGAATAGGAAATTATATTTTGGAAAACTTTAAAATTTTAAAGAATACGATAAACTTAAACGTTGTTTTCATATTCTAGCTTATCTCATACTATCATATTATATTTCCTTACACAAATATGATGTGTATGATGTGATTTGTTTTTAAATAACAAATTTGAGCACTATTTAACTACTATAAAATATATATTGAAATTATCAAAAATTTCGAGCATATTTTAAGGAATAATTGCAGTTTATTATATGATTTTGTTAATCAGATAAGAATATAAACTAAACTTAACCCTATTTGTATGTTAAGTCACTTTTAAACTTAAAACTGTGTATAATATAACTTTACTCTTTTCTTTTATATTTTTCCAATATTTTTTTTAATTATTAATATTTTCTTTCTGTCTTCTGCTTTAATATGTGTTTTTTTTTTGTTATATTATAAATAAATAAAATACATATTCGTGCACAGGATGCATTTAAATAGTATACCCAATTTGGGTTGCTATATTAAAGACTTCTCTACCATAATTATATATCTAGAGCTACAATTCTAATTCAAATTCCGTGCCATTCAGCAAACATTGTGTCAAAAACCGGACGCTATAAGATAAAAGACAAATCATACGGCTTGCTTCAATAACTTCCGGAGTCCGGACTTGAATCGTTATGCGCGGCAACGATCGCCGAGAATGTTGACAATTTGGATTAAAAACTGAAATTTGAAAATGCGCTAGAAATCAAATGAAAAGTGTTGCCGTCAAACAAAAGGCAAAACAAAAGGAAGGAAGGAAGGAGAGGCAAATGGATTAGACATTTGCATTGATTTAGTGCGGTCAGTGCCACGCCCAGGCAAGCTGGCCGCCCCTCAACGTTGGGTATAAACCCGTTTCGCAAATCGAATGCGCCAACAGCTAAACTTGTTTTTCTTTCCACCGCCTGACCGTGATTTTGAGCTGAATGTTTGCCCATGAGTTTTGTTTGCCCGCAGTGTGAGCTATTGTCGAGAGTCCCCATTTGAATTGACGACAGTACACATATATATACATACAAAATACATACATATATACAAACATACATATGTGTATATTGTTCTACTTTATTTGCATTTTGTGTTGTGTGTGCGGTTTTATGCATTTTCATAAATCTACTTGGTGTACATTTTGTGTGAGAAAGTTGTAGACCAACTGTGTGTTGGGCCTCTTGCCACAAGTGAGAGGCAGAAGAGGCAGATACTCGACGCCCTCATGCAACTATGCAACTGCCCAGCCCAGCATGCAATTCATGAAATTGTTCCCAGTGGTTTCCTACCCGTAGTCTTCACTGTCCAAGTCTCTTCCCGCACATTCCACACACTCAACACACTCAACACACACACATCTCACATTACCGACAACATTGCGAAATCTTTCTGCTTTGTTATTGTGTCTGGACTGGGGAGCTCCACTTGAGAAAGAATCGTCTTGACGAACTGGAATTTGTGGCATACATATTTTTAAATTTGCTTGCCCCAAGAATGCGGTGAATGCGAATTCTTTTAAACACTTTTTCGAATCATAATTAAGCAGAGTTTTCACATAAATTAAACAGTTGGAAAACAACTACTCAAATATTAAGCAATACTTTAAACAATAAAAAATGCATAAAATATAATTTATTATAACTTTTATAACTCAGAACTACCAATACTTTTGTCCATGACTCTTTGATAGATCGAAAGATTTACATTTTCTTAGCTCATCGCTCAACATTGATATGAAAAGCAGCCCATAAATGTTTTCATGAGAACTCTATCCATTAGATGTCAGCTAACAGCAGCACCAAATGAATGCTGTCTCTTTTGGCCAGGCCAGAAAGAAAGGGAGGGAGGTATGAGCAAGTCAAGCACTCGAAAAACGCATAATGCCCACAATAATCCAATGGAAAAAAGATAAAGATACATTTGGTTACACATGCATTTGCCGGGGGTTTCATCCTCAAGTCGAGTGTCGGCTGATTGACAAGCGACATTAATATTGATGGACAGAAAAGTGCGACAAAAGGTTGCAACAATGGCCCAGGAGGTATGTACATACTATATGTAGATGCAACAGGGGCAGCGGTTTTCTGCCGCTTCGGCGTCTTGAATGACTGTACTTTTCTGTTGTTGTTTTTGCTGCTGGAATGTTGCTCTGAAATTGTCAATTGGTATAATTCATAAAACTGAGAAACGGTTTTTCCAACCACGTTCTGCGCTGGTGCACCGAAAACTCTGCTCACCTTTGTCTCCCTTTCTCATTCGCATTCTCACTCTCGTTCTCACTCTATTTCAATGTCCCGCTCGCTTAACGATCCTTTTTCTGGCCTCTGTCTAGCTGCAGCTACCTGCCTACCTTGCCACTACAATGCTGATGACGATGATCATCATCATGATCTTGATTTTACCGCTCTCTTCTGACCTGGCCTGGCCTGGCTTGTTTGTTGTACCTGGGCTCACAGCCCTCCTCGACTTTTCGATGGGAATGCGAGTGCGTGTTGTTGCTACGTTTCCACCCCTAACATAAACACCAAATACCAGCAGTTAACAGTTGACAGTTGACTGCTAACGGGCCAACATTAAGCAACAACTACAACAGTAACAACAGCAACCCTGTCCCAAAAGTTCTTCAAATCGGATGCCCTGTTGCCCTTAGATATCACAGCTTTATCATTATCATTCAGCTAGATTGACTACTCGAAATTGTTTTGAAAACACAGAATAAGAATAAATAGAAATTGTTTACTCTGTGCATCAATATGTAGATTTAAAGCCAACTTAATGACTAAAATTGGTTAAGAAATATTGATGAACGTATCATAGAATTTATTCATTAAAAATCCCTTACAGAAATGTTGAAATATTGAAGATATTAGCTAAATATATATCTGAGTAGACTAAATATTTAATGTTTCTATGTAAGCTGTAAATATTTTAAAAATGTATTACCGAATATTAAAGAATCAATTAAAAATATATTTATGTATAGAAAATTGAGTTCTAGAGTCGATTTAACATTCTATTTCGTTTATAGAGATTGAAGAAAATATTATATAATATATTTAGGAAAAATTCTAAATAAATATCTGAGTCGACTAAATATTCCATGTATCTATATAAAACCTAAAGATTAAAAAAAATATATTAGAGAATATTAAACAATAAATTACAGAAAAATGTTGAAGCAATTTTTAAATAAATTTGTTTACAAAATATACCGATTAGTTTATCTTTTTTTTATAAATATTTTACAACGTATTAATATAAATATTTTAGATACTATAATAGGAAATACTGCATGTTCATTCCTCTTAGAAAATAATTGAATCTCGATTATTTCTGCTGGGCTTATCAACGTGAAATCTGAAATAATATTCGAATGTCACATACCAAGTAAAGTCAGAAGAACAACATCAATATTTAAGATAATATCTAAAATAATAAATAAATTATTTATCTTATATAGTACATTCTATCTAAGATATCAAGCTGAATTGTAAAATATTAAAATGTCACATAGAAAAGAACAAAGAGAGATTAAAGAAAGAAAGAATGACTTTTATTGATGTATTACTTGATTTAATTTAGCTTACATTAAATTATTTAAAATCTTTTGCTTTTATTCAAGTAAAAAATTGAAAGAATAACTTTTCTTGAAGTATTTGATATTAAGTTTCACAAGCTTAAAATATTATTTATTAATAAAATCCCATGCTTTTATTAAAGCAAAGAAATTGCACACCTATTTATCTGCCCCTGTAGATCTATTCAAATTTGCTTCTTTCTTTTCTTGTCAAAAGAATTTCTATCTGCCGTGTGTTTTATCTTTGTATCTAGGAGTTTCTATACAAAATGTATCTTTGGATTGTTGCGCATGCGCAGTACTTGGGATGCTTCTGTCAGCGAGTTTCGTTTCATTTTTGCCGAATTCTTTTTGTTTGCTTTTAAAGTCTGTTTGTCTGTCAGACTGTCTGTCTGTGTGTCGGTCTGTCTGTCTGTCGCGGCACTCAAATGAATGCATAATGTGGACTTAATGCTCTTCTGTCTGTCTGTCTGTTTGTCTGTCTGCCTGCAAATGTATCTTTATTATAATTATTTGTTGTTCTGTTGATGCTCTTTAGGTTTTCAAGTGCTGCAGCTCATTCAAACTAATTATTTTGTCCGTCCGCCCATCTGTCTGTCTGTCTGTCTAACTGTCTGTCTGTTTGTCTCTCTGTCATTTTGTTGCGGCGGCGCGCCAGCTGATTACCTTTGGCTATTTGCTTTTTGGTTTCTGAGTCGTCTGCTCTACAAATTATATTGCACCTCTTAACCCCCAGTTGATGTTGTTGTTGTTGTTGCTGCTGTATCTGTTTTGTTTTTTCATTTTGTTGCCTTAAATCCCGTTTGCTGGCTCGAATTTTAACAGCTGCAATTTTCACGCTTGGCATCTTTGGCTGCTGTTACTGTTACTTATCTGCAGCAACTATTTTACAGGTAATTACAAAGATCTTATCCGCTTGGAAGTTGTGGGTCATCAGCAAAACATCATCAGCAACAGCAGCTGCTGCTAAAAGTGCTAACTAATTTATGTTTCTTTTACTTGACCCAAATGGTCGAAAGTTTGCCTAAAATATAAAAATCTAGAATAACTATAATAAGTTAACTATTAGCTGATTATTAAACCACAAAAAGAGATTGCATATAATTAAGCATACACTTTCATTTCCTCATTTAGCTTTGTGAATTGATTTGTCCAATTGGTAAAATTGACGCTTTTTATTTAGGCCTGTTCTACAAATCTCAAACTTCCCAAATGTCGCAGATGTGGAAGTTGCAGAAACTGTTTTCAGTTATTTATTCTACCATTTTAAAATAGCATAAAATATATTTAAAATTTATTTTTTTATAATACTTGATGTGCTAATAATTAAAAATGTAGCGAACAATTTAAATATAAATAGACGTTGCTGATTTTGCAGTCAATTATTCATTTTAAAAGGAGTTGCCATAAAAATCTCTAAAGATTTTTTTGGATATAATTTGAGCTTTGAAAATAAGTTTAATAGGATGAGAGTTACACTTCTAGCGATACACTTTAAGCTGCAGCATAGTAGATTTTCCACAGAGAGAGGTACATTTTCTAAAAAATGATCAGATATGTATAACTTTATATTCTATTGCTCTTTACAATTTAAATTTGATTGATTGAAAGAGATTTTAAACAAAAATCTTCACTCATTTTCTATCATCCAGTTAACAGAAACAGTTGTATATAAGTTTCTTTATACTATTAATAAACTCATTAATTGCTTAACGTGTTCGCATCGGATTACCAAATTTGTTAAGCTTAAAGAGAGCGAGGGGGGACAGTTCTTCCATCTGATCTCAGTTAATGGCCCTATCGATTTACCTAATAGCGAAAGTTTTTACTACTTCCGAAGGTTCAATCGAAAGTGAAGGGTTACAGGCAAATCAAATTATTAATGCCATTCTGTGGGCATGACAAATGAAACCTTGACCTGAGGTTGTTGCAGCTGTAAGGCGAGTGAATGAATAAAAAAATAAATGAAATGTTAATTGTTGTCTAGCATAATTAAACGTCAACATCTTGTTGGCCATTAAATGTTGCATACAGCTAAAGTAAGGGGCGTTCATCATGAATTGCCCAATGCTTGGCGATAAGTTTGTATACGTCGAACATAGTTGACAGTTGCGCCTGCGCAATGACGCAGTTGCATATAAAATAAACATGCCCCAATGTGCACATCTGAGGCATTAACAGATGCCGAATAGCCGTTCCACATTCCACTGCCCCACACACAAGTACACACACACACTCACAATCACTCAAGTGGCCGTCCAACCGGTTATGACACATATGCATATACATATGTGTGTGTATATATCGCATCTATGTGAGTGTATGTATATATGACATCTGCACCTCTCGTTCTCATGATTTGAACTGAGTGACAAGACAGCACGCGTCTGATTGCGATTTGCCAAGTGCCACAACAACTAACAAATTGCATTTGGCATTCAATTAAATCAAACATAAACTCAAACCAAACCATGTTAACTCTGGCAGTTGGCTGTGAAGTTTTTTTTATAAAAATTTGTTAAACGTCAATTTGAAATATTTAGCGTCATTTTATAACCCATATCTAATATTGTTGCATTTCCTTAAAGTGTTTTAAAATATTTATTATCAATAAAATAACGTAAATTCTAAAATTATCTCTAGAGCTACAATTTATTGTTATTTAAATTATAATAAATACACGACTAATATAAGAATTGAAGAATAATAACAATAAACAGCTTGAAAATGAAGAGCACTATTTTCTTAATAATTATGAGCGTTTAAAAGTTGATACTTGAAGTAAACATAAGTATTAAAGTATCGTACCACATCGAACAATTAAATTAAATTTCGTTTGCTTTAATCTTGCGCATAAACTCATGTAAAAACTAAAATATGCATTGATAATGCGGTCGTAAAATGTCTCCCGTTCAAGCAATATCAACAATTTTCAAATATGTTTTCTCTTCTTTATTTTTTTCGTTTTGTTGTTGTTATTTTTGAAATGCTTTTGGCCTCATTTGGTCGTTTCTTTTCACTTGATTTTCACTCACACGTTGCTTCAATGTGTTTATTGTCTTTATTTCATTTTCTTAACTATTTGACATTTTCACGTTAATTGAAATTTTATTGCCAATTGTCAATTGTCGCATTGTCTGTCTCTCTAACTGTTCGACTGTCTATCTGTCTGTTTGTCAGTCTGTTCAGTTTGTGGCGAGACTTCAACATCATCGACTAGTTGTTGTGGCTTGATTCCGGCCTCTTTTTATGGGCGTTGTTTGGCGCAGTGAAAGTTGCGCATTTCCAAGAAGTACATCAGCTGGAGGGGATCGTACTTTCCTACTGGTCTCATATCTTGTAAATATACTTTGCCATTAGATATAAGTGCATGGCCATTTGGCTGCTGTTGCTGTTGTTGCTGCTGGCAATTAACAGTCAACAGTCTACTGTTTACAGTCAACATCAAAGCGAGGTTCCGGCCAACTGACATTATGATTTTCCCACATTAAATATGCACCCAAAGTTAAAGTTGACTTCTAATAGGGGCAACATCTTGTATAGTATACTCTTACTATTAAAGTCTGTCTATATATTCTACCTCTATAACAACTTGAATCACTTTGTTGCCGTTGCATTAAACAAAGCTGCAGCTCTATTAACCGGTTAAATTGCTTCCTGGCCTAATTAAGACTGCAAGCCTCAGCAACAACAAATATGTAAAATCGCAGTTAAGACAAGTTAACAGCTTTCGGCTTGTGGCAGTTGCAATTATGTAGTGAATTCTTTTATGTCACCAAAATAAAACAACAAAAAAACTAAAACTAATAACTATTAAAATTTCTAAAAAGATCGCACTTTTAATTAAACTTTTTTCTTTGTTTGTGAGCAAAATTTATTGTATTTTTTTTATTTTTATAAACTGTAAATTGTTTTAGCTGCTGCAAAAGTTGCGTAAGCACTCGAAAGAGAGAGAGAGAGAGAGAGAGAGAAAGTGAGAGAAACAATAGAAATATATATATAGAGAGAGAGAGCGAGAAAAGCAAACCTTTGTCTGATTTCTGTAAAGCTTCAATATGATATCACATTTCTGTGAATTGTGCATTTTATAGAGCAAATATTATGCAACTATCTGAACAAAGCATGGGCTTTGTTTGCATAAAAAATGTTGGCAATTTAACTATAAATAACTTAAAGTTATATTGACTGAAATTAGACTATTTATAGCACTTCTATCTACCTGACACACAAACAACAACAATTTACAAGCTGCTACCTCAACAATAGAATTCATTTATCAGCAGCTGAAATACCAAACAAATTCCAATGAAAAATGTTGTCATTGGGGGATGGTAATAAAAAAATGGAAAAGATTTTGAAATGTTTCTGATGTGATAATGCCAAATGATAGATAAGATTCAATATTAGTATTAACGTAACTTCAGCATTTAAATGACAAATTAAAAATAGATAAAATCAAGTTATTTGTTGACTTTATTCTGTCTATGGCACCTGTAATCAGCTGAATGACTTGGCCAGGCAATCAAGATAATGGCGGAAAGATAAAGCCATAAGCATAATCAGTCAATAACCTGTTGTGCGATGAACACAAAGTAAATATTTGGCCAAATCTTTTTACATATTTTCGAGCAACTTCATTAATAAACACGGCCAACAAGAGTTGCTGAGTTTTAAATAACAAACAAGTGAAAGTTGATTAATAGTTTCCGTTTATGGTAAATCGTTTTTGCGTCTAATTTCAGTTTTTTACTTTTTCAAGCGCATCTACTATTTGTCCATATTTATTTATGTATTATTATTATATTTTTAATCAAATGCGCAGCACGCAATTTGAACTTTTAAATGAAAATAAAGAAAAACGGGATAAAGCGGCGTATGAGTAATGCTTGATAGCTTGGCATGCAAATCATTTGCGCATTTTTGCATGTCGTTCGTATAATTAATTATTTCTTTTATTGTCTGATTTTTATTTGAACATATGTGTACCTGTGTATGTATTTATGTATGTATGTATGTGTTTGCTATTTATGTACATGCACGTATGAATATTTACCATTTTCTATGGATATTCTCACAGTTCCGTAGCACCGCGGCGAGTTTATGGGAAATTAAATAATTAAATATGCATAGAAGCATCGTCGTGTGTGGGGAGCGGCCATCTCGATGAGGACTGCATCAACAACAGCGACAAGAACAACGACAACGACAACTTTTGATGTGGCATGCATAATTATGATTGGGCTTGGCCATAGCTATTAAAAAAAAAAAACTTGATGCAATTGGGTTAAATTATTGTTCCTGACGTAAATTAATAGACTAATTGTCATTGTTGTATTGTTTAGGCATTGTCGGGGTCACAACTGATGCGGAATGTTTTCTAGTATTCGCACTAGACAAGAACTAGAACATATATTGAAAAATGCCTTTCAAGTTATTTATAAAATAACAAGACAATGGGGGATACCCTGTCATGCAGGTTATATTAAATATTGCATTATAAGCATCAGTTTGAGTTTTCAGTGCTCGGCAACTCCTAAACTATAGTGATGGAAAATAT
Organism: Drosophila histrio; assembly: GCA_958299025.2. Lineage (NCBI taxonomy): Eukaryota > Metazoa > Arthropoda > Insecta > Diptera > Drosophilidae > Drosophila > Drosophila histrio. The sequence goes on from OY282581.2 coordinate 19,942,255, forward strand.
TATCATATGCTATCTCCTTTATTTGTGGGTCAATCGCTGTGAAACTTGCTGCAAATTACTCAGCGTTTGTTATACTTCAACTATCTCCTAAGCTGTGTTATTTAAAAATTTTAAGGGTGAGATATCGAAAATAAACTTGACCTGCGTATGGTATTCAAGAATCTATATTCCAAATTTGAAGTCTATGGCTATTACAGTGGCTGAGATCCACGCGTTTGTGCAGACGGACAGGTGTCTATCGACTCGGCTATTGATACTGATCAAGAATATACATATATACTTTATAGGGTTGGAGATGCCTTCTTATGCCTTTTATATACATTTACACAAATCATTTATACCCTTTTATGCCCATTTTTATTAGGAATTGGGTATACAAATTATGAAGATTGTTATTTCTTGGATTGTCGCAAACAATAAATGTTCTCGTTAATCAAAGATTATCAAATAAAAATGTCTTTCTTGTAGTATTCCCGTCAGACAAGAATTTATTTTGACACAAGGTAAAGGACTTATGAATATGCTCATATTTTATATTTTAAAAAGTTATTTGTGTCGACTTTTATTTTGTTGATGTTAAATAAAAAAAAACTAAAAATAAAATAATAAAACTAAAGTTCCTCGATGTTACCTACACAATAAACTCGCAATATAATTCGTGATAGAGTAACAAAAATAAAGAAATCTTTGGTGTCGTGATATATTGCTGTCGAATGGAATTAGATCGTGACAAGTGATAAATACAATTGAACTTTCGAAACAGAAAGTACATGTACAACTGTTGAACACTATTAATTATCCAGTTGTTTGTGTGGAATATGTAATGTAATTGTTGGGAATTCGGGAATGTGTTCTGAAGCCGAGTTAAACTCTTTCGTATTAGTCATGGTCATTACTATGCGGTGTCTTTCCTGTTTCTGGTTGAACATCCTCTATTTAAATTCATATACTACACCTAATGTTGATTCATGATTCCGACATCCGAGCACTTCAGGCCTCATTACAATTTACGCTCAACCCAATTCCGCTAACCAATTAAGCATGGCCAACAATAGCAACAAACTTGACTCATATTCTCGTTATTGTTGGCAGAGACACTCAACTGAGACTTCGTTTTGGTGCCTGGCTAAGAAGGCACGAAAAAAATTGCTGGGCATGTAAAAAAAGACAATAAACAGAAAAAAGTCAACAACTACTTTGGTATGCCTTTGACGCCGGCTTGGCAGTTGCCGGTTGGTGTTTTTCAGTTTTCTGTTTTCACACACAAAGACGAAAATATGTTGTGTTTATATTTATTTTAAGCAAAAAAAAAAAATAGTGACAACTTCGTTAAGACAACAATAAAGCGCCAACTACAGTTACACGACTTAACAGCGAATCCACAAAAATATGAAAAACATAATATACAATAAAAACACAAAGCATTTTTCGAAAAAAAAATTGTCGCGAGAAATTTTAACAAACGGCAACCGGCAAATGACGTCTGTTAAATTGGATTATAAAACAATGTGTCGTATATATCGGGGTGGTCTTCAGTGAGAGCATTACAGCTATGTCAGTTGTTTTGTATGCAAATAACTGAAACAAAAAAATAATTTAACGCAAAATTATGAAATAATGAAGAATTAATTTACTGTGAATATTAGAGGAAAACATCAAATTAACAAGCAAAGCATGAATTATTTAAATATATAAATATGTTAAATAAGCTAAATAATTAAAAAGTTTAAATATATATAAATAATTCAGATAATCTGAATAATACATGTACATAAATTAAGTGAAAAAAATAATTATTAATAAATAATTTAACTTAACATTTTAATAAATTAGTTAATAAATAAATATATAAATGAATTAAAACTATGAGACATTCAATTGTAAAACTATAACCGAAGAGTATCCAAAAGTTGGTATTGTCATTGTAAACTTTCATTCTATTCACTGGACTCTTTTTGTGCTGACTGTGTTGGTCGAGTGCAAAAGTGTCGCAGGCCTTTAAGCTGCCAACAAATGAAGAAGAAGAAGAAGCCAAAGAAAAGCACATCAAAGCTAAGCAGAGTAACAACAAACAAAGCTGCGGAAAGAGCAATCGAAGAATGGTATACAAAAGTAGAAGCAAACGATAAAAACAGTGAAAGAGAGAATAAGACAATTGACGCTTCAATAAAGTCAAGCCTCTGTGAAAGGGTTTGTGTCATGGCTAAATCGTTGTTGTTCTTGTTGTTGTTGTGGCCCATTGACTGCTCTGACTGCTGATTCAAGCAATTTACACTTGTCATCATATGATAGTAGCTACCAAATTGTAGTTCATATTGTACTTGACTTACTGTCATTGTTATTGACATTCAATTAGACGCCACTCAATTAAATTATCAATTAAGAACTTAAGCATTTCCGATTCCCACTGACAGCAAAAGAAAAACGAAGCAAGTGTCACCTGTGAAAAATATACAAATCTTTAGAGCTGAGCCAAAATTTAAACATGTCCCAGACCCAGCTTGTTGGCAACAAACTCTCCGTCTTTATCACGCCAAATTCAAAGAGATCGTCGTACATTCACCTCTTTCATTGGGTGGCGGCTTTGTCTCTTGGCTTGTCTTGCCTTGCCTTAACTTGGTTTTGTCTCTTTTGTGGTACTTTTATTTCATATATACAACATATGTATATATTTGTCTGTCTCTGTTTCTCTATTTATCATGCGACAGTTTTATTTTCTTTACACTGTTTGTCGTTGTTGTTGCTTTGCGGTTTTCCGGCTTTTTATATTTTTATCAATACGCGCAATCTTTGGGCTCAGTGCACTTACATACAACAGCAAAAACAACAACAGCAACAACAACAACAACAACAAAAAACATTAACTACAATAAGAATAACAACAAAATTAACTTGATTGTTGACTTTGCTCGTTGCGTCGGTGTAAATGTCACTTTTATGTCTTTTTAATAATGTTGTTAAATTGCTTAAATAATTACAAAAAACACATTCGGCGACTAAGAGGTCTTCCTCGGTGTCTTTTCAAGTGAAACGCTGGAAAAATGTATTGTGTATTTAATCTCTATATATAAAATACTTAAAGATAAGTAGTTCCTTGTAGATAAACAGAAATATCTTCTTCTTCTTAGAAGCCATATTTTTCATTCCTCGCATTTTATGTTTAGTGTCTCGATGGTAGACTGACTGTCAATAATTCATTTTATTACTTACTTTCTTAATATTTTGTTTATATTTATTTTTTAAAGAGATTTGATACAGCTAGGGTTCTATTTTACCTTTTAGACGATCTGATTAGCTGGTATCTGCATTTGTATAAATCTCTGATTAATAAAGATTCAGTGTTCGATATTTCCTTTCGCTGAATACATTTCTAATAAAAATTCTCGTCTCTCTCTTTAATTTTTAAATAAAACCCTAATAATCCATATTATGAACCTGTTGTACATTCACATTTCTTGTAAATTTACCGCACTTAAGGTATAATAAATCCTTGGTGCATACAAAAATTTCATCAGCCCCCCGAACAACCCCTAAAACCTGCCCAGCAACCGAGAAACCAACCACAACAAGCATTGAAATGCAACCCAAAACCAGGCAAAATGAAATACCAAAGCATTAAAATGTGTTTGAATGAAAAAAAAAAACAAATAAAGGAAAGAAGCAAAAAGGGAAAACTGAACTGGTTACGCATGAGTGCAGTTCCTTCGTCCTGCAAACTGTTTTTTTGAGAAAGAGGGGAAGGTTTTTGGCAAAGTTATTCAGCTGCTTGGCAACAACGAAATTGCAGTGCAATTGCAACTGACAAACACGCCCTCGCTTCGTATACAACAAATTGTTTTACTTAATCCTCCCTCTTCCCCTGTCAAAAGTTTACTTATAGGCTTTTGTAGTGCTGCGACCATGGTTCGAATTTCCCTCTTACCCCTTTCGACAACTTTTGTGCGCTTTGTGGCCAAACGACGAAATCTTCGAAGCGTAACCGTTGACGGTTATTAAACTATATACGTATAAGCACATAGTACATGCAAGAAATGAGAAATAACAACAGAGTCTTGATATCTGTAGAGGGGCACAAAGAATCGTTTCAGGCATAGTTCCGCTTTTCTTTTGACATCGTCAGCGAGAACTTGATGAACTCTGAACGGAGAACGGAGACACGCCCTAAAAACATCTTCGAGGTTATTTGTTCTGTTTCTATAATAGATAGTCTAAACATTTTCTGCCCCGATGAAGTTGTTTGTTTTTTCTAGGGTCACCGATCGAGGGGGAATCGCTGCTTGTAATGGAACTCTTAATTGGCAGCACAATGTAAATGGCGTGTGCTGTGTGCTAAAGGGGTTCCAGTAATGTATAAATCGTACAATTGGTATAAGTTACGGATAAAATATCTTGAAAAGTGTGTGCAACTTAAATTGGGGGAGTTTAAACTTGAACATCTTTGAATAGGTACTGACCGTTGATGTGAATCACGGTTTATTCTTATTATAAAAATAATTATTTTCTATCTGTGGTATTTAAAAATTGACCAAGAGGATTACTATCAGACAGGGGCAATTTTGGATGATCCTGAGGTCAATTAAAAATTATTGAGTTAACTGGAATAAAGATGCAGAACTTACATTTGAAATAAAGTGAAATTATAAATAAAATATGGCATTTATGGCATATATTTAATGGTAAAAAGAAACACATACATATGACAGTAATATGTTTGTGTATTCTTGAGTAGTATTAAAAAGTGTGCTTTGATCTCTGAGATGATAAGTGCTATAGACAGAATATTTAGTATGCTCGATAGCTTCCTTTTCTCTATATAAAAGATCTTCTAGTTGCATATATATATATAAATATATATATATTTAACCATGAAATCTATATATCATGTAAATTTCATTACGTTCAGATGATAAACACATTAGGTATTCATGTGTTTTAATACATTTGCATATTTGTGTCTGTGCACTCTCTGGTTGATTTTTTACTTACTTGTTCAGAAAGTGGGTTCAAGTTAACCTTATATTCTTTTACTAACATAATCATTTAGTCTTAACTTTAACACATTTAATTTGAATATTTGGTCTTTTTCTAATTTTTACTTTGTGTAAACATCTAAGAACTTGCAGAATACTTCTCCCAGCATTTGTATCATTTTATTGTGCTATTTGCATTTTGCAACGGAAATGCAACAATTTTTATGGCGCATCTGTCTCTGATTTTGATGTATTTTTATGTTTTTTCGTAGAAGTTGTAAACCTAAAATCTAATTTTACTCTATTTTTGTGCTTTATTGTTTACAGTTAGCCGGAGCTACCAACAACAACACACACACACACACACCACACACACAAAAGATAAACGACGTCACACTGGAGTCACAAATACGATAAACATTCCAAAAATTCCAATACCTCTTCCCCCAGTTGTACAGTATGTCACATGATAAGAAAATGTTGGATCGCGAGGCAGTACGTTCAGTGATTCAGCAATGGAATGCCAACAGATTGGATCTCTTTGCTCTCTCCGAGCCGGACGAAGTGCGTAAATGGAAATTATATATTTTTATTAGGGTGGAAGATAGAAAACTCTCTAATATAATGCATCTATGTTTTGTCTCTTACAGAATCTCCTCTTCCATGGCGTAATGCGATTTTATTTTCAAGATGCAGGCCAGAAAGTGGCCACCAAATGCATTCGTGTTGCCAGCGATGCCACAGTCACAGATGTCATAGGTGAGTTATAGATAGATGATCAGGGGCTATGGCAGAGTAAATAATAATATATATAAGTATATTAAATAATATAGTCAGGGTTTGAGAGTGTAACAAAAATATTATAATAAAAAATACTTACAGACACACTCATCGAGAAATTCCGTCCTGATATGCGGATGCTGTCAGTGCCCAACTATGCGCTCTACGAGGTGCATGCGAATGGCGAGGAGCGTCGATTGAATGCAGATGAAAAGCCGCTGTTGGTGCAGCTCAATTGGCACATTGACGATCGCGAGGGTCGTTTCCTGCTGAAGAACATTGATCAGAAGACGACGGTGAGTGGCAGTTGTAATTTAAGCAAGTTATTTAAATTTAAACTAATCAATTGTTCTTTCGACTTGCAGCCCATTGAGCAATCAGACTTGAACTTCAAGCGCAAACTGTCAAAGCGCGAGAAGAAGGAGCAAAAGAAGAAGGACAAAATGGCAAAACTCGGCTCCGATCTGCCACTGGCCAATGGCAGTCAATTGGGCCTTGGCAATGGCATTGGCAACGGCGCCACCTCGACGGCCCATATGAATGGCAATGCGGGGGGCGGCGGTGGCAACGGGGATGCTGGAGACGCTGTTGCCGGAAAACTATACACAGAGCTGCCCGAAACGTCGTTCACACGATCGATCTCAAATCCGGAGGCCGTGATGCGACGACGGCGACAGCAAAAGCTGGAAAAGAAGCTGCAACAGTTTCGATCCCGAGACGGCGGCCCGGATACGGGTGGGACATTGAAGATCTACGGCGAAAGTCTCTGCCAGGATGTGCCGTACAAGACGCTGTTGTTGTCGATACGGGATTGCGCCCAGGCAGTCGTTAGGGAAATGCTAACGAAGTACGGCCTGGAGAAGGCGGATCCTCTGCATTATTGCCTCGTCCAGGTTTGATTGAGAATCATATGTGTTCTACTACTTATACTATATCTTTATCCGTTCTTCAGGTGAACAGCGACGGCACCGAGTACATACTTGACGACGATGAGTGTCCCCTCTCAATACTCATGAATCATCCGACGTCACGCGGTAAGTTTAGCCTGAAATTATTCTTCCTTGAACTTTGCCTGATTGTGGGCCATTTGAAATCACTTAGTGTGCCAGATCCTTCAAGTGGACGGGGGACGGGCAAGTCATTCATAAATATGGTTACTTTTCCCGACTCCGTCTGCCCTTAGCGTGCAATTAAATTTGTTTTATCAATAATTATGCTGCCTATCAACAGCATTCAATTTACTGTTGCTATTTTGCTGTTGTTATTGTTATTGTTTTCATATATGGAGTAGGAAAATTTGTTGGAACTTATTTCAGTTGTTTGCTGGCATTTGAAATTGTTTGTTTGCTTTTGAATCGTGCGGAATGCGAGAAAAAGAGAAAGCGTTAAATATTTGTAGTAAATCTAGACAAGAATTTTATAAAGACAATATTCAAAATGAAGGAAGAAATATGTGAAAAACTACGTAAGTTTATAAAGAACAAAATTATAGTAAAATTGCATATGAGAAAAAATTAAAAAATTCATAAGTTAACTCTGCAAAGTATGCTATATGTGAAATAAATTAAATCGGAATAAAACCGATATTAACCGATATTAATCTTTGAAAATCTAGTAAAAAAAAGCGGAATATACTCCGAAATTGTATCGGTACCGATTCGGTAAATTTTTGTTGTTGTTTTCTAAACCTTTATAAATTTGCATTACATTCAAAATGTGGTTGAAATTAAATTACGGTAAATTCCGAAACCGGAACCGGCATTTAATTCGGTCATAAACTGATTAAAGTATATTCAAATCTGTAACTTAGAACTCAAAAGCAATCTCAATTAGTCTACAAGTATATTCACTTAGCGAGTACACAAACCCAATTGGATAAGGATAATTGAAGCTGGACAAAAGCTCAATGCAACAAGCTTTTTGTCAGCGAGTTCTGCAACCCAATTTCGAATTACGAAATATCGAAAGTTTAACGGGTTAAAAACAATTCAGATATGCAAATCATTTAAAATGAATTTATTGAAAGTTTTGATCAGATTAATAATTTATTGAATTTAATTAAATGCATTTTTAGGTTGAATATAAACTAATAAATTTATTTTAAATGAATATACTTGCATTCATTTATTTATTGTATAAAACATTCCCTTAAAAAGGAGTTTTCTGGAAAATTAAAATATATTTATGGCATGAGATTTTCGTTTGTTTCTTTTCAAATGAAATCTTAAAGTTTCTAGAGATTTGTGAAAGATTTGTTTGTTTTGTTGTTTTGTTCTCTTAATACCTATCATACTTTTGAGCTACTTATGCATATGTAATCGTAACAACAGCCATTTGCATTCACATATCAATCAGCTGACTACAGACAAGGACACGTCAAAATGCGCCGCATGCCTAAAAGTAGGCAACAGAAAGATAACATTACAAAGCACACATAAATAAACGCCGGCGCAGGCGCAACAAAACTGGACATTAACCATAATTATATATATATACACACACATCCATAAATTACGGACAATGAACGTTCGTGCTGTTACAATTCACACATCAACACATACAAATAAGTTCACGCAAATGACAAACTTAATACGCAACAAAAAGGCCGCTGGGAATTTAACGTCGACCAACGGCGCACATAACAACATGAATAAAGTCTAACGACAAACATAAATGACATTTAAATAAGGACAACGGCAAAAAATAAAGAGAAAGATGAATAAAGCTGCGGCCGGAATTGTTGTTGGCAGCTTCTAACACGTAAGGAAGGAACGAAGTGTTGACGCCGGCAGCGCAGCCACTTAGCAGCCACATGTTGCCGACCGCTGCTGCTGCTGCTGCCGCCCTCTCATTCACACACTAACTGACACAAACACTCTCTCTATCTCGCTGTTTCCTCCTGTTCTTTGTTGTTGCTCTGCGTGTGCAATTCAAAAGGTGTAAAATGTAAATGCGACCGCATTTGTGTAAATATTTCACGAGCTCTGTCTCTGTTTGCCGCACGTTGTCCTAATTGCGTGGCACAGTGGCAATAATAAATTTCCCTCGCTCTCTGCTCGTCATTGCCTTTTTACATTGCTTGCAGCCAAACAATCAATTTGGGTCAAGTGCTCATAGCGTTTAAAAAATAAAAGGTGTCGTAATTTGTAAGAACAACAAACTCAGTTGGTTAATTAGATAAAACTATCTCACACTCACACACACAATGATAACAACAACAGCACCAACAACATGCGCATGAAATGCTTTCGCAATTGCATTTAACCAGCGTTTGTCGTCTGTCTAGTCGTCTGTCTGTTCTAAGTATGTTATCCGTCCATTTAACACCGCAATGAAATGTGTGGCATTCTAACAGCATTTCGATGTCATTGCATCTATCTATCTATCTGTTGTTGTTATTGCTGTCGTTTTGCGTGTAGATGCGCTCTTAGTGCTAAAGTCACTTTCCGTTGGGTGTTCCACTCTCTCGCTCTCCCTGTATTGCCCACTATCACCCACTCTCTTAATGTGCCTTCAATATTTATTGTCGAAATTTATTATGTCCCAGTGTTGTATATGACAAGAGAGTGAGAGCTATAGAGTTTATGCTCTGTGCGCTCTCTTGTGCTACTTTCGTTTTGTTTTCGTTGTCCTTGCACTTGTTGTTTTTGGCTATGTGTACAGTGGCTAAAGTTAGTGAATTTTAGACAGTTTAGCATAGATTTTTAAATTAAACACTTTTATTTTTTATTTGCTTACATAAACAAATGAAATTATGTTAAAATTACAAATTGATATCTTTATTTCTAAATAAATATCGAAAAATCGATTCCACAAATATCTTAAATTCCCTGCTCCAAACGATTCTGCTTTAATTGAGTTTTTCAGTTGTTTTATGATTCGGACACGTACTCTCTTGTTCTTTCCCCAATTATTTTTATTTCGGCATTGCTCTGTTATTGCTACCGAGTGTTTTTTTTTTCAAGTTACACGCAGACAATATTTAAACATAATGGCCATTTTATGGCTAAATTTTCGTTTGCGAATTCCGCCACCTGTGCAGCAGCAACAACAACGAACTTTCTCAGTGTGTGTCTGGATTATTTGAACAATTTCGTATACAACAACATTTGCTCCACTTTTTGTTGTTGCCGATGTCCTCGTCAATGTCGAGGTGCCCGACTCAAGTGCCGAAGCAGCGACGCCTGTAGCCTTTCTCTCTTTTCCTCCTTCTCCACCACTCAGCTTCAACTGTTATCTGCGTCGTGTACATTCGGCGCCGTCACAGTCACACTTCGCCATCGAAGCATCGCTGCTGGCGTTGGCGTCGACGTCGTCGTCAGCGACAGGAACACATTGTGTCTGTGCGCTTTACTGTTCTGCAGTCGGATTCAGTCATGAAGTAAATGCTGCTCGGGCCAGCAGCATAGCACGACAGGGCCCGGGAAATCGTAACACGCATTCGTATAACGGAATTAGAATTTGAATTTATTTGGTGATAGCGAGTAGCGAAAGCGAGCGCCCAAGCGGCGGCAACAGTTATTGTGTTGCTGTTGTTGTTGTGCTTTCGAGGCATACACAAAATTGTCAAAATTAGAAGCAGTTCAATTCAATTTGTGCGTGTTGCTGTTGCCGTGGCCGTTGTCCCAAAGTGTTTTGTTGCTATGTAAGAAAACGTCTGTCTGCACTATAAGCCAGCCGGTTTTTGGCCGGCACTCCAAACGCGTTTTGTCCTGACGCTAATGTTGGCCACTTGGCGTTGTCTAGTTAAGGCAGAAGAACAACACCAGGCGCTTCAATTCCAAAACGAACAATAAAAGCCAACAAAATGATGGATTGGGGAATTAGACGTAAGTACTTGATGGAATGAGGAGAAGGGTATCACAATTTGACTTGATATTTGCTTTGCCATCAGCATTTGGCTTCGTTCGTTAACGAGTCACAGCCTCAAAAGTATGCTACGAAATTTGTTCACAAACTTTTTTCACAACTTTATTTTCCTTGAATTTTTGAAATGTTTTTAAAACAAAATGCAAACATAAAGAGAACCATTTTATTTTTTTTCTATTATATATCCTGCTGCATAATTAAGTGGCTGCATTTTGTGTGTGGTTAACAAATTTGGCATTTCGAGAGTTTTTTGTCACTAATGAAGTGCCATTAATTGGGTCAAATATGAACAAATTTATTGTTTGTGGTATATCAAGGGGAAAATGCTATTAGCTATTACTCTATAATTAAATTGTACTCCTTAATTATTATATCTATTATTATCAGCTGGATCATAGTGCGGCAAATGTATTCAAACAATAAATAAAACGATTTACTAATGAACCTACAATATATATTAATTTCGATATAGATAAGAGATTTAATAGCCGACTATTACGAGTAATTGACGTACATGTGTTTCACGAGGACAGGTTCATATATTATTCAATCGTTGACCATGACGCTACTAAATGTCCTGCTGACATTTCGTTTTTACTGGACATGATAAAATTAACGCTTCATTTCATCTACATCCTCCCACATCCCCGTGTCTTTTCTTTTTCACTTTTACCATGACATTACACAAATCAAACATTAAAATAATATAATAAAAGAGTCGCCAGTGTAACTTAAATTGAAAAGGTCTAAGGTCTCTTGAGAGTTTTGCTTGCAGACGTGGTTGCTCATAAATATTTTGCTGTAGCCACGCCCACTTCGCCAGACGCCCCCTTTGTCTCCGGGACAAGCTTGCAAGCTGCACAGGCATAATTTTGATGCCTCTCCCTCCGGATAGGCAACTAAGCGACGTCGTTCCGTCAGCCCCACAACTCGAACTCCCGTTTGGCGTCTGCCTCCAAGAAGCTCGTGCAGTGCAGTTCATGCCGAAGGTCGTTTCTATGTTATCCTCAGCTCGAGATAGAGGTGGGAGCGTGCGTGCCAGATTTGTATGTGTAATTTCGTGTCTTCTTGTGGACATATAACCCTTCCTTAAATATAGTTTCTATGTTATCCTCAGCTCGAGATAGAGATGGGAGCGTGAAAGATTTTTAATAAGAGTTGTCTGATTAAATATTTGAATATATATTCTCTTTTAAAAGTGTTATTTCGTGTGTCTTCTTGTGAAAATAGAAGACTTCGTTAAATATTTTGTTTAAAGTTGTTTAAACTCATATTCAAATATATATTCGCGTTCAATAGTGTTATTTCGTGAGACTTCTTCTCAGCATGCGTTAGAGATGGGAGCGTGATTAATTTTGTTTATAGTTGAATGAGTAAATATTTAAATATATATGTATTCTTTATCAATCGTGAAATTTCGTGTGAATCTCCATATGCCAAAAATTAAAGCTAACTTAAATATCTTTTCTGATTTTTCTTTAGCTTAAGTTAGAGATGGAAGCGTGACCGATTTTGTTAACAAATATAAATGGATATTTAAATATATATTCTCTTTTAATCATGTTATTTCTTGTTGGTCTCCTATAGTTAAATTTTAAGTTTGCATAAATCTCGCTTCTGTTTTTTATTCAGCTTCAGTTAGAGATGGGAGCGTGATAGATTTTGTTAAGAATTAAAAATAAATATTTAACTGTATATTATATTTTTATCGTATAATTTTGTGCCGAACTCTATTTGTTTAATTTAAAGTTTACATAAATTGGAGAGATGCAAGTTGGATAAATTTTTGTTAAAAAATATAAATAGGTATTGAAGCATTATCTTTCAATCGTGTTGAGATATATATATATATATGTTTTTTGAATATAAAACTCTTAAACTGATTTATTAACTCCTGCACATCCTGTTGAGTTAAGCCTGCTCGTGTCACGCAGCACAACACGATACACGTCCATCTCTGGCTGGTGGTCCTGCCACGCTCCACGCAGTTTGTGTCGCCTGCAAATGCGCTTAGGAATTTGATAGAAATACGGAGCCGTAAGAAAGCAAATTGGGTTAACAACGTGTTCCTTTTATTATTGCTGTCCTTGTTGTTGTTGTTGTCCTTGTTGGGCTTTTAAGCTTTAAAATGGCAGCATAAATGCCATTAGAAAATTGCAGAAAGCGTTCGGCTTTTAATATAAGTTTATTTGATTGATGTAATAGGAAACGATTTTCAAATTAAATTGAAATTACACAATTTACATCAAATAACCAAAGGACGCATACTTATGGGTGTAACTGTTTCTAAATTTAAGAATTACAACCTTAACTAAGTTGTTACTGTAGCTTATTGTTTCGGTATAATATCACATTAATAATATTATTAACAATATAGTGTTATACTTAATTAACTTTCAAATCGGGGCTATAAAAAGTTCACTAATTTTAGAATTATAAATAAATAAATTAAATATACAATAATGTAAGTTTTGTAGGTAATTAATTATCTGGGCTAAGAGTAATTTATGAAACGAAAGTTGCGAATGTAATCTAGTATTGAAATACTGTTCATAATATCTTTCTAATCTATCTAAATCATCAGAAGAGTAGTCGCCCTTTTATTACCTTTGCTTATTCGTATGTGTATCAATCGTATCCATTGTTAACAAACCTCATCATAATTATCTTGATGCTGCTCAATTGCTCTTCAAATTTCTGTTGTATGACACTTGTCAGACCAGAATAATTTGTTGAGAAGAGGAGAGAGGCCAACTGAGGGAAGCCCGCAGGCTTGGCAAAGCTGTTGTCAGCTACAGTCGGAAACAGAAGACATTTCTGGGGCTGTCAGCTCGATGATGGCTCACACACACACCCAAAGAGACATTTATATATATATGTACTATGAAGGTATTGCAGGACGACCTCTATGGAATCATTGCCTACAGCATGCAAATGACACTCTTGGCGCTTGGCCAAAATCAAAGACAGACTCTGCGTACAAAATATTAGGTTTCAACTTTTTCTTGTTGTTTTTATTATTAGCTATAGCATTTGGTAGATATACTAGTTTATTTTGTGGAAATAGAAGTCCTGTGATTTGCCTCATTCTCGGATCTCGTTTATTCTCGGAAATTGACTATTTATTTATGAGTTGTGTGCCTGAATATAAATGAATGCCATTAGTTTAATGCGTGTAGTGTCGTTTGTTAAGTAAGCACACATTAATCTGTTTAATTACAGAGCATAGCAATGATAGCAAATAGGGGTAGCTTGGACTGAGACAATCCCTACTACCCTACCACGACGCTATTGACCCTATAAACCACCCCATAAATACTAGTAAAAGCTAAATGCAACAAAAGCTGCAATGCAATTAACCGGTTCTTGAGATCCCTGGGAATATGTTTCCTTGATCAGTTAATTGATCACCGCTTGCGCTTAGAGATAGGCAATGGTATTAGCATGAGTTTTTACACATTTATACGCTTATAATTCGCAAACGGTTTAAGCTTCAACCGATTGACATGCCGCTTGTTGCCAACAATCGACCTTCCTTGTCTTGGGGAGCAGAAATGTTCAATGAACGTATAGTGAGGACATTGCTGCTGACACCAATGATATAATATCAACCCCCGTGCGCTGATCTCGCAAGGATTAGCGTTCGGAATTTTTGGAAAAAGGCCCCCTTACTTCATAGGGGGTCGTCTATAATATACATTTGAAAAGAAATACAGAAAGATAAATGTAATTCTCAAGTTTTGAAGTACTAACTATGCAATTAAACCAAAATATTATGGTTTTTTGTTGAACTTTATGACTTGGCGAGTTTATTGCACATTTTTAATATCCTTTTTTCAGTTTCATGGGAATCCATTAACAACTGCTTCTCTTTCCTCCAGAAAATTCAGCTCAAGTGCAAGTTGGGCAACAATAAAGACGTTGACTGTGCGATGCTCGTTAGCCGAAAAGTAGCTTGGAGAATACATATCTCATGTTTTTATGTTTTAACACACACACACACACATACATACGCATCCGTTAAGCAGTGTGGGTTTGCCCTATTGTTGGCATTTGTGGATTTTCTTTGTTTTTCATCATATACTTTTTGTTGGCCAGGTTTGGGTATATTGATTGTGTGAGAAGCGTCAAATTATGATGATGATGATACGCTAACGTTGATTTATGCACTCACATGAAGATGGCTTTATGGATTAGTTAATATGCACATTTTGGCTAGATAAATGGGCTCATTTATTCTGTTGTTCCACAAATGTTATTCGGTATCTGTTGTAAAGCGGAACTAACTATGATCGCTGATTATTGATAGTTTATTTTAGCTTCGCTTATTGAATTTATTAAATAGTAATTCATACGTTTTTCATATAGTTTTTGTAGTTTAGAAATATGAAACTTAATAATAAATTGATAACTATATAAATTATAAAAATTAGTTATAGCTAACATTAATATGAAATATTTTAAATATTAATTATCGATATAAGTTTATCTAAATGTTTGTTTATTTTCAATAAATAATCATGCATAGCTCTTTAATAACTCACAGTAAACAAACTGAAAACTCGAAAGCTTTTCATGTCGAAAAGCATGCAAGTGCTAAAGCACACAGTTTGTCGTGTCATTTATAACACAACATAGCCTTGACCGTTCCCCAGACATAGGGCATTTATTCAGTTGTGCTGGCTGCATGCGTTTGGGGCATTTAAATACGTGTGTGTGTATGTATGTTCATGTCCTGTGGCATATATACAAAGACGCATTTGCTGTAACTGTGTGGTGAACGCACTTAAGCACACACACAGACACGCAAAGAAAGTCTCACAACACACACCCATTGCTGGTAGTGTAAACTAAATGTTGCTTTACACATATACAGAGAAAGATACACACACACACACACACACAAGTATATATATATATATATATATATATATGTATATAATTTACTGTTGTTGCTTTATGTACGCTGTACACTTTTTCGTTATTTCATTCATTCATTCATACACCCATTCATTCACATACAAAGTCTGTCAGTCTGTAAGTAAGTGACTCAGTCAGTCAGTCAGTCAGCCAGCGCTTTTGCCTTTGGCCGCGTTGCTCATACGCTCCGTGTGCTTAGTGCTCGGTGCTCAGTTATCCTTGTGCTGTGTCAACGCATTGTTGTGGCCAACCGGCGTCCGCCAGAGCAGCAGCTCTGCTCAGTGTCCACCAGACGACGACGGTTAGTCACTCGACCAAGTTAAACAAATTCTTAACCAAAGCGTACAAAATCAAAGGAGAGATTTAATATAATTCGCGTCGGGTTTTAATTTTTTGTTAAAAAGTTTTGTTGTCTGTTTCCTTTGAATTCGCGTTCTATTTGATTTCAATTTTTTATTTAATTTAATTTTTCGTTTTTATGCGCTGTCAGCTTTATTTTGATTTCAATTTAAATGGATGTTGTGCCTCCCCCCGTTCGTTGTTTATGCATTCCTTTGGGAGCAAATTGAATTTCCACATTGTTTTGGCTTTATTTATTTTATTTTTTTGGGTTTTATGTACACGCAGTACTGTTCATAGCATTCTGTAGAAAATAATAAATAACTGAACGGACTAAGCCCAGTCATTAATTTCGAAAGTCATATAAAAAATTCAATTTTTTTATTATTGTGCGAGATAGAAAGTGAGAACAGAATAAAACCTGTTCATAAATTCATTTACTGGCCCTGCCAAAACAAACAGACAAAAATCAATAATTTTCGTAAAGCTGACACATTTTTGGCGTTTTCGATTAAAGGACAATGTAGAGATGTGTGTGTGTGTGTTTGTGTGTGTGTAAATATCCTGCCTTTATATTGACCGCTAGCCAAATGAGACGGACGACAAATCGAAAGTCATAAATCTTTTTGGGCTCTCAAATCTAATATTGCTTCACCTTCTATAAATGTAAAACACAGGCAACCACAAAATACAATCATATTTCGTTTATTCCACACTGTTAGAGGTCAATTTTTTCATTTTCCTTTTCTTTTTACTCTCATTCAGTTTGTGTATGATATTTTTGTGCTTTATGACCATTGGAAATGGGCAAAAGTATGTGAATTCTTTATCAGTAGCAGTAGATATAGCCATGTATTTATATATATTCCATGAGGTTTTCTTTTCTCAACATTGCATTACGATCGGTTAATTAACAATAAAGTTATTTTAGAAAGCTGTATTGAGATATGTACTGGTAATATGATATGAACCGGTTACAGGGTATATCTTAGTCAAGCAGCGTTTGTACATCCCTTCTTTTGGCCATTTCCCTTCGGCTGTTGCTTCTGCCTTGAGTGTGGCAATTATATTTTTATTGTTTCTGTTGCCAAATTGTCTAGCAAAATTGTTGATAGCCGCCTTGGGCGTCGCTTGAATGAATTGGCCCGACGCAAAAGTGGCAAAGAAAATTGGCTGAGGTCGAAGTTAAGGTTGGTGGTTTGATGTCAAAGATGGAATCCTCATGTACTTGGTTAATAACTTTGCGTTTAATTCGATTTCGTGCATCGATTATTTGTGTTTGCTTTCTTGTTACTGCCGTTGGGGTCAATATTGAGATAAGATTAATGAAATGTGTCTCGATAGGTTCATAAATATAGATAGATTGCCGACAAAGTTATTTATAATGCAGCTGGCAGTTGATTCATCTGCTTAAATAAACAATTACAGAAATTGGGTAATTAAAGACCGTAAAGTTTGTTCATACGAAATAAATAGAACAGACGAATATGATAAGATAAAAGTTACTCAACTGTAGTATGTAATGAACATAATTGAAAGAATAGATTAGGTTGGAAAAGTAAAAAAAAAAAAACAGTCATAACTTTAACTTAACTTAAACTGACTATAAAAAATCTGAACATTTTTCTGGATGGAAACCAAGCAATCTAATTTATTAATACTTAACATTAATTATATTATTAGTCGAATATGCATTTTAATTTGAATATAACTATTATCTTTTCCAAATTCTGCAAAACTTAAAGCCAACTCTCATGCTTAAAGTAATAATTAATATGCATATAAATATAATAACAATTAATATGCATATAAATATGATTTAAATCGTGTTAACTAAAATACTAAAATTAAAAATGATAGATTGTTGGCTATGCAATTTGTATAAAATGTTCCGGTCGATGGCAATTACTTTTAAGCCAACCTTTAACCTAATGTTGACCTCGACAATTTGGAGTCGATGTTTACCAGGTTTATCATTTATCACAAAGTTGTCGCAATGTGTTGTTCCTTTGTCAGGATTCAAGTCCAACTTTGCCATAGTCCTGTGACTGGCAGCAAAACTTGACTCATTAAAATTTCATTGTTTTAATTTGCACAACTTCAGCTAGCTCGTGTGTGTGTGTGTGTATGTGGGTGTGTGTAGAGTGTGTGCCTGGCATGTGAAATTGAATAGCAAACATTTACAGTGCAAGGCGCAACATTCCAGTTGCTCTCGACGCTTTGGTTTCTTGGTTGGCCAATGTCAAGAACTTTGCCACGTTTCACGACTAATTTGTCTAATTTAAATACTGAGCACAGGCTGTTGCCACGCCCACCAGCGACCCAGTAAGCAACCAGCCATCGCCTGATGACCAGAATATCAATCTCAGTCAATTAGGAAATACAAAAAGGCGCCCATTTCAATGGGGGCTGTAAAAACTTTCTTCAAATTACTTTTAATTAAATTTTCTTTTCTTTTTCCCCACACAAGCTTTTCAGTTAAACAGCATAGTGGGAGGGGGAGGAATAGTAAGGTTAAGCACAAAGCTTTGATCTGTAAAGGATGAGGAATAATTAAGCGGGATATTTGAGCTTGCTGTATTCAAACTTTTTAATATGTATTTTTAAAAGCATTAGAGTGACTAGAGATAGGAAAACTTAAATCCATTAAAAGTAAAGACTAATTGAAGAGGATATTCGAGCATGTTTTTAAAACTTTTTGTTTTAGAGAAGAAAACTTACGACAAGGATAAATTGAATAAATAAAGTAAGTTAAAGATACACTATAAATCACAAATGGAGAAGGGAAAGCTTTGGTTAAATGTTTAATATCCAAAAGATATGATAAATCTATAGGGGATAAAATAGGAAACAAGCATTAAATTAAATCAAGGTTCGAACCAAGACCTTCGTATCAATTCGAACCGAACCGATATCTTTCTCTATGGCTAGCGGTACTGGGTCGAATCCTCTTCAAAATTGTTGCAGCCTTGCCTACAATTGTTCAGTGCGTAAAGAGTATTTGAGATTCGTTCATGCTCAGAATTTGTCGTTAAACCATCAAATTACTTTTGTCATTAGGGAGAAAAAGCTGCGCTAATATAAATTAATGTGCACAACGTTTGGTTACCGCTTTCATGACGCAAACACACACAAACATACAACGACAATGAAAGGATTGTGGCCACATGTGTGTGGCATACCTGGTGGCAATTTGGTTTCAAGTGTGCTTGTGCGGGTGGTGTAAGGGGGGAGGAAGTGGCTTACTGGGCAAGCAGTTGAGTTAACTAGTTATGCATTTCTCCCGCCCCGTCTCCTATAGTTGCATTGTTTTCACTGTTGGTTATTGCACAAATTTCAGCTACTTCTAGTTGCTGTTGCCAATTTATGCGCACTTATGCACGTGCCCACACACTCACACACATACAGCAGTTACAGACACATGGACGCTTTCACACATGATTCTGACGCGTTGTTGACCAAATCAATTTCATGGCTCGCAGGCATTTTTACTCTCTGCTGTGTCATGTGCCTTGAAATTTCCACTGTCAACATTGCGTGTGTATGCATTGTGAATGTATGAGAGTGTGTGTGTGTGTGTGTGTGTGTGTGAGTGTGTGTGTGTGAGTGTGTGTGTGTGTGTGTGTGTGTGTTACCTGGTGCCAAGCTATGTTGACCAAGTCTGAACAATTAAAATGCTTTTTTCTGCTTTTATTGCTCTCACTACGTTTGTACCCTTTTAGCTTCTGCTTTTGGTTTTATTTTTCAAATGTCAACTGCCAAGGATACAGACACCTACAAAGACAACAAGACGAATAGCACTTCATATACGACACTCAGCAGACAGTTCTTTATGTGCTCTTAAGAGGAATATGATATGTACACTGAAAAAGGTCAGATTAGAATAGAATAGATCGTAAAAAATCTATCTAAAACGTTTCTTGTAAAGCAATCTGATTATGTTTAAGATTTAGGTTACTTGCAAAGAAAATCTGCTGTTGCTTTTGCTGATTATTGGAATTAAATACATGAAAATAATACCGAGAATAGATATAAGTGAAATGTCCTGCTTTGTAGAGTGGGATTTGTGGTCCTGAAGCATAGTCATGAACTGGTCATGCATGCGAAATGAGCTCGTGGACACATGAAACACGCGCTTACCTTAACTTTGAACTGTGTCCATTTGTCTGATTGCTGATTGATTTACAATTTACAGTTGTTTTCTTGCTATAGTTGGGTCATAACTTACATTCACGGACATTTCATTAAGCGAGAGCAACTGTCAATATCAATCAGTGGTAAATTATTGACTTGTCATGGAAATTCAAAGGAGAAATGAAAAAGGAAATTCAATTACAGACTGCAATCGGATAGAAAAAGCACTTTGAATTCCAAAACACAAGTAATACAGCAAAATTATGATGTTAAATTTATTACAAATGTTTTTTAATTATTTGCTTAAACCATTTATCATTGCTAAGAGTCGTGTTTGTTTTTCTTTTCTTTAGTTATTATATTTCCTTTACGATTGTAGTCTGCGGTTATAAAGTTGCTGTGATCCAAAAGCCACAAAATCATAGAACGAACCAAGAAACAAGCCATATAATCCATACACTAAGCTCGTAAACTGCAAACTAATAATGCCAACAAGAGCAAACCACACGCAATGAGCTGGTCAAGTTATTTCTCCATACATACTACAATAACAAATGTGGTTCTTTTGGCAGCGCAGAAAAGGTATTTCACTTACAGAATATTTGTTGTTCGTTCTTGGTGTTGTGTTGTGTTCTGTTGTTCTGTTTGGTGTTTGTAAAATTGAAACAGTTCCCCCAATGGCAAAAACCAATTTCCACATTGCGCATACGTCCTGTGCAACGCCCATATTTGTTGAACTCAACTCAGCTCTGTTGAGTTCGTTTCAATTCAGTTCTTTTTACTTTTTTTTATAAGTTTTTCAAGTTGACATGCCCAAAATCTCCGTATACACATGCTCTCTATCTCTGTCTCTGCTCTTTGGCCTGTTCCCATGTCTGGAGCAGTTTTTAGTCTCGATTTCCCTTCTGTACCGTTTCATGTTACGATGCATGCTGCAATTTTTCTATTCCAAAACTATGACAACCATGAAGTCAATGGGGCGGTGCAAGGGGCGTCTTGCTGGCATCATATTTTGCACGGTTCGTTTAACATTCTGTACAATGCACAACAAGCAGCCAAAGAAAACAAGACAAAACAGACTAACACATGTATCTTTGTATCTCTGAACCTCAGTCTCCGTTCCGTTGTTGCTGCTGCAGCTGTCGACTTTGTAAATTTCATATCTACAAAGCTAGAAAATAACAAAAGTTAGCAGTTGTCTGGCCTTCTCTCCCTGTCTCTTTACCTACCTGTATGTCTGTAGCATTAAATGAAATCTCTTTAACTCTGACTTTATCTCTATGCTTTTCCTATATTCTATATATATATATTTTTTTTTTGATCGTTTTTCACTGTCTTCTGTCAAAATCAGAAACTGATGAAGCACGAACTTAATTTGATTTCGATTTTGGAATTTCTATTTGGGAGCGCGAAATAAAGTGATGAGACGCAATAAAGTTTCGATGCGATGAGATGTGCGAAATTGCTGGAATACGAGTATAACAGTGTTGTCCCCGTATAACAGTGACAGTGCTGGCTGAAGTGTTGAGAGTGTTCTATGTATAATTACTATAAGATCATCTATGCTAGTATTGACTGAAAGTACTTAAATACCGACATCATTTGTATATTTCTTATAAATTATTATTAACTATTATTTATATATTTTATTTTTATTTATACATTTTACTTTTAATTATATATTATTATTGTTATCACGTATTGTTTTTACGTATTATTATTAAATATTATTTAACGTTTTATTCGTAACTATTTTATTTTAAATTTAGTTTTATAAAAAGACTGAAATTCATTCGATATTTAATTTAATAATATTTATTATTATTTATATTTATTATTTTTAATATTAAATTAGTTTAATACAAAAACTTTTAATCCACCTTGTGTAATCTTTGCCCTTTGTTTGCAATTCTAAGGCTTGAAATTTAGTTTAATTCTGCAAAAATCTCAATCCCAAACTTCATTTGTTTTATGTCATTATTTTTATATAACTTGCAGTTCTTTTACTTGATGTTTATCTGCAAAAATCACAATCCCATATTTGATTTGATTTAATGCCATTATTTTTAGTTAATTTTTATTCTTCATATGCAATGATTTCGATTGAAATTTATATGTATTTTGCAAAATCCCAAATATATATTTAATTATTTATTTATGAATTAGTTGAAGTCTTTTTACTGCTGCTTTTGGCATGCCTTTACTTTCCTGCCCATTATAATGCTTCAGCACAGACCCTGCTCAATGTGCGTTGCCACCACTGTATGACCCGATGCCATCGTCAATTATATTTGCGTTGCGCGGCAACGGAGGTGGCATGTTCTGCCGCGCAGCTGTGGCAGCTGTTGCCGCATTCGATTTGCCGAAACTGCACTTTTCAGCGAGATTTGCAGCACAAAGGCAGCAAAAAGCAGCAAGGCAGCCGTTGTATTCTCGGATTAAACATATGCAAACAAACAAATAAATATATGAATATAAAACGTAAAGACTATATTTTAATATTTACTCTGTCGTTCTCAGTTACTCATTTTGCCTCTTTCTTTTTTCTTAACTTGCAGGTTCCATCATGTTCCATGTGCGACGCCGTCCGGCGGATTCGCAACCGCGTCGACGAAAGAAAAAACCATTGGGCGCTGCAAATGGAGCGAATCACATGTCCGGCGATCGTGAAGGTCCCGTTTTGGTCGAGGTGACACACAGCGGCGATGGCGGACGCCGCATTAAACTGGGCAGCGATCCGGTTGAAGTTGGCTCGGCCAATACGAATTGCCTGCAACTGTTTGGACCCTCCATACAGCCCAGACACTGTCTCATCTCGTTGCTGGAAGGCGTTTGCACCGTGACGCCGTTGCACACGGATGCGTTGACCTTCGTGAATGGCCATCACATTAGCCAGCCGACAATTTTGCATGTGAGTTGACATTTTCATTTGCATTCCCATTTCCATTTTGTGGTTTGACCTTTACAATTTGGTTTGGTATACCCTGTAAGCAAAAAAAATATGAAGTTAGCTACAGCTATGTTCATACTTTTGGTACACGTGACATAATCAGAAAAAGCATTTAATGGTAATTGTTGTGCTCGGTGCATAAAGGCACGCCTGTAAAGTAACAACCAGGGAATATTTACGGAATCGAAACATATTTGCAGACGATCTGTCTGTACGATCGAATTTAATATAATTAAAATAACTCTTTTTAAATTATGCTAGCGGTTTAGCAGGGCCAGAAACCCGGAAAGGCTATCAGGTATCTCACTGTTGAGCACGCTCAACTGTAGGGTTCTCAAAGAAAAGTTTTGTAATTGTATTTCTTTGTTATTTAGTAAGTTAATATACGTTTTGATCAGTACGCAGAAGTCATAAGTTATCAGAAATGTTTCCTTGACTCCAAAAGATGCAAATATTGATAATTGTACATTTGTAAATTCTTCAATTTGCATTAGAAATCTCTTCTAAACTAGATTATCTTTATGATTTTCACATTATAACAAGATATCTAATTAATTGACATTGTTACATGTTAGCAAATGAAATTCATAAACTGGACCTCGAAGTTTTAGTTTTACGGGGCGTATGCGTAATTGATGTTTAAGCCACATGTCAAGCTTGTAACTAATTCTGTACTCAGGTATTTTATTGGCCCTGACCCATTGGCGGATTCATCATGCTGTTCTTATTATTCCTTGCATCCTGTGGCACATCCACAGTTAATGGCGTTGCGCTGTTTGACATTTGTCACGCAATTTCATTTCATGTTTGCAGCCATTCTCTGTAAAGGCTTTTTCGAGTTTTTCCTGCCACTGCCTATAATATATGTATGTATGTCGGAAAAAGCGGATGAGCGAAATAAAAGCAACATAAGAGATTGCCGGACTAATATAAAGTAAAGTGGCCAATTTGTTATTGCAAAGTCCTTTGCTTTTGCTCTGAATACTGACGGAATTTGCTATCAAACGAATATCCCGCAGAAAATGAGAAAACATATTGAAACGAATGCGATATAATACTAAAAACCTTTTAGGAAAACCATTTTAAATACTTAATATTAATTAATAATAGAATTTATGCAGATTTTGGTATTAAACAACAACCAATCGCAGTATTCATTCCCGAAACAATATAATAGTTTTGTACATGGACTATTTTATTTAATGTTTTCGCAACATAATTAATAACTTAACAAAATATAATATTAAAACGGATGCAATCGCACACTTTTATATTTGGCTGACATAAAAACATTAAAACAAAAAGCAATTTAAGTTTGTGTCAAACAAACGTGAATTTTAAATTGACACACATAATATAAAAGTCTTATTTTTATATTTCTGCAAAATGCAAAAATATTGATTATTTTATTTTTTCCGGTTCAGAATGTTCCCATTACATTTTAATATCTCACACTTTAGCTTGGACAAATCTCAAATGTCAGGCGTAAATAAATAATGTCAAAGTTTTCACAATTTCGCTGAGAATTCAAAATGCAATTTATCATCATGCCAAATTTAACGTTATGTCAACTGAACTGAACTTTAAATAAACCAAACAATGTTAAAGCATTACATACATAAAGAGTTGACTCAAATTTAATGCTTTTCCTGAATTTTGTTGCTCAAGTTCATTATCGTAAATAGTGGGATTTGTTGTTGTTGGTGGCTCAAAGTAAAATTTGTGACAACCTTCTATCAACTTTATTTTGTATAAATGTTCATTCTGGCATCTCGTCACAACCTTCGGGGCGCAGTTCATTTATCTTTTGTTTTGACAACTTTTCGACAAACAACGCAACACAAACAAAAACAAAACACAAGAGCAACAACAACAATAACAACTGACTAAGTAACTGACTAAACGAATAAAGTTGACGTTGCGTTCTCACGCATTTGCTAAAATCACAACGAGCAACAGCAACAACTGCAACAACAACAACAACACCAAGTCTACTACTAACACAGTAAAAACTTTCTGACTTTCCGCTTGATGAATTCGAAACCAAATAAACAAAAGTAAACTTAAGGCCCTTTCACCCCACCCATTAAACCAACCTCCCCCTTTTTCTCTCTACACTCGAGATAAGCCACAAAATGCTCGGCAATAACGTCAAACTGTCTCCAGAGACTCAACACAGTCGAGGCTTCAGTTGGGGAGAAGGGGATAGAAAGAGTATGAGTCAGTGAAAGAGAGAGAGTGGGAGTGGGAGAGCGAAACCTAGAGATACATTTTGCGTAATTCACAGAAAACAAGCCGGACAGTCGGAAACCCGACCGTAATATACCCTCTTGGAGATCAACTTCAAACTTCTAGCTCTCATCTCTGAGATCGCTTCGTTAATACGGAGAGACAGATGGACAGACGGACCGCCGGACAGACGACTCGGGTTTTGATGCTGATCAAGAATAAATACACTTTTTAGGGTCTGCTAGACTTCCTTCTGCCTGTTACATACTATAACAAACTTATTATACCCCACAGGGTATACAAATTTGTTGTTTTTTTTTAGCTTTGATTCAATGCGTTTTATTTATTTATGTTTTTGCATTCAAATGGCAAATAGGGGTTAGTTGCGGTTCAATGAACCCAAACAAATGCACAAAAAAATAGATAAAATGTAAATACAAATGTGTTCTAGAATTTGTAAAGTAACTAAAGAGCATGAGTTTTAAATGTTTAACACAATATTCAATGAATAATCAATTTTCAAATGTTTTGAATGTAGAAAAGTATCAACTACGAGTTTCTCTATAAAGAATTTATGTGTTAAAAATAAACATTTAAAATAAATAGCATAACATTTAACAGAAATTTGCTTTAGTTCATTGATTTTTATACCTTGCTCTTGCAAATAATGCAGTTCAGAATTTTGAATACAAAAAAATGAAAAATAAGTCGTTTAAAACTTAGCTTTTGTTTGTTTAATAAACTATTTGTCATATATCTGAGATTACAGGGTATATAGAGTAAACAAATCTAAGTTTTAGAAAACGGGGGGCGTCTCTATCGATGACACTGTCATTAGTTTCGAAACGCCCCACATTTTTACTAACGAAATTTCCTAATCATCGCAGTGGCTCGAAAACTCTCACTGCGCTCACACGTTGTGGCACGGATTTTTGTATGCTGTAAAATATGTAAATTGTGCATAATTGATTTAATTAATCTTTAATGATCGTTACATGATTTCAGCAAATTGAAAAATGTAATTTGTACTTTTAATTGAATCGTATGTAATAGCATTATAAGTGCGTACTTATATCCGTGTGTGTAATTCAACACGTAATCTCTGTACTCTTTTTTCCTGCAGAACGGCTCGGTTGTCATGTTTGGTCGCGTGGCCTCGTATCGCTTCCTGGACTCACCCACAGATGGACGCTACAATTTGGCCTTGTCACAATCCCAACTGGATTCGGCATGTCTCTACGAAAGGTGAGTTCTTTTTTCGTATTCTCAATATATTTTACCGAATATTTAAATGTGCTATATAAATGTTGTGCTTTGTCTGTCAACTTAATTTGTATTGAGCTGTATTTGTTGTGCTACTCTTTTTAAATCTTTAACTTGGCGCTAAATAATTGAATTAAGTTTTTTTTTAAAAATATTGCTACTGTTTGTTTTATGATTTAATTGTGAAATCAGCATAGGTGAAGGGGTATGTAAGAGTAAGAAGACTCTTAATTAAATTTTAATAACACAAAATATGTTTTTACGACTTTGCTGTAATGGGCAAACGGAAGACGTTTTATAAATTAAAAATATTCTTCATTAATATCAATAGCACAATTGTCTATCCGTCTGTTGGAGTGCAATGAATTTAAAATCTAATGCTATTAAAATATTAAATCTTTTTATTTATATAACCTTGTTTATTTTCTACGCTTCAACCAAACCGAATCATTATTAATTATTTATCTATGCTGAAATTCAATTGCAGTCGCATATTAAATACAAAAGTTATTCATTGTTATTTATTTGATGGAATTGTAAGCTTATATATATATATACATATATAGTTAATCCTTAAAGAACTCTCTGCATTTATTTATTTACACTGAACTCGGCAATATTTTTAAATCAATTCAAACATAGTAATAATTCATGCTCCGTGTTTTACTTATTGAAGTTGCGCAACATTTCGATGGCATTTATTATTTACAGCGAAATGTAACATGAACTTTCGTTTTATTTTTATGTGTCTGTGTGTGTAAAAATTCATATTTGTTTATTTTTTTTTCTTATTTATATGTTCACGCTTTGTGTGGCTTTATGTTTGCTACGTGCTGTTTATTTTCATTATTGTTTGTTTGTTTTGTTGTACGACATTAATCCGCCCCATGCACTCGCCAACGAATTTACAACACACACCAACAACACACAATTTTCACAATAACAACAATGGCAATTGGCAAACCTGTAGTCGCTCTCCAACATCGCCAGGATCGTGGAACGATGAGGATGGAGCTCTCAGTTCGGTGAGTAATTTAACCAATCATATTGATCCATGTGGAGAAAGACAGAGAGAGTATGCTGGAGTCGAACCCTTCATGGCCATATTTTCCAACCTGCAGACGCACAAGAGCGAATACGAGCAACATCAGCAGCTGAATCAATCCACGACGGGTTTCCACAACAACAACTCGACGGAGACACAACCGCTGCAATCGCTGCGGGATGTGGTGGACAGTAAACATGTTAGCCAGGAACAGCAACAGCAACAGCAGGTGGCATCACCTGGGGGCAACTATGATGGTCAGAGTCTTGAAGGTAATCTGGAGAATGAAATTAAGTCCATATCCAGCATGAAATCCGGCGGTTCCAACAGTCAGGAAAGGTAAGCAAACATCGTTCTCAATAAAGTTGTGACAAAAACAAATGAATAAATTTAATAACAATTTCAACAGCAGCAAAAGTAAAACACAATCTGACAAACACTCTTACACTCACATTTCACAAATGCATTCTTTCGTTATTCAATTTGTTTTTTGTGCGCTTTAATTGTATATTTTTTTTCTGTGTTCATTTTGCAATTATGCTCGAAATTCTCTGTATAAATTTGCATAGACGATTTCATATGTTAATATTATGTCGCTCGGCTTATAAATAAAATATGTTTTATTAACCTAACACACCCCAAAACTCGACGCTTTTAGATCCCCGAAATTGCCAGGTACTGGAGGTCTTTTGGCCGGCGGCAGCGGCTCTGGCGATAACCAAGGACAGGAGCCAATTTTGCCAGCCGTTCTGGAATTTCCCGAAACGAATCAGGAGCTTTTCTTACGTCACATCATCAGCGAATTGGATGTGAATGTGCCGCACTTTAAGCTGGCGCCAGTTTATTCGCTTTACCTGTGTGCCAGGTACGTAACACATCTGACTAATCCTTAAACTGCTTTGCTGCCTGGCTTAAATGTTATTTAACAGCAGTGTTGTCTGCCTGGCTCTCTTTAACATTTTATTAACATAACGTAGATTTAAGATTGCATTGGGATCAATAAGCAGTTTCAGCATTTTTTTTAAATAAAAAGGAGATCTAAACCGGATTACTTTGAGTTTGATAAACATTAATAATGTTATTGGACAGAACTGTTGCCAGTATGGCACTCTCTTTAACATTTTCTTAACATAGTATCGCATATTGGGATATCTTTGGAAATTGTTCGGAAGACTTGAATATAACATTGCCATTTCAATCACACTGCTCCAATAAGGGTTAATCCGACGCGGCTCCAAATCGTTGAGTGTGTCTGACAAATGTGCGTCCTTTAAAGGGATTGACTGCAACCTTCCCCCTTTCGAATTCCCAGCTGTGTCGTGGCCAATAGTATCAACAATTCATTATCAATTATGATGATTTATCTTGACTGCTGACCCAATTTGTGCGCTATTAATATTAATGTTGACGGGGCAGCAGCGGGGAGTTCAATGCTAACGGAAAATAACAGTGGCAGCAACATTGTGTGGCACAGAGGTTGGATGGCAGCCCTTTTGACATTTGTCAAGGCCACAAGAAAACAACAAGTAAAAGAAATAAAACTGTTAAAAGGGATAACGATTGGTAGATACTCTCTAAGTAACTCAATGATAATAGGAAAGAAGGTTTTATAAAATATTTCACTTATACTGTAAAGATATGGATGTAAAAATTCAGAATAGGGCAGGATGTATATTAGTAATGATATGTCCAGAATTTTTTAGTCTTAGATTTAAATGTTAAGTAGAAAATATTTTGAATAGGATAACCTTTTAAAATAGTTTTATAGTAAGCAATCCAGCAATACAATAAGAAATTAAGGCATTAACTATAAACCAAAAATATATTCTGGGAGTATCCAACATTTTGTTGGATATATAGTATAAATTTACATACATACTATGTTATAAATACTATGGTTTAATTAGATTCTCGACGGACTTTTACCCGTATACATTTATAAAGCTATACCCGGTTCGTCAGAGAAAGTACGCAGAGTATATTTAATAAATAAATCAATAATTAGCATGACATGCAAAAAAAACTTAGTTAAATGATTTGTTCTCTTGCAGATACCGCGCCTCAACCCATTACCGTCCAGAGCTTCAACCCACAGAGCGAGCCCACAAATTGACCATATTCCTGCACCATGTGGCGAATCTGGTCTATGGCGTTGTCCAGGAACAGTATACGGATCCGCGTATTTTAGCCTTTTGGATGGCCAACAGCTCGGAGTTTTTGCATTTTCTCAAATCGGATCGTCATATCAGCGCCTTCAGTGTCCAGGCCCAGGAGGTGCTCGCGGAGGCGGTGCAAACGGCATTTCGGAATCTTGTAAATTGCTTTCGATTGGAATTATCACAGACGTTGAATCAATTCCTCTCGGAGACCATTGATCATGACTCGGCGGCGGGACTTGTGCTCACTGTCCTTGGCTCTGCAATGGCGCTGCTGCGACGTTGTCGTGTAAATGCCGCTTTGACCATTCAACTGTTCTCGCAACTTTTTCACTACATCAATGTCATTTGTTTCAATACGGTGAGCGGACGTCGAAGGTTGAAATATCCAACAAATTGATTTTAAACAATTGATTCGTATGTTACACTCATAAATGTGTTGACGGTTTCCTTGCAGATTGTGGCCAATTCGCACATGTGTACCGCCGATTGGGGCAAAGTGATGACGGAGCGTCTGCAGCTGTTGGAGCTGTGGGCCGAACGTCAGGGCCTGGAATTGGCCGCCGATTGCCATTTGGCCAAGATCAATCAATGTGCACAGTTTCTGCAGGCACCGAAATCTTCTGTGGAGGAGATTCAGCAATTGGCGTGCTCCTGTTTCCGTCTCAACTCCCTGCAAATGAGCGCACTCCTCCAGCAGGAAAAGATTCCACGCACTCTTGTGGATACGGCCATTCGCATGGCCGAGTCCGTGGCGGATGAGTTAACGCGTGCCGATGGTCGAGAGGTGCGTCTGGAGGAATCTCCCGAACTCCACCTGGCTCTACTCTTGCCGGACGACGGCTTTAGTTGCGATGTAGTGCGCGGCATTCCCACCGGTCTCGTGGACTTCCTGAATCCCCTACAGCAACAGGGCATGTGTCGTTTGGCCGCGCAGCCCACATCGATTGGCCTGTGGACTGTTTATATGCATCAATTCAATGTGAGTAATGAGAGTTTTGAAGCGAACATTTTGTTCTTGCCCTTACTAAATGTATTCCATTTGGTATACTCTAACTAATCACTTGAATCCTTATTTTTATAGCAGGCACGTAGCTCCAGCGCCATGTCGAACAAGTTACCCCAACCGGAAGTGCAGTTGATAAAGCTGCACAAGAACAGCAACGGGATGGGACTGTCGATTGTCGCCGCCAAGGGCGCTGGCCAGGAGCGATTGGGCATCTACATAAAGAGCGTGGTGCCGGGCGGAGCCGCCGATGCGGACGGACGTCTGCAAGCTGGGGATCAACTACTGCGCGTCGATGGCCAGAGTCTGATTGGGATTACGCAGGAACGGTGAGACGGCCAGGGGTCAACAGTCGAAAAGCGGAAATGAAACTCTAACGCTGTCTGTTTTGCAGGGCTGCGGATTATTTGGTGCGTACGGGGCCTGTGGTCAGTTTGGAGGTGGCGAAGCAGGGTGCCATTTATCATGGACTTGCAACGCTGTTGCAGCAACCTAGTCCCGTTATACAGCGTGGTGAGTAGTTGATCTCAAGCCACATCCCAGCAAGCAAAAAAGAACACAAATACAAGATTAGATAAGACTTAATTGGTGCTGGGTAGAAGCTAAAATAATACACCAATAATACTATCTGGGTAGAAGCTAAAATAAAACACCAATAATACTCTTACATACACACACACACACACACACAGTTGACTAAAGTAAAGCTAAAGTAACTCCCAACTCCAATCAAATCCTAATTTGATCTCTAAACATGCTGCGCAAAGACAACAACTATTTGCAACCCCAACAACAGCAACAACAACAACAGCAACAGCAGCAATATAATCAACAGCAACGTCGCCATTCCTCGTACCAACAACAGTCGCGTTATTACAACAATTCCATCTCGGATGACAGCTTGAATCGCAGTCGTCGTGAATCCTTCGCTTGTCTGCGTTCCGCCTCGCCGCCGGTGCGTCGTCTAAGTGCGTCCTGTTTGCAGGAGGAGCTCTGTGCCTTGGGCCACCAGCTGCACATTGATCCGCGCTACAGGGACACACGACCCATTGCCCGTTCGGCCAGCAGCTTGTACTTGTCCAATGAGCCCACTTCCGCGTATTATCAGCCACCAATTGTGGCGCCACATTTCAGTCCAATGCGTCCGTTGCGTCGCACGCCGCCGCCCTCCATCTACATTGAGGAGTATCAGGATGAGCCAGAGCAGCAGCCACAGCAGCAGCAGGAGACACGAAATTCACAAGAATCCTTTAGTAATTTCACCTGCTACAGCGATGCACATCAGCCGCTCAATGAGGAAAGCATTGCCTCGATGGCGGACTCTGGTGACATTCCCTTTATAGACGAAGAAGATGAGCAGCAGCAGCAGCAGCAACGTCCCTGCATCGCCAGCAACAGCAGTTACAGTTCCACGTCCACTGCAAAGCGCAATCCTGTTGCCGGTTACCGCAAGACGGTCAGCTTTGATCTGGAGCAACCCACATCGAGTGTGGCAGCCAGCATCGATCGCAAGTATCACACACACGATGCCATCAGCAATTTTGCCATTAACAACTCCTCCAACGAGTCGCTGGCGTCGGAGCGTCTGCCGCTGATACAAAAGATACGCCGTGAATTGAATACGAAGCGTGCCACAAATTGTTCGGCGGTTGATTACAGCTCCGGCGGCTCTGGCTCCAATAGTCAACGATCCTCCAGTGAGTCCATAGAACGCATGCCATTGCTGCGGCAGCCACAGCAACAGCAGCAACGTCGACAACTCAATACGCAGCGTTCGCATATAAGGTCAGGGGTCAGTGCAACAACAGCAACAGCTACAACAACTCCACCTCCTCCTCTAGTCAGCATACAAGTTCCTAGCGACAGTTCCTGTACTTCTTCCCCCACACAAAATGTACATAAAAGCAATCAATATTGTGAGCGCACCAAAAGCACCAATGAAATTTCCACACGTCGCGCCTCCAGCCACACAAATCTCAGTCCCAGTTTCCAGCTGCCATTTGGGCAGGGCAAGGTGCGTGAAATGGCCGCCTATTTGAATGCCAATCAAACGTTTGCGGCCGACAACAAAGTCAAGTCAAAGTCCACATCATCGTTGGGCGGCAAGGAACGTGATTGCCTCACGCAGAATGAACAGGGCGACATCATCAGGCAGCTGAAGGAATGGAGTCTGTTTGGCAGCGCTGGCAAGGATTACAATGTGCAGTTGCCGGACCAGAAAGTGGAAAAAGTTAAGAAGCTCAGCTGTGAATGTCCGTGTTGTGCGCATTGTCGAGGGGAGAAGCAGCCAAAGTTGCCAGTCACTGCAAACAACAATGTAGCGTCCACTTTCAAGTGTTATGACAGCTGTCAGGAGCCAGCCAAGCAGCCACAATCGCAATCCCTGACACGGCATTTGGCCAGTCGTCGCAGCGTCATGTGCAACAATCGTCAGGCGCACAGCGTACGGCAACTGAAGCGTGGCAAGGAACAGCGACAAAGGCAACATCAACAACATGCTCATCATCAGCATCACCATCATCATCAGCATCAGCATAGACGTCATGCTCATCATCATCAGGCCGCTTCGCCGCCCTCAAAAGCCAAATTGCTGCTGTCTTTGGCAAGTCGCAACAACAGCAGCAGCAGCAGCAACAGAAAGAACAGTTGCCACAATGATTGTAACTGCAACTGCAATAATGTTAACGATGACGACTCCTGTTCCTCATCCTCCGATTGCATTTGCTGTGAAACGCCAGCAAATATGCTTGTCAGCGCAGAAGATGATGATGATGTTGGTGTTGTTGTTGATAATGCTGATGATGATGATGATGATGTTGCAGCCGGAAAACGCATCGGCGGAAGAACGGGTCCAAATGCCACATTGTTGTGCTCAACGCACAGATGACAACCCAATTACAATGCACCGAGGTTCTTGTTGTTGTATATTTTCTATAAAAAAGACATTTCCACTTTCTCTGTTGATTTTGTTTGTTCAAAATAGTCTTCACTTTAGTTTTGGAAGCTTCTTTAGTTTTGCAACACTTTATACTTTATATTTTACTTCTGCTCAATATTAATATTATTAGCAGAAAATGATAACAGTTCAAATAAACTTCCTTTACTTTTTAAAATGTCGAACTGTAGAGTAATATATAGAGTAATATATTCAATAGTCTTTAACTTGACAATGAAACATTTAGAAAGAATCTTTATAAGAAAATTTTCGAAAAATGTTTACTTTAAAGTCTGTTAACTATTTAGAAATGCTGAACATAAATATGTACATATTTGGTGCTCTATAGAAAGAAAAAAGAAATAGATCGGTTAAAAGAAAACCTTAGAATTATATCGTTTACTGATGTGAATCGGTTTTGATTACTCGTTTAGTTGTTTATTCCAAAACAAGTATTAAATACTAAATTAAATTGATAAATCCATCATTTTCTTGTTCA
Organism: Drosophila histrio; assembly: GCA_958299025.2. Lineage (NCBI taxonomy): Eukaryota > Metazoa > Arthropoda > Insecta > Diptera > Drosophilidae > Drosophila > Drosophila histrio. Next base: position 19,976,350 of record OY282581.2, read on the forward strand.
CTAGTACATTGATTAGTTTCTTTTGATACAAAAACTCTTGAATCAGCTACAAGTATCTTAAAAATAAATCCATTGGTAGTTCATTAAGTTGTTTATTTCCTAAGAATACTTGACACTTAAAGTGTTTGTTAAAATGCTTGTTGTTTTTTTGCTTATTAAGTTTAGAAACATTCTATTAAATATTCTGTTGTGTTGTTCTGAGAGAACCTATAGTTTGAAACTGTTTATTTCTTTAGCAAAGTTATTTAATTCTATTGGAATTTGATTGAGTCGCTTATCATTTGCTTTTATAGGATGGTTATTTATTAATATTTTTCATTAAATTCGTATTTCAGCAATTCAAAGAATTTTTCTCGTTTTTGCTTTCACTTAATGCTTTTATCGCCATTTTTTTTAATAGTATTTCATTATGCATGTTGTTGTTGTTATAATAATATTTAACTTATGTTATTGTTGTTGCAGCTTTATGGCAATCAAATTGTATAAAATTGAAGCATCTGTCGAATGCATTGAATACGAATTTGAGATTAAATGTATTTTTAAACATACGATTGTGTTGAATTAAACAGGCTTTGTTCCTGTCCTTTTGTCTCTTTTTTTGATTGTATTGTATATTTGTACTTTTAATTGAATTTGTAGATTCTGTTGTGTTGGCACATGTTAATTACATTTTGTATGCATAATGAATTAAAATTGATTACATTCGCCACAAACATACACACACATATACACACTCAAATAATTACATAGGAATTACGATGATGATTACTAAAACAAATACGAATCTATCTCTTTTCTATCTTCCCCTTGTTGCATTCCTACTATTTGCACCATCCTCGATATACTTCCTGCCGCACTCTATGGATGATAATAATGATGATGATGATGATGATGATGATGATGATGATGATGATGATGGGGGTACAAAAACACATCAGGTAATCGCCGCATGTCCGAGCGAGATTTGAGTCGCATGGGGGCCGCCGAATCGTCGAAATCATTGGGTGTAATCGGTGGGCCTCTCATTGCCAATAGTCACACGAGTCACAGTCTCAACCAGCACCTGAATCTGAGCAATAGTAACATCAACAATAGCCACAATCACAATAACAGCAACAACAGTAGTAGCATCATGAATCCCTTAACTGCACACCTTCCCAATAGCAAATCGGTGCCGGCCTTGCATCATCACACGGGATCTGGCAACATATGTAAGTTGTACATACAGACACACACACACACACATACACACTCCCTATTAATCTGTGTAGCAAACCGAATCAAAATCCATAACAATGTCATGCTCTAATTGATTTCGCATCCTTTCTCCCCTCAGCGCTGGCCAATTCCAAATCACGCAGCACGCACAGTTTGCATAACAATGCAGGTGGAGGAAGTGGAATCGGTATCGGAATTGGCATTTCAGGTCAACCAAATGGCACTCACAACAATCCAAATGTAAATGGAAATCTAAATGGCAACGAGCAGGGCTTCTATCAGAATTTAAGCGTGTATCGTGCACAAAATCAGAGTCAGCCGATTTTAAATGAAAGGTAAGTTAAAGGTCATTTGTTGTTCTTAGAAACTGCATTTATTATTGTCTGTGATTATAGCAAACAGCTTATGTATATTTCGTATTCATTGAATTGTGCTCAACTAGGAAATAGCTGTCCTACTATAAGAAGAAAGCACTGCCGACCTATAATAGTTATACAGCTATACAGTTAGTCTAGTAAAGAAAACCAAGGGAACAATATAACAAGGGAATGATATAACATTTGATATTTACGAGTGGTTATCTATATTATAACTTTTTAAAAACAAGTGAGGTGATTATATATGTCTCTTTCAATTGTTCATCTATGTTATATGGCTGAATATACTCGCTTAAAGTTAACATTGCAAAAAGTTACTCAAATTCAATTAAGAGTATACAATAACCAAAATTAGACCTATTCATTTTCTAAAGTATATTATTATTGTAGGTGAATTGCAAAACAATTAGTCAATTAAACAAAATTAATGATGGGCCTGCATTTACATAAATTTTACAATGTCAACTATCTATTTATATTTAATATTAAGTCTTGTCGAATTGTTTATGGGGGTCTCCATGTCGAGCATACTCGATCAGCAGACAACACTAATGTTGGCTAATTTAATACCTCCTTTATTTTGGATGAGGAGAAAAAACAATTTAATTACTTATCCTGCCACGAAACTCTTATCTTTCTATTGCAATTAATTGTAATTATAATTGTTGGCTATAAACATAACAAGAGAATTTACTTTAGCCAGTCTAAGGGGACCACAAATATTAAAGCGTTTCCGAGTACCGCAACACAAATCTAAAAGCCAAATAATTCCCTCAGTCAGCGCTGTTTGGCGTCACGCTTAAAGCCTTTTGGCCAATTATTAATTAACAACAATCCGTTGCTAGGTTGATTGTCGTTTTCGGCCATATTGTTGCTGTTGGCTTTAAATCTTGTTTGTATTTCTAGGATGACATTGCGCTTACAGAAATTACTTTATGGCTTTATACCCATTGAACGTGAATATCAGCTTGTAGAAATGTGTCGTGTACGTGAGTAATTAGCGTGCTGTTGTTTCTGTTAACGTTGACACTCTCCATGTTGCTGGCGTGTTGCCGTATATTGCTGCTGTACAGTTAGGCGGCAACAGGCAACATTCACCTGTAAATAAGGTTTATTAGCAACACATAAAGACACCAATGACACACCTTTGCAATTACATAAACTGTTTTCGAGCAACACACACCAACAGCAATACATTATCAGCAACTGTTGTTGGCATATGGAATATTAACTAAAAATCACTTTAATTTATTGCTTACAGACCGACAATGTCCGCACATGCCGCCATGAACGCCTACAATGGCAATTCCCCGCATGCTGTCACACTGCAACAACAACAACAGCTGCAGCAACAACAACAGCAACAGGCATCTCCCTACCAACAACATTTGCAGGCTACCGTTAATCTGCCCGCTCGTCCCGTTTCCGCCTATTATCACAGCCAGCAGAGTGCACAACTGCAACAGCAGCAGCAACAACAACAACAACAGCAGCAGCAGCAACAACAACATGCATTGCAACATCAGCAATTTGCGCACAGCAGCAGCAATCTCAATGGTCAGCAACAGCAACAATTGACGCTAAACAACCGCGCCAAGAGCCAACAGAACTTTCAACACACGCTACGCATGCAACAAATGTTGGCGCCCTCTATGCCCAACATCAGCAACATGTACCAACAGCAGCAGCATCAACAGCAGCAACAGACACCACAGCAACAGCCGCCAATGAGCGCCAGTCAAAGCATGCAGAATGTGAATGAGTTTGCGCCGGGCTATCAAAATGGTGGACTCGATTATCAGCAACATGCGCGACGCAGTCAGCTGCATGAGGCAGCAACACTCTACGAGCTGCAACAGCAACAACAGCAGCAGCAACAACAACAGGCGTCCCCCAACTTTATAGCGTTGCCACCGAAGCCAATTGGTAGTCTGCAATCGCCCAGCAAGGCAGCAGCACCGCCCAGTACCGCTCCCAAGCCACAGCAGCAGCAACAACAGCGAATGCAGCAGCAACAACAGCAGCTGCAGCAGCAACAACAGGTCGCCTACTTGCCCAGTCATGTGCTGGGCGAGGATAAACCGCCTCTGCCACCAACTGCAACGCATCCGTTGTTTAAACCAACTCAACAATTAGCGCCGGGCATGAATTATGTGGCAAGTACGTTGGATCCACCCAAGGGCAGTTATTTGCCCGGAAATCAAGTGTCTGCACGTCCCTTGCACAGCGGCAGCAATCCCTGGGAGCGCGAGGAACGAGAAAAGGACCTGGAGATGCGACGTGAGCATATACGTCAATGGCGGGAGCAGCAAATTACCGAGTTGTCGGGCACATTGACGCGAACGCCACAGCAGGAGGAGCAGCTGAAGACGCTCATATTGGAGCGTGACTTTGAGCGGCGGGCGCAGGAGTTGCAGGAGCAGGAGGACGAACAGGAGCAGAACTACGACAAGGACAATGTGCAGGAACTGTTCAGATTGTCGGCGGTGTCGAGCGGTGCCATACAAACGCCTATCACCAGCTATCGCCAAACGGACATCAAGTTGGCCGAGATCAGCGAGAACAGTTCCGTCGACTCGACAGTGCAATCACATCAACAACAATCACATCCACCGCCACCGCCTCCATCGTCCACAGCGCTCAATACACAACAACAGCAGCAGCAGCAACAGCAGCAGCAACAACCGAAGAGCATACTGAAGCATAATCGCTACTCGGAAAGTGGAGCTGGTGGCGGCACAATTGGTGGTGCCCCCTCATCGCCATCCAAGTCACAGAAGTCGGCGAGCTTTGCTGACGAGCGTCACCTGCAGACGGAACATCCCATTTCGAGCCTGGCCAAGGATCTGACTCAGCTCTCAATGCTCGATAAGGACAACAACAATGAGACGACACTGGACGGTTCAGTGCCACCACCGCCACCACCAGAGCGCAACAGCTCCTATCTGATAATGTCACAGCAGAAGCTGCGAACCAGCGTTGCAGGCAGCGGCGTCTCCTCGATGGGTCTGCTCAAGACGGCCACCAGCAATCAGGCAGCTGCTGCTTCTGCTGTTGCCGTGGAAATAAAGAAGGCATCGCTCCACAACACCACCACCAACAATAACAACAACAATTTGAGTGGCAGCCTCAATAATAATACAATGCAGGCATCGCCTCTAAGCGCCATGGAATTGAATGCCGCCTATGTGTCGGCAGGGGGTCTGATGGGAGGATTAGGCACTCCACCGCCACTTTTGCAGCGGGACAACAAGCGTGTAAGCTTCCACGATGAGGAGAATAATCTGCTACAACAACAGCAGCAGCAACAACAGCAATATTTGCTGGACAACTACACGCTGGAGCATCAGGATTTGGATACCATACGCGAGGATGTAAGTGGCAGCTGAACACATTTCAATATATCTAGAATAATTGGGGCATGTTATAATCTCTAACTTCTGTCGGTGTTGCTGAAACAATATTTGATTGCTTGACTACAAAGGCATAAAATACATTTTTAATCAAATTATTTATTGCATAATTTATAAACAAAATAATAGTTTTGTTAACACCTGGAGTTTTCGTATGCATCTAACTATTGTTTTTTACATTTGTAGTATCTGCAACACAATCTGGATGCCTCCATGTTGCCCTCAATGCCCTCCACACCGGATGCGGCACTCTGGAACACATCCGTGCAATCAACGCCTGGCGTCATTGGCGCCCAAGAGGTTTACAGGTAAGCTGGCTTTCTGCTATAGAGATTCTTTATTAAAATTCTCACATTCTCATAGGGATCCCAGACAACGTCGTTTGGCCGAGAAGCAACAACAGCAGCAACAACAACGAGCTGGAGACGCGGTGCCAGAGAAGCTGTCGTTCAAGGAGAAGATGAAGATGTTTGCATTGGAGTCTGGCGAGGATAATACGCCCAAGGATAAGCTGAAAATATCGCGGGCGCAACGGGACATCGATGCAGTGCACTGAGAGCGGCCAATCAATTAGCCGATGATCATTGCGATGTACATACATATTTACATACTTATACATACATACATCTAAATCACGAGTACTCAGTTGAATTGGGGGCCAAGTTGTTACGATAAAATAGCACTAACTATATTTACCATTTAGACACATACATACATAATTACATAATTACATAGCACATATGACAAAAACCTAACGAATTTGCTAAGCAAGGCAATAAACAATCCATAGTTATCGCGTTCCAATTAATAGATCGCATAGTTACATATTACGAGTAGTTGAAGAGAGTTGATAACAAACAAAATGTTAACTGAAATCAATTAGTGAAAAGCAAAATTAGCATATTTTATCATATATGATATATATATATACAGACATATGTAGTACTCTATATAAATACAAATGTAAGAAGCCTAGAAGACAGGGCAACGAAAGTTGGGCGAGCCACGATTTGTAAAGCGGTTTTAAACACAATTCTTTACCTAATGCAAACACATATACATATGTTTATGTATATATTATATACCAATATATATATATACATATATAACAAAATTGTTGCAGCAAATTTGAAATATTTAGTATTTATCTTATCGATAACAATGTAAATGATGTGCGTTAGCTTAGAGATATTTACCTGGGAATTGTGCGGAACAAAACACGAAATGTTTATTATTATAGGAAATTATAAGCCACGACGTCATAAAACAAATGGTCCAATTATTCAATTATTAACAAAGAAACAAAACAAATTTATATTTACAAAAGAAAAAAGAAAAACGAAAGATTCGTATATATATATTTTTAATTAAAACATTTTTCGTATATCTTTTAAAAGCAACAAACAAAGAAAAACGAAAATTAAAAAAAAATATTTAATGCATAGACGAAATGTACCAATTTAAATCAAATAGGATTTCACTACACAAGAACCTAATGGCTTTAAACAAAATATATATACACCTAGTACTATATAAGTACTTATATAATGTGTATGATTTCTTTGTTATAGCATTAAATCTATTCGAACGATACAATATAAATAACTTAAAAGCAACAAATATTTTTGTGCATTCCAAGTATTTGAAATATATAAAATACAAATTTAATCATTTGCAACACAATGTAAACAAAATTGCAAATATTTTGAAAATTGCTTTTCAGTTTCACTTTAAGCGTGTTTAGTTTTATAAAAAATTAAATATATATATACATATATCAAAACAGAAATATAAACAAAAACAGAAAAAAAACGAGCAACATATTGTGCATATTTATGCAATTAAAAGGTTATTAAATTAATAATATAAAATTACAAATGTATTTAATTGTTTTGGGTATTTGTTTGGACAAAAGCAGTAAGTAACATCTCCAATGAAGTGAACATGTATTTTTCCCTTCCAGCTTAATTTAAATGCTATCTTTGTCTACGAAATTCATTCAATAATGAACTGAATTATTATCATTCACATATTTTGCCAATGACAGAAATTACACGTAGTTTTTATATAATATTTCAGTCCCTAACTATTATTATCAGTCACGACATTTACTCGTTAGTTCGTATTGTCAAAGCAATCAGCTATTTGTCCGCCTGGGAACAGTTGTTGGATTTGGCACACAGGAACAGATTTGAATTATGTACATGCGCAATGATACATTCATGGGAACTGTTCCCATGCCGCAACAGGTGCATGAATTGACCTACCTGAATGCATTTTTTATGAGGCAGGTAAAAAAGCAAGATACATTTTTAGCTTTCAAAGCGAATTTCAAACAAAGTTTTTAGGGGGAGGGCAATGAATTTCTAACTTTCTAAGAAATTTGACAAAATTGAATTTAACAAACATTCGAAATAAGTTGAAGTCTTGAAACTTAAGTTTTTAAATAAATTAGCGTGTATCGTGTCGTGGTCCAAATTAGAAATACCGGAAATAGGTGTTGCCTAGGTCGCTAGAGATTATTAACAATCTCCATACGTAGTATTTGCAGTCGAAAAGTGGCGGAAGTTGCTGGCCAAGTTTCTCGCCCACGACTAAAGTCGATGTAATTTAAAAGTCAGACGGCAAACTTTAACCACTTTCAGCCGCAAGAAAGTTGCTGTAACAAGGCAAAAGACTTGTTTAGTGGCAAAATAAATTGCCTATGCCGGCGACAGGTCGCACCAAACAAACCTGGTGTATTTGCTTCCTCCTTTATTTTTTTGCGGTGTACTTAAATTATTAAAATGAAGAAAGTGACTTTGATATGCCCCGACTCCTGGGGGATTTCAATGTAATATGCTGGCAAAAAGACACTTTAAGATTTGCTGACACTTCGCAAAAATACTTTTAAGCACAAATACTTTCTTGGCCACGAATGTATTTGAAGTGAAGGCGAAAGTTCAACGGCAACTTAATGCCAGATTGTAAGCTCTTCTGTGGTATAAGTAATTTTTTTGCTCTGTTTCAGTGCTTTCAGTTATAAGTGTAACAACTGGGTAAATGTATAGCCAAACCATAGATTCAACCAGAACGGGAAAAATATGAACTGTTGCGCAAACTTTCCATGCGACTGTGGCAAATAAATCAAAAAGTGATTAGACCAGCCAGACTTTCTAGAATTCTCTATCATTCCCCTCTAACTATAAACTGAAGCTTTCAGCTTTCTCTTTCTTTTCTATCTGTTTTCAACTGTCCAGCTGTAAATTGTCTGTTGAGTGGCTGTGGCTTCGGTTGCAGCTGTAAGGAAATAAGAAAATCGCAAGGTGTGCGCAAAAGATGAAAATGTGGGCCAACTTCTGTGGGAAAAAGGAAATTCAAAGTTGGCCATAAAACTTTGGCCACGGCTTCTTTGGCTTTGGTCAGCCGTGTTGATAAATGAGCTCCGTAAAACGCGTAGTGCGGGGGGCAATCAAGGAAATCGCGGAAAATTATAGTTGCCACGTCGTAAAACAAAAATGGCCAACTGAAAAGTGCAACAAAAGAAACAAAATAAAAGCAAAACAAAAGACGTCAGCGGTTGCCAGTTTTCTTAACCCTCTTCTCTACCCGTTTTTTGATTTACGGCGTGGCTTTTTTTTTTGCATCTTTTATTAAGACTTTGTAATTATAGGTATAGTATATTTATGTAGATAATTTATATGATAACAGATGGCTGCAACTTTCTGCTATATAATGAGTTTAAATTGAGGCTAAGAAACTGAAAAGTTTCGAGTATAAAGTCCTACTACTTACAAATGAAATTATGTACTTGACATCTTTAAGATTATAGTTTTTTAAATGGCATTTAAACTAAAAATGTTAATGGCTGTTAGGCTAATTCTATATAATTAATTGTATATATATTTGATATTATATAATAGGTCACAACTTTCTAGGTGTAAAGATCTTTTTGACACAAATTAATTGGCATAGAGTAAAGTTATGTTTGTCCATGACTTCAACCTGCTTTAACTTTATAAGTATTTAGGATTGTGGCTTCCTATTGATACTCCAGCATGAATGTCCTATCGTAACCAATGTCTTAATATTTTAAATATTTTAAAAGATACATAAAGATTTAAATTAAAGAAGTTATGTAAGCTAAGCCTTAAATATGATTGGCGTTTGATTTGAATTTGTGATAGAATTGTAAGTAGATCAGATCAGAAGTTCTTTCTCTCTAAACTATTTCCTGTACCATATTGTATATTTTCAGTGTATACAGTAGTTATAAGTTTGATATAATTAATTGAATCCATTCAAAGTCTCTTATTTAATATGCCTTTGGCTTTATTTACGCAAATATCTTAGTGTCTAACACAATTGAATGCTTAAAGTTACAAATGCTTAGCAATCTCTATTATTAAAAGCTAGAACAAAAAAGAGATGATATTATTCTAGAGATGGTATAAAATTTAGTGCTAAAATGATGTGGAAAAACACTCACAAATTTCTGGCAATAATCAAAGTTTTACAATGTGTGCAAATTACCTATACATTTATCTAATACGATATCTTAAATAGATAATGCCACAGTTATGCATGCCAGAACCGTTCATGTCTTGTTGAGGGCCACCAGCAGAAAGATTAACCATTGATGGAGACTGTTATAGCCATGGCTATGCCTATATAAGCCAACTGCCGTTGACTTAATAGCCGAGGCGGAATACTCGCCTGCAGAGAACAAAGGATTACTCGTACAATTGACACAATTAAATCTTAGTATGATTATCTTGTCTTACCACTGAGCACGTGCAGTTGTATGGAAACCGCTTGACTATTTTCCGGCTCGCAAGTGTAGTTCCCCGAGTGGGTCTTACGCACAACTGGAATGACCAGGCTGCCAATCTATGAAGGGAATGAGATTTATGTTTTAAATTTACTATGCTCTCTTTTTTTTAGTGGGTATCAAACCGTATTCCGACTGTTTTCCGTACTGCCAAAGATATTGCGATCGACTTGAGTGTACCAGCCATTGTCAGTGCCAGTGGCTTCATTCTCCGCTAACACCTGTTGGTCTCCCCGATACCAGACTATATATTTGGGAGCCTCCAAAGTTCCGCGAACTATGCAATGTAATTCCACTCGGCTGCCTGCCTTGACAAAGCGTTGTTTATCTCCGATTAGTTCTGTTTTTGGTGCTAATAAATGAGAAAAATAATATATTTGAAGGTTATGTTGAATTGAATTGAGGTTATGTTGAACGTGGCTGAACTAAGTTAACAACGAAAAGTTATGGTGAATTGAATTATAATTATTTTCAACTAAATGGTAAATAATGTTGTACATTGTAGTAAATTGAGGTAGTTTTTGAATTGAATTAAAATTTTGTTGAGATTACTTAATGCTAAAGGTTACGTTGAACTAAATAAAGGTTATTTTGAATTCAATTTTGGTTATATTTAACTAATTAAAGGTTAGTTGAATTAAATTAAGTTTATGCTTAACTGCATTAAGCTTATGTTGAACTAAATTAAAGATATGTTGATCTAAATTAAGTTTATGTAGAATTTAATTGTGTTTATTTTGAAATTACTCAAAAGCTTGTAATGAATTCAATTGAGATTAAGTTCAAATAAATGCAGATTACGTTGAATTGACATTATGTTAAAGTAAATGCGATTGATTCCCAGTTGAGTTAAGTTTATGTTGAACTAAATCAAAGTTATGATGAATGGAATAATGGTTACATCAAACTCAATGCAGTTTATGTCGAATAGAATTGAAAGTCAGGTTATGTTGAATACAATCTAGGTTATGTTGAACTAATTGCAGATTATCTGAACTGAATTAAATTGAATTTATGTTCAACTAAATACAGCTTATGTACAATTAAATTGAGATTACTTCAACTAACATCGTGTTCTCTTCAATTGAACTGACTTTTTGCTCCAAAAGCAACAATTTAAGTTTGAATGATGTTCCCCATTCACTTACTTATCACAAGCAGCTGCACTTTGGCGCTCATTTTGGGCTCCGTGGCCAGCTGGCATTCATACCAGCCATTATCCTGCAGCTGGACGTACTTGATTAGCAGTGTCCAGCTGAGGCTGCTGCCGTTCGCCATGTCCAGGAGTGCGCCAGTGGCATTTGACGACGACTGGAGCAGGGCTGCAAAACGTGCATCATTGATGAAGGTTGTGTGATCCACGGCTATGATATGTTCATCCCGCAATCGAACCCAGGAGAGCGGTTTACTCGAGTGCTGATGGAGCTGCAAATACAAAGGCCAGCGACGAGGCATGTTTGATTTACAACCTTTCAATCATGCTACTCAACTGAATGCCACATATCGAGCAACCAACGACCATTGACCATCGACCATTGACTCCCACTTACCTGGCATGGCAGATAGGCGTTTTGTCCCGCCTGCACTGTAACATTTCGGGAGGGGAGAATGAGTTGGCGGCGGGGCAGCTGTTGCCTCTCACGTGCCAATTGCTTCTCGCGTCGCAGCTCCTGTGCCTTCTTCTCACTGTCGTAGGCATGGAGACGGGGCTGGGGCCGTTGCGGTTGCTGCTTATTAGGAGATGAATGCATGGAGCCTGAATCGTTGTCATTGCTCTTGGGGACTCTCGTGTGCGGTATTGTTGTCGTCAACGTCTGTGGCAAATCAGCAGGAATGAAGTCCGGAAAAGGTGGCAAATACGTGGGTATCGAGAATCCCTTTGTTAGCGTCGCTGTATCAGGTCTCTCGCTCCATATATCCGCAGTTTGCTCTTCCGTAGTGCTCTGCTCAATGGTCACTTGATTGCCCTGTATTCCGTCTACCATTGTCGGGACAGTGACAGTCATTCTATTCGTTACTGCAATTAGCGTCGTGTTGTCGCCAAGAAGCGACGCAGTCGCCGAAAGAGCTGCAAAATAGGCCAAGAATGAGGACATCTGTAGGTTCACTATTAGACAAAGGATATGTCGTCTCTTAGTACTATGGTGCATTTATAAAATATATAGATATCTGTCAATCGCTTTTATCGCTGCTCTTTTTACTGATAGACAAAGGAATGCCTACTTTATAAATGCCATAAATTGTTTGCAGATACAGACTGAAGCAAATAAATGATTAGAACTTGGAGCGTAATGAAAATACATTTCAAATATTTGTAAATCGACAGAGATGAAATATAATCTGTCTATGGCAAATTAATTAATTAATGGAACCAGCTGCTTCACTTTATATACATCTGAGGCTCTCACATTCTGTTAAGTTCAATTTCTAAAAAGTCTGCTGCATGGCATTTGTATTTTATGTAATTTTGCATGCAGACAATATTGAGAGAGATGGCTCGTTTATTGTATAACCAGATGTTCAGTATTGTTTTAAAGTAAAAAGCAACATAAATATATTTAACTAAAAATGCATATATTTTAATTTATATTAATATATGTTTGTCATAAATTTCAAAATGAATAATAAATTGTAATCATGCATATATAACAATGTACAATTATGCATTTACAAATATAAATTTTAAATATACTCCCATTTTAAGAAGTTTATTAATTTATATAAATGTTAAATGCAGTAAATCTAGATATAATAAAAAACAAAAGTATTTAGAAACCAAGCAAGTTGTTATATTTCGTTATACTGTTAAATGAAACTGTGAAATCTTTACAAATATGGTTGAATGCAATAGCTAATATAATATATAATACAGTAGCATTGAGCTTTTAGTCACCGACATAATGAATATTATATAGAATTTTTCATAGTAAGTAGCATTCAGTTTTTCACACAATGTATAACTTTCAGTGTAGCAAATCAGCTTTTTTGCAGCTTAATTTATAGCACCACAATTCAAATTATCTCATGCGCTCTCGCTTGCGCAAATGGCATTTTCATATTGTCCATCGCTCTGGCCAAAAATTGTGATATAATTGATTGGATTTAAAACAAATTTCTTAATATCTTGTTTATTTATGGGTCAATCGCTATCAAACTTGTAGCGTTTCTTATACTTCAACTATCTGTTATGTTAGGCTAAGTTATCTTAAAATTTGAGGCTGTATTGGTTTTTTTTTTGCTTGGCGTGAACTTGATCTGGTTTTCAGAAACCTACATTCCAAATTTAAAGTCTCTAGCTCTTATAGCTGATGAGATTCACGCGTTCATACAGAGGGACGGACGGACAGACAGACAGACAGACGGACGGACAGATGGATTCACGGACAGACAGACGGACAGGTGTCAATTGACTCGACTATTGACACAGTTCAAGAATATACATATACACTTATTGGGTCGGAGATGCCTCCTTATGCCTGTTACATACATTTGCACAAATTCATTATACCTCATTCTTAATGGGCACAGGGTATAAAAAGATATTAAATGTATATTTCTAGTGTATATAATATATAAGCCAAATGTGTTATAATTCTTGACATGTTAAATATACTGTATTTTAAAATATAATATTTTAATCGATTTTACACGTAAATTACTTAAAAATACAAGATCAAAGTCTTATGTACGAGCGAAATTAACCTTAATTGTAAATATATTTAATTTGTATTTGTAGTACATAACTCATTTTATATAATTATTAATGCTAGTAGAGTAAAACTTATATTTTAGCTTGTAACTGAATTGTATAACTTGATATCCCAATCACAATGGCCAACTCATTGCTGGGTGTAGGTCATTTTGATTACTTAGTTATGCAATTGTGCAGATCAAACAGAAGCCTTAACTGAAACATGTATATCCAATGACTAATATAACAACAGTCAAAGCATTTATAGAATTATTTGATAAATTTGGAAACATTTCCATTTTGTATGCTAACCAGTCTTTTGTGGCTGACATGTTCTCGTATGTTGTTATGGTTTTGGTTAGCACCAACGCAACAAATACTCGTATGTAATCGAATATTATGCATGTAACCAAGTTGATTAAATATTTTTTGGGATTAGTTCGATTTATCTCTTTGATGGGTCATAAATTAGTTTACGGTTCAAATAACAAAATGCTTCTATTTCATTTGAATGAATTGTTAAATTAATTTGGAATTTAAATTGGATTTGTATAAATCATCGTTAAGATATTATTATTGGGATAAAACTGATCACTTCACATGTACGCAATTTATTGTCAAAACAATTTATCTTTTAAGTTAAACAAAAAACACAACACAAAATACAGAAAGCACATAATTCAAATAACGCGATTATAAATTTCAATTAAGCGAAACTGGGAGGAGAATAACGTGGATTATCAAAGAACTTGGAGGGTTTGCACAAGAATCAAAGCCAAGCATGGAAGTAGATGCCCTGTGGCTAAGTTTGCTTTCGCGGTCCGAAGACTTCGCAGATGCGGTCAGCAGGCGCAGTCGCCACGTGCTGCCAATTGTGGCACGTCTGTTCTTGACTGCCACTTTTTTCGAGGATGCGTTACGCATGTGGTTGCATTTCTTTGATAATCTGGAGTATCTGCAGACGCAACTAAACTGCTCCGAGGCGCTGTCTGTCCTCATTGTGCTAGTTAATCTAACAGGACAACTGCTGGGCTCTGTTCTTGTGGTGCTCAGAGTTTGGGTCAATCTTGCTGCGACGCTGTTGGCCGGAATGGTGCTGCTGCAGGTCCACATGCATGTGGTTCCCTGGCAACTGCAGTTGCTCTTACGCAACTTTGCACTGCTCGGTGGCCTCTTGTTGCTACACGTTGAGACTCAAGAGACTGCGGCAACTGCACGCGTCTGTGGCACAGGTGCGGGAATTCCCCTACTTATCAATCGACGTCCTCAACATTTAATGCGGCTTACCGGACGAGTTCTTCTGGCCTGCATGTATCTAACCCTGCTCAGATTGGAGTTACATATCCCCGCAGTGGTTCTTAATGTGTTTGGACTTGTCCTGATGGCTTTCATTGTCCTGGGCTATCGCACGAGGTTAGCTGCCTTGATCTTGGCTCTGCTTTTAACGCTATGGAATCTATATTCAAACTCTTGGTGGTTTGTGCACGATGCCAGAAGGGACTTATTCAAGTACAATCACTTTCATACTCTATCTGTGGTGGGTGGGCTGCTGCATGTTGTTGTGCTCGGACCCGGCAAAGTTTCCCTTGAGCAGTACAAGAAACTCTGGTAGTTGTGATATGTTTGCAAAATGTTTCTTATGTATATTCTTAATAAACTTTAGATACAAGTTTCCAGGAAGATAATTGGGCTTAATGTCTAATTTTAACTGAAACAATGTATGTATTTTCTTATTCCTTTAACAGATAACTTGGCCAGCATTTACCTTGTCTCTATTCAAGATGAGTCTGCTAATTGTTTGGCGAATTTTGATACATTACCACAACTTTTCTTCTTATTGGTTAGATATTTCTCAGTTTTGATTTAAAACCCAAAACAATTCGTTAAAGTCTTTGCATATTTGCCAAATGCCATTTATACGGGCTTCTGTTAAATTAATAAATTGATCCTGCTTACAAGTGCTACTCATAAAACCCACACACCACAAATATGCCATAGTCTCCAGCTTTAGGCAGAATATTTTCAAGAATTTTGGCAGGCTCATCTTTATCATCATCAAATCAACATCTCGGCTCGGGGCCACTTCGCAATGGCGTATAAAATTCCACAGATGGCCCCCCCCCCCCCAAAATAAAAAAATTGAAGCTCACGCCTCTAACATTGCCAAGCTGCGAAATTGCGGCCGCCCCACGACCACGCCCCCCCCTCATACACCATATAACACGATGGCCATTGGAACTTCTACTCTGCGCCTACTCACTGTCCGTGGAACTGGAACTGAGGCTAATCCCAGTCCTCTAACGTAGTCTCGTTATGACTATATACAGAGAGTGTTATAATTTTATCATGAAGCGTGTAACGTATTGATTAAATTAATTATATATATATATACTTGAAAAGTCGCGGCGGACTGTGTCAATATTAAGTGTCTGTGTTTTTCTGAGAATGAGTCTGGCCTTATGTGATTGCTACTAGTTACGACGATTTGATTAGTCTCGTGTGATCAAAGAATGTAGTGAAAATTCTATATTATACTTAAAATGATAAATATTCGTTTGAAGAGAAAAAGAAACAGATGTTGATTATAGCTTCAGCTTCTTTATAGCTTTTTCTTTTTGATAATAAAGATTATTTATGTATTTATATATGTGTTAGCGACCAGAAGCTCTTGCTGCTCATCAAAAATAGATTGTTCTATGCACAAAGATACATTTTATAGGAAATCGGCTAGTTAGTTGAGCGGCAGTTTATTTTAAAAACGATGATTGAGTGTTTGATAAATTATTCTATAATTTAGCAGTTAAGAATATGTGTTAAATATTTATATTTATTAATATATCTATCTAGCAGGTATTTAATATCTGTTCTTCAATTTCAATATATCTCAATTGTATTTGTAAATTTCCAACTGTAATGGTAGACGCTCGAATTGCTTAAAAGTGTATTTTGATACTTAAATACTTCTGTAAGGGTATTCAGTACTCGACAGACCTCGATGATTTCTGTATCTCTGATCTGGGATTTGGTATTTCGGCGGATTTCGCTGCCTTTCGCCGGGAGCATCAATTTTACGCGCTGCACAACAACGTATAGCCAAGTATTTATTATGCAAATAATGTAATACCAAATGCTAACACATACACACGCACACAAGTGAACAATTTTAGGGGAATGCTTTGGTCGAGTAGCAGAAATAGTTTTGCAGCTACCAGCTTCCAGCAGTTGGCCAACTAAGTAGCCAACATTATTGTTTATAAATTGCTTCAAAATATAAGTTTAAAGTTGAAACGTAAGTTTTGAAGTTACAAAAACGGAATTGTCAGTTAGCCAATGTAAAACTCATAATGAAATTGTGATGGTTCTGTAGGGGTTCCAAGGGGGGGGGGAGGGTGAGGGTAGGCAATATGGTACACTTTCAATTTGGCAACTTTTATTGTAACATTTGTTTAGTGGTCCCCTTTTTTTTTGTTTTAACTTTAAATTGTCTTTGCTGTCATTGTTCTTGCCACTGCATATCGTTGCAATTAAAAACTATTTGCTGGCAAAAGTTTATGCAAATAAATAAGAGCAGCAAATGCAATACAAACAACAACAAAAACAAGAACAACAACAACTTCAATGAAAGCTTCAACAACAATTGCTGTGGTAATTAGTGTAACAACTCTAAAAACCACATAATCTGATTTTGGGTTTTTCTGTGTGTGTTATTTCGTAATTTTTCTATTAAGACTTTTCTGCTTTAAATTATAAATATAATAATGCAATTTAATTAAATATCTTAAATACATATTATTTGCTTTATGCTGTTCAGTTTGCCAAACGTTGTCAGCGTTATAAATTTTAAATTCCTTTTGCAATCATTGAGCACATGATTAGTTGAATATTTTGTCGGCTGTGAAAGGCGCGTGTTTCCAGCACTTTGCAATGACTAAACAACAACAATGATAATAACAACAATAATTCAGCTTATTTCTGCTTGATTTGTTATACTTATGAAGAGGAGAGTAGTAGTAATGGCGCTTCTGTTGGTCGCAGTCGTTTGTTCAGTCAATTTTGCGTCTCGAATTTCGCATTCAGTCGAGTGCAAATTTGAAAGGACCAGCGAATTCTCAATGGACCCGTCTAAAGCCTAAATATATGGCCTGCTTTAATATTTAATGATATATCGCGACGGCCATATGGTTTGGAATGAGTTCATATAAATACTTAAAAACAATCAAGTTTTTGTTAGCATAAGAAAATCTGTCTGTAGTCAAAGTCAGTGCAAATTAGAAGTACTTGATTTTCTCGACACAATTTAATAGTTATATTTTCTTTCAACTAAGTTTTTCTTTCTTTCTATCTATATATGTAAATAAATACATACATATATCTTAATCTGTAAGAAACTCTTTGTACAACAGCAGAAATAATAGGTTCAATAAATCCAAATGTATTTATTATCTTGAACTTTCTTTTCGTTTCTATAACTATCATTAATATTAATTAATCTAATGGGATTTTCAGCAAGTCTTGCTAGAAATGTTGATTCATACTTTAAAACTATTTTCCAGTCACTTTTATTTAATTCTTAGTTCCTTATATTATTTTAAATTAAATTCTCGTCTGCGTTCAGTCGATGTTAAATTATTATAGATTACCAACAATCATTCAATATTTAAAGAATTTTCAACCGAAATAATGAAAATTTCATACTTTCTTTAATTATTAAATTCATTTTGCCAGTCTCATTTTGCCAAGGCAACATTTTTGCAGTCCATAACATTGACCAATTAACCTGGCCTAATCCGATTGCTGACGCGTGGCATGGCGAGCGGTCGAGTCAGCTCTCAGGGGTTCATATGTTATCCAACATTCGCTTGACCGTTGCCTAATTGAGTTGGCCATGGTAAAAGGCAACAACGCCAACAACAAGCTGGCCTAATTACACGCCTAACATGTGTAATTTTGGCCAGGCTTATACATATACTCCGTATTTCACTGTTGTAACGACAATTTCTTTTTATTAATAATTATACATTATGCTAACATAAATTTCTTATATTTATGTCTACTCTTATTCGCAAAATTAATTTTGTTTTTCGTATGTTTTGCTTAAGGGGGTTTATTTAGGAGATTTATACAAATATAAACTTTCATCTTGAAGTAATTAGTTGCATGAAAATAAACAAATGGTCAATTCTTGATATGTGATTCATAATTCTTTAAGAATATTTGTAGTGTTTAATTTAAATGAAACACGCACTCATTTTTCTATGACGCCCGCTTTATTTCGTTTCAAACGACTGACGCTGGCATCACACCGCTGTATTTCACAACTCACTTTAGAGCGAGATCAAGCTAGTTCGATCTCCATTGTCTCAGCAGGTTAAAGCGGGAAAGCTAGTCCAACTGGATAATTAGTGACGCGAGGATACACAATCTAGTGACGGTAGGGTATACAATCTAGTGATGGTAGGGTTAACAGAGTATTGGAATGTTAACAGACTATCGGATTGCTACACATGGATTATATTAATAAACAATTGCATAATATATAACTCACAAGACTTTAAGCTGAGTTAATTAATAATTGTATATTTAAGCAAGTAATCCCTTTAAAATATCTTATGACGTGTAGGCGCCTTTAAATTTTACATAACACGATTAGTCTTTAATATACTATATATAAATTTGTTTAGTTCTCCAGCTCTATTAATTTTAAAACACTCGACAGAGCAAAAAAAAAATAAAAAATAATAATATGCGTTTATTTACTGTTCTTAGAAAGACGAAAGTGAGTGTTTTTGTTTGTTTATTTTCTTTTCGTTTATGAAATGCAAATACAACAAAAAGACTTGAGATTGTTGTTTCAGATTAAAACGCATGTTATTTTTCATTTTAAATTACAGAATGTCAACTTTTTACTGGCGCAAGCGACGGGTCAGACAACTGCCCAGTAAAGATAAAGTAAACCATATATCAGAGATTTTTCTTTGCCCGATTTTTTTCTTGAATGTGTGTGTGACACTGGCCGCAGGCTCTTTTCACGGTCGCTTGAACTAATGGTATTTTAATTTCTAAACACATTTATTCACACTCCTTTAACTTTTACCACGGGCATAGCGAGTATGAGTGAGACTTAAAAAAACAGAAGAAAAAAATAAATGGAAAACCCATCGCAACCGCCGACGACGCACCGCATGGCGTTGCCACAAAAACGGGTCACTGTCGCCATGTTAATGTGTTTTTGGGATACGCGCCCCAAAGGCGACAATAGTAGTATTTACGAGCATGTGTCGCAATTAAACAAGGCTCACAAGGTCTCTAACAACAAGTGCGAGCGAGTGAGAAATCAAGAGAGAGAGAGTGAGAGGGAGACAGGGAGAGAGGGAGTGTGCAAGGGGGCATTGTGATCAATGCCATTTGGCATACGCATATTTTAGCACATTAATTAGCAGGCATAACTCGTCATTTATTGGTTCATAACACACGCACAGCAAATACTCTCTTATTGGCCAGCTCACGCACTTGGCCACTTAAACACACACACACACAAACACACTCTGTGCATAATCGAACTGCTCCAATGACTATGGCATACACACACACACACACACAGTGAAAGTCAATACATATGCTTCGGTTCCGGTTGTTTCAAGGGGAGCAACTCCTACAAGTCCCCGTCCGCAGCGTCACCAGCAACATGCCTCGAGGTGGTTTGGTTTGTAAACCAAAACAGCAAACACACATCACAACACACACACTCACACACACACACACACACACAAAGAAGAAAAGCATACAGAAAAGAATGAAATCATAAATTTCCTTAGCCCACACCACAAAGTCCCCGACCTACATCAACATTGTGCTCGTACTTTTTATCAACGGCCACACGTTTTTTTATTATTGTTGTTTCCCTGCAAAATTGAGCAATGTGATTCGGTGTTGGTGTTTGCTGCACATCTCAGATACGAGTAATTATAAATTATTACATTTTGTATATTTAAATGACAGCAGAATACGCTGGCCGGAATGTGTTTACCCCAGGCCAAGTAATAGAGTATATATTGAATTAAGCTTGAGTGGGGAATGTGGCTTATTTAGGCATACACTCTGATTCTTAGTGCAGGTTTAGGAAACACCAAACGATTGAAAATTCTTAAATTTGATCAAGAAATCCGATTGACAAGCGAAAGTCTTTCGGATGAAATTGTAGTTCGAATAAGTTGTACACAGTGTTCCAAATACTTCCGGAATTTTTTGATTATTGTAAAATTGTTTCTAGAGCATAACATTCTTAAACATTTTTATTTAATTCTTTTACCAGTTGATCAGTACTTGCAAATGCTATAACTGATTTAAAAACGAGTAGGCTTCTTGAAAACTAATCTATTTAACATCTTTTATGAATTTTGATTATTTGTTTTACGGCTATATATGTTTGTATTCCTAAAACTAATGATTTTTGTAGACTATTATATTGACATATAACATACAATAAATAAATA
Organism: Drosophila histrio; assembly: GCA_958299025.2. Taxonomy (NCBI): domain Eukaryota; kingdom Metazoa; phylum Arthropoda; class Insecta; order Diptera; family Drosophilidae; genus Drosophila; species Drosophila histrio. The sequence goes on from OY282581.2 coordinate 19,997,352, forward strand.
AACTTAACTGTATTTTAATATAATTAATTTAATTTAAATATGATTATAATTGATTTCAATACAAGCTTAAATTCTGTCATAAGTATGTTCCAAAAAACATTGTGAAATTTGAATGCAAATGAAAATAGCTTCAGTTACTTTTCCGATATATTTGGGTTGCTAGAGATTTGTAGAAAATGATTGCATTGGATATTTAAATTAATATTATGAAAGTAGTTTTATATGCACTGACAATAGACAAATTTCAATTATGTTAATAAATGTGTTTGTTTAAAGATGTGTATTTGTATTTTCCCATATTTTAATCTTGGGTTATGGCATCTCCATGTCTCTCTATTGCCAGAGTTTAATTCCAAATTTAATTTTGTTTTGTATAAATGCAGGTCAACCCTCTCTTTTTTTAACTGTAGAGTATTTATAAGTTAACACGCCCACAGCTCATTTTTTCCCGATGTTCGTTCTGTTTTAGCAAATGACGGGGCGTTGCTCACGTCGAAGTCGACATTGACGGTGATGTCGATTTCGATATTGTGGCACTTTTTTCGCTTTGTGCATTTTTGTTGTACACAGCAATTACACGACTTGAGTGTAGAATGGGCGTGTAGTTCTCATTCTCAGTGAAATGTGGGTTTTGACTCACTTTTATTGCTTTAAAGCGTATGTACAACTTTTGTTGCCTACTTTTCTGCGCTGGTTGAGGCTCTGAGTATCTGACGATTGCCTGTGCCTGTGTCTGTGTGTGTGGGTGTGTGTGTTTGATATTGTTGTTGGTGTATGTGCAATTTGTACACCTGTGTAAACATATATGTCAGTCTGGACTGTTGTTAGATTCTTTGTTGTGCCCATACTTGAATGCTGGCTCAGTGTAAGGCGATTATTTGCACATTCCACAGGCTTTTGTATCAATTTTCACTATTTTGCAATGGCAAACAGTCAAAGTACTTTAATGCTTAAAACGATTGCATCATAGGAGATATTTTCGGTACATTTGGTACATTTAATTGATTAATTTTAAGCTTATCGGGTTCTGATATAGATCAATAAAGGCTATGCTTTGGAGTTATTTGAAATGTAAGCTTAATAAATAATTAATTAATTATTTAACAAATATTGTAAATCGCTTGAAGCTGATTATATGTAAAACATTTACGATTATACATACATAATTGTAATTGTAATTGTTTTTCGGCATTTGTAAAGCACTTTACCGGTAACATTTCATTAGTGTCATTGCAAATTTGTTTGTGAACAATTAAAGTGAAGTTTATATTTGAAAGAGGTCTCTTTTTATATGACATGGTTGTTTGTAAAGAAGTTTGATACTGATAAGATAATAAGAGAAAAGTTTCAAGCAACAGCTTCCACTTTTGAGAAGTGAAATTCAAGAAAATACCGCCTAAGTGCTCACTTACCTCTAATCACTCATTCAGTTTTATAAATATACACGGATGTATGAAGTTGACAAAGTTGATAAAGGTATTAGAATACATTTTTCGGGGCATTGTGTGCCCGCATTGTGAAACATAACTTTCCTCTCAAGAAATTTAAATTAACAAGCTGTGCACGAGTACAGCTAATGGCTGTATTAGCGCCGTCAACTCTTTGACTTCACTTAGCGCAGTTATTTAATTAAAGCTCTCCCCCAAAGCGCGGCTTCCTTTCCCCTGACGAGCTTTTGGAGCGCACCATAAATAAATTAAATGTGACATTTGACCGCCATTTGTCTTGGACGACATTTCCATGGTAAATACTTGTACTTTATATACAGACATAAAATATAGTTGGGAGCATCGGGAACATCGGGAGCATTGGGAACATTGGGTTGTGTCTCTGTTTTATATGCTGTGCATTGTCATGATGTAATTAACAGAAGTCCCCATGGAATAGAGGGACCACGAGGACCATATCTTCTGACCTTGGCAAGTTGCGTTGATTGATGGCTTAAGTGTTATTTGAGTGTCTATTTATGTTTTTATATTTGCTGCTTTCGCTTTGTTTCCACTGCTATTTTCACTGCTTTGGCTTTTGTTTTCTGTTTTCTTCCCATTCATTTGTTCTCTTTTCCGAATCTGCTAGCTTGTTTTTGTGCTATGGTCTTTATTTAATTATATCACATGTGGTGCTAGCATAAGGAGAGAGTAGATGGACACATGTGTTATTAATGATATCGCCTTGGCCTTTGAGAAATCCCAACTGAGATTGATTAGTCTGCGTTGTTAGAGCTGAATGAATGGGGATTAATAGACAGCTGTGATTATGATTATTAATTCATGTGACTTTGCCAAATGAGTTGAAATGCTTCAAATCAGAAAGAATCTATAGGAATTATTTCTAGCTTATAAATCAAACAAATAGTGTGTACACATTGGGAAAGACACATTCAATTTCCTCAGTTCAACATTTAAGAATTATTTTACTATGAAATTCAGTATGAATAAATTGATTGTGTCGAGTTCATAAATCAAATACAATTATTTCCTTTTACATATATCTCATAAGTTTCAGTAAAAGAGTGTTAATTAAAGTGTTCTACACTTCTCTAGCTGTATAATTTGAATGAATTGTAATATGAACACGTAGCACTTCACAATATAGCAAATTATGTACCCCATACGACCTGTTGAACAGACAGAAACTTAATCAACTTCCCTGAAGATGAAGGTGAATATTGAAGCTTGCGTTGCCAACGTTTCAATTAAGCCAGCAACAGACGGACTAGGCATTTTCATGCAGCACTCGACAATGGCAAGAATTGTGCACATAACTCGCACACGGTGCGTATGTGTAATGAACTTTTGCTGTCACTACACAATATCTGTATGAGCATGTGTGACAGGTTTGTAGGAAATATCAAGAGTGAACAGTTCTATGTGTGAAAGTGTGTGTGTGTGTGTGTTCTGGGTATAAATGAAAATTAGTTTAGCTCGATTAAATGAACTCGACAAGCTTATAAAAATTCGTGCCAACGAGTTGCCAACAGCAACACGAACAATGCAGCCAAGCAAATCTCATCATGCAAATTAAATTTGGCAAACGCTTCCGACACTTGCACAAAAATGTGCGAAATTGAATTAAATATGCATGCAAAAAGCAGACAAAAAACAAAAGCTGAAAAGAAAGCACGTAGCCAAAAAGTTTGGACCATGTGAGGGGGAAGGGGGGTTTCACAATATAAATACATATTTATAAGTGTATATGTTTGTTTTGCTCTTCATATGTGTTCCTAAAATCACAATCTCCAGCAGGCTTTTAGTGTATAAATTAAAACTTAACTACACAATTTGTTGTTACTTTGTAAATATAATACTTTTAATTATATATATATTTCGCTTTCAATAACAAAGTTATGTTAATGTTATAAATTAAAATGATTGGAAGTTTAGGGCATAGAATTAATACCAATTACCTAGAATTAATTCTTTAAATCTGCTTACTTAATAGGACGACTGCGTAGGCGGCACATTTTTCGATTTTCTCCGTCTTAACACATATCATACATAAATGTTAAAAAAAACCGGCTAAAAATATACCTAAACAGGGTTAAATGCTCACAGTTTACATTACCAATCAGCATAAATTTGGTATATTATACAGTTCTTGGAATAACACTTTTTTTCCCTTTTAAATCTATTGTGTATCTACAAGTATTCGTAAAGTAAAAGATGTTTACACTTACGGTTGCGAGGCATGCCACGAAAGCTGACAGCTGCCAGAAATGCCAGCAGTATACTGGCAGCTCCCTTGACTCCAAATCCGACGCTTCCACTTCTGACAACAACTCTCCCTTTAGCCTTTCCTCTGGCTGTTGTTGTGACTCTTCCTCTTACTTCTCCTCCTGCTCCCCCTGCTGCTGCTGCTTCTGCTGTCGCTGGTGCCGCTGCCCGTCGACAGCGCATTTTATTGCGTGCGAGGATTGGTGGCTGCTTTGTGTCACACCTTTAGGATATGTGTATTTGCTGTAATTGTTGTTGTTGCTTTAAGCTTGTTTTTATGCTGCTTGGCTTGGCTTGCTTGTTGTTTTTAATCCGAGTTACGACAGCTCAAATAATTTGTTATGTTTCACATATGCAGAAGTCTTGTTTGTTTCTGTTTCTCTTTCTGTTTCTCCTTCTGTTTCTGGCAGTGCTATTTAATTATTTTTCATGCAACTCTTAAGTTCCATGCATTGCATTTGCATGGCTTGGCCAAAACGTGACTCTCTATGCTTTGGACCTGGCCAGGACTGAGGCCGAGCTGCGGCCAACCACAGGCCCAAAACGTAGCTTTAACTTATTTCGTGCTCTTCTTTTTTTTGGCTAAAGCCAACCACACCAAAATGATAAAGAACCCACAAAACGAGAACTATAACGGTAACGAAAAATGCTGTTAGACTTTTTGGTGGAAGTGGAAAAACCACAGAGGCAGCCTTGGGCATGTGGGAGTGGGTAACTATTACTAGCAAGGTTTTGCAATGAATGAACATTCATCTTGTTGGTCGATGCTCGATGCTCTCTGCTAAATGGCCCGTTGGTTCCTTGGGAACAACGTTTGGCTCCGGGGAATTAGTTTTTTGGGGCAGCCCTGATTGTAAGTCAATAAATTAATGAATTACATGCGGCAACAGGCCACACTACACAACCGCAATCTTTGCAGATCGAGAAGTGTGCCAGATTATACCTATTTGCAAATATCAATTGCATTTTGCAACTGAATCATGTGATGCGTAAACTTAATCTATTTAAGTGGAAGCCGTGTAGCAGGCGGACCTACCCAGCAATTTGATTGATTCCACTGAGAAGTTCTCCTCACATTCATATTGAAAATCATGCTACCACAAATATGCATTCTTTACGTAAAAAAAAAAAGAGAAATTGCATCCTCGAGTTGAGTGAAGGGAGAAGAGTACGTAGTATCTGTATCAAGTTCAACAACATCAATATTGCTTTAAGGCTGCAGGAAAAGTCTGTAGTAAACTGAAATATAAATTAACTTGTGTTCTATGATATCAAAAGCGACTTATTTACATTAAATTTTAAGAAATATTGAATGCAATGATTCACTGAAAACTTAAGTGTTATAATTGTGAGGTAAAAGGTGTATCAAATTTATTAGCTCTCTTAAAAAAACTGATTGAGCTCGTTGTCCTATTTATAAGTTCTATTTTTGTTAACAAATAAGTCTAAATAATAAACTGGCATATTTTTCAAGAGACCTTTTAACCTTTCCCTATAAAAGACACCCAGATAAACTCCATTTGAACTTTAAGAAATTATCATATTGTGTAAACTAATAAAAGGAAACTACTCGCATAACACAATGGGAGCATAAAAGGGCAATTTATATTGTGTTATCGCCAAGCGAACGAATGGGTGAAATGGAGCAACGAAAAAAGTGACATAAAGTATGAGAAACACACAAGAATCTGAGGACAGCTTACACGTTAGCACTGCCGTAATTTTGACCTCAATAGAATATGAGGAAACTTAATAAGGAAGCGTCTTCGGTGTGACTAAAAGGGAATACACTTATATATAAATAGCTAATAAATTTAAAGTCCTTCGTACTACAACTAAAATAAGTGTTTAAATGTGTCTAGATATACTGTGTAAAAGAGTTTTTTGTAATTATTTATGAAATTACTCAGAAAACAACACAGTTTCTTAATTTAAAGGCTTGAAATAGATTACTTACTATAACAATAAAAAGTCGCTTTATTAAAACCTTAAGCTAACTTTAATAAATAACACTATTCATCACACCAACCCACATTTCTCATGTTGAAGTTGACAAATAATCACTTTAAAAGTTGATTTAGCTTTTTTTCACCTCAATTCGAAATTTAATTGTAACTTATTCTTCACCTCTGTATTTAGATAATTTCAGTAAATTGTCCACGTTTAAGATATTAATAATTGATATCTATGCAAAGACGGCAAAATAAGAACAAGACATTTTTTTTGTCTTAAGTCTTAAAGTCCCGGGCATGTTCCCCCTTATTTATGTATTTATCCGGCTGTTTGATTTGAAAATCACATAAACAAATATAAATTATTAATAAATATTCATTAGCTTTCAGCTAACATAAAGCTATTCGAAATTGGCTGTAACTTTCTCGAGTAATGATCAAAAATGCAAGCTCGCTTCAGAAAAGAAGTTGATAAAGAAACACGAAACATTATTAAAGCGGATTTTTCTCCACAGTGGCCCCATATATGGTAACAAGACAGTGGGAAAGTGGGTGAAACAATTTGGCTGTGACATAGGGTAATTGAAAAGAGCCTGCAAGAAGCAGCTGGGAATTTTCAGAATTTTTCCATTACGTGTAATTCAGAGTTTGTACCTGGGCAGATAAACGATGAGCTGAGAACAGTAAACGGTAAGCAGCTTATTGATTTGCCAGACCCATTATGAGATCCTGTTGGCTGCTACTCAAAATTTTCATTGCACTTTGCCAGGCATTAATGAGTTTAAAGTCAATTGTTTTCGTTTTTATCCCTTTCAGCGAACCAAGTAAAATTAAAGACAAGGCATGCAAAAGGTGGCGGACTTAGCCAAAGTTGATGCTGAGCTGGAATCAGATTATTTTTAAATAAATTACATCATATACTCAGTATAATTCTACACAGAGCGAACCAAGCGAAAATTACTGAAGTTAAATATATTTTTAATACGGAATCAAGCATGATTTACGTATTTTCAAACTGAGTTAAAGTTATAAAATTATTCTTGAATTAGGTACAATTCAAACGCGTTGCAAGTCCTTTAAACTTTGTAGCTGAGTATAATACTTAACATCTTAAAATAAGTAAATAGTATTTGATCTATACAAACTTAATTTGTAAGTATTAATTGTTCTTGAAATTAGGATGATGAGCATCACTGCAACCTAATAAAATTATGCATATCATTTGCGTGGGTTTGAAAGGCTTCCCCACAGTTTGAAAGTTAGTAAAGACTGACAACAGAAATTATCTAGCTAAGTGGAGTTGTAGCAGAAAAGTTAAAACCATTTGGGAATTCTTTGTAAACGAACGCAAGAAAGATTTAAGATTTAAAAATCTTGATTGAAGATTTCACGTATTTGTTCTGTGAGCGTTCGCTGTGAAAAAAACAATTTCGAGTCCGAGCTGTGAACTTCTATGAAGAATTTCTAGTTAATCCAGAGTTATACTTGATTCAAGTTTCTTTTCTCTTATATCAAGATTATGTGTCTAAGAATTTGCTTACTAATATTCAATATTTCGTACTTTTATCAAGTATGGATTTTAAGAATTCGAGGTCGGTCGAACTTAATTTAAGCACGTTTTGTATTCGCTCCGTGTATATGCACTATGTATGTTGCCGGGCACAAGACACAAGGACATAGACACCTACGTGCCGCACATGTGTGACAGCGGCATCTATACCCAATACACCTTACACCCTACACCCTACACCCTACACCCTACACCCTACACCCTGCATTTTCACTGGGACTAGAGCACCTCAAATGATTTCTCTCATTCTTCTTCGTTGAGCTCCTTTCACAACTCCCGGCTCATTCAGGTTTTTCGTTTTTTTGCTTTTCTAACTTTTACGAGGATACAACGACGCAATCAGCGTTTGAGGCCGCGTTTGACGTCTTTTGACTTTAGTAGATCTCTGCTCTGCTATATCCGTTCTAATGCCTCGCAATTGGAAATGTGATTTTTGTTGATTTATAAAGGACACATTGCAATTCACTTTCACATTAGGATTTGGATTTGGATTTCAGATTTGGATTTCAGATTTGGATTCACACGAGACGCGCTCAAACAAAAGATACTTGCGAGCACTCACATTTGAATTCACATTCAGATACAGATACAGATTCGGAATCGTATTCGTATTCGTATTCGCAATAGCATTTATTTATTGCTGCAGCAGCGTCCACTTCCTGCTATTTCGCTGTAAACAAAAGCGGGCAGCAGCAACAACAACAACAACAACGTGTATCCTGTTGTGTGTTGCTTCGTGAGTTTAACATTCGCAGCACTTTCGCACATTTCGCGTCTAGTATCAAAGTTAGTTCGTGTCGTCGTTGCCTCAGCTTTTTGGTGGCTTTTGTGGTTTTTCGGCCCACGCGTCCGCCACCGAGCCGTGCAAATTGCAAACTAAACTGCCACGGCCAAAAAGAACTCGGCCACGCTTTTGCCAACTTACAGTTTCATCTGATTTCTGACGTTTCTCGTTGTTCTTGTTCTTGTTCCCGTTTCAGTCGCACACCGCACTCCTTGCTTGCGTGATGTTTCACTTTTCACATTTCACATCTCGCACGTTCCTTTGCCACAGCATCTCTGCCTGTTTCTTTGTCAATTACCCCAGTTTGTTTCATACCATGGCTGCATTTCATTTCATACCATTTCATTCCGTTTACTCATAGGGGTAGCCCACGTTGTGTTGGGGTAATGAGACACTTTGAGATGCTGTGAGACGTTGCAGCGCATGTCTGTTCTTGGTGCGCTGTTAATGTTAAGTGGGGGCATATGTTAACCGTTTCATACGAGCAGCGACCGTTAAAACCATTATTTCAGCAATGCTGCGTGAAGAATGCAAAAGTGCGCCTATTAAAAACATTTCTTTTCTATAATTATAAGAAGAATTAAGTACATAATATGTGAGCTTGTCGTTTCAATTAATATAATAAATTATAAATACAAAAAAAGCTACTTTTTTTTGGAATTTTTAAACTTTGTCTGCGAATAGTTGTTCGTGTTAACTATAACTTGTAATTCCCTATTATGTTGAGGGCCTGCTGCTCTCACTCCGAGTTTACAGCTTTCGCAGTTCTTTTGCATATTAAATGAGCATTTATTTCCGCAATTCCGTTAACTCAATTGTGTTGGCAACGCAAACAAAACCAACTTACGTTCCATTCATACCATTTGTATAGCAGTTATTTCATAATAGCTCTGTCTACATGTGCACGAATACGCATACGAATGTGAATGCGAATGTGAATGTGAATGCGAGTGCGAATGTGAATGCGAATGTGAGTTTGTTTGTTGTGCCATTAAAGCATAGGTAGCCCGAAAGATAAAAGGTAGTAAGAAACGAGTAACGCACAAATAATTGAGTACGCGGCGTGTAGTACAAAGGATCCTCGCCAAGACCGAAGGCAGCTGTTAAAGGGAAAAGCTGAAACTACATGTTTTATTGACAGCCACGTGGCAAAAGCGGCAAGAAAAACAGTTAACAACCAAATGAGTTGCCAGGCGCCGACTCTTTCATTCTCTTCAGATATGTTCAAATCTTTGTCAACTATTCGAATCTAATTCCAAGTATTTATATATGTATTTGCATATACTTGTGTACTTATACTACGTACAAACAACTTGCCAAATTTGGCATATGGATGTGGAAATCCCTTAAATATGAATAAATAATGAATCCGCTTTTGCAGTAGCTGCTTCTGCTCTTTTAATAACAAGGTATATACAATGACTCGATGACTGCTTAAAACCCAAGCACAAGCCGTTAAAAAATAAAGCCCTCCAAAGAGATAGGAGCAAATTGAAAAGACCAACTGCAGAGCACTCCATAACAGACAGTCGGGAAGGTATAAACCCCAACACCCCCCCCCCTTGCAACCACCGCATGCATGTGATTCACTCGCCGTCTGATTGCATGAGTTTTCCTTTCGACGTCATTAAAATGTATTTAAATAGCGGCCGTTGCACGCTGCGTATACGTAACGCTCCGTGCAATTGCATTTTATAGCCAAGTGCTGTTCCTGTTGCTACTTCGACCGTCTTCCACAGGTATCGCACGCTAAAGCGGCAATTGCATTTTTACTACCATCTCAACTCGTGCCAATTGCCATCAATTTTGATATAGTCTACATTTTGTGTAAGACAATTTAATTAAAAACTGTAGACTGTGTACCCAAAACCCCGGGACAATTTTACCATTGATTACTTTACAAAATATTGGCCCCAAAACAATAGGTCAATAGTCCCGAAAGTCTTTGGCAAGATTTGGACAAGACTTTGCCACAATTGTTGGCCCACTGCTGGAGTGGAGAACATGTAAAATAAAGAAAATAATTTAATATCCAATGCAGCCTTGGGAGATGTAGCTGCTGCATGAACAAAAGCTTGCAACATTTAAATATTGCACAAAATAAATGTAAAGAATTGTTTGGTAGTAACTATATTGCAGAGCTTAAGAGTTTATATGGTTTATCGAAGGGCTTGTAACAGCCAGAAAGGATTAAGGCTCTATGTGAAGTGGCTGTGGAAAATAAATAAACATATGAGCAGCTTCTTGAGTATTAAATACTCTATGTCCATTTTTACAGTACTTTTCCAACTCATATGCTTGTGCAACTGGGCTGGAAACTATGTAAATGAGACACAGTCAATGATTATAGGGTATCTGGTCATCACACACTAAGTAATGTTCTCAATCCAATTATTTTTAGGAGAACAATTCGAACTTAAATAACTGAGTTGTGGCAGTAAACTTAAAAATTATTTCTCAATCCTTTGGGATCAGTAATAGAGTTTACAAACTTACAGCCTATACTGTTTCCCATTGCTTGCAATGTTTTCATTTCTAATGAACTTTCTAACCTCAGTTCTCAATTGAATTCAGTGCATTATTGAAACTACATACATATGTACATACATATGTATAAGCACGGCAGTGAATCTGGCATTGACATTTCTCTATTGCTTCAACAATAATGCTTTCTCTGCTGAAGTACTTTTCCAACACAACACAATTGTTATATGTATGACGGCAAACTGAAGAAACAAAGTCTAGTTTTTTTTTACAACTACCAACAGTATAGAGTATCTGGCATTGTCATACATTATATTCTATTGTCTTCAGTAGTTTGCTAACGGCAATCGGACGACATTCAAGTGTCAACAATGTTTTTCCAACTTGGCAAGTTGATAAAAAGTTCGGGCATGAAATGCTTTCTTTCTTTCTCTATAAGTTGGATGTTTTCGTATTCTTATTCGTTTATTTGATTCACTGCAACAACATTGGATTCTTGATTTTTGACCAGTCATGTATAGGATATGCTATGTATGAGTAAATAAAATGACGTTTACGTTTATCCACATGGGAAGTCTTCCATAATGCCTTTGCATTTCCAATTTCCAATTTATATTTCACTGGAAGCAACTCAAGAACAACAAAAACTGATACAATGGCAACTCCAAGTGACGCAACAGTCGCTGAGATATTTTGCAAACACAATCAAGTGGTGAAATGAGTAGACAATGGGGCAGAATATACAATTGCAAAGGGGAAAAGGAAGTGGTGAGGGGGGAAGGGGGCAAAGCCGCTTTCTTGCTTGATAGATTGAATTGTGTGAACAGTTTTGTGTTTGTTTTGGCCTTTTATGACACACTTAAAGGCAGACAGGTGGAGCAGGTTGCCTTGGAGTGTGCACAGGTTGATTAAAGGTGTGCGATATATATATTTGAAATTTAAAACAGCTCTTTGGCCCATGCCAATCAAATGCTGAAGTTGCGGAAATTGTGGCAAGCTTTTGTTGCAGCTGATTTAAGCTGCTGATTGGCTTGCTTTGTCTGTGTATGGGTGCCATTCACACAAACACACACAAACACACACACACACACACACAAAGACAGACTTAGCTGACAACCGGCAGCCGGCAACCGACAATCCCAACACTTCTGAGAACTCCGAGCACTACAGCCGTCTGCCATAAATATGGCTTGGGGTGGCCCAATGCCTGAGTATTAGGGCCATTTGTGACAGGGCACACTCTAAGTGAGTTGTGACCAAGTGCTGAGCGTTAACTTGATAAATCATAAACATACGTATACGTACTATATATCTATTTACAATATGTGTAACACTTTCCCTGACTGAAATACTTGACTTGTCTACACGTGTCTGTCCCGAGTAGCTTAAAATCCACTTGACCGAAAATTCAGTCTCTGTTTTAGATAGATAATATAATATTATAACACAACAATGAAAAACAATCAAATAAAAGCCCAATGCAATTCAATGAGAGCAATATATAGACAGCCTGTCAAACTTACGTTTACACCCTAATTATTCAATTAATTTGAGTTTCTGATAACATAATGCAAAGATGTATGTATATATATTTAACTTAGTAGTTGTAAGAGGTGGCACAATGCCTGAGTATTAGGTCCATTCAAGGCAGGGATACGTAGTTACATATATGTATCTATTTACAATATGTGTAACACTTTCCTCGCCTAAAATACTTGACTTGGCCATAAGTGTCTGTCCGGAGTTTTAAAGCAGCTTAAAATCCACTTGACCGAAAATTCAGGCTCTGTTTTGAAGATAGATAATTTAACACAACAATGAGAAGCAATCAAATAAAAGCCTATTGCAATGCAAGCATAAGTTTACACATAAGTTAAAATTAACTTGAGTTACTAATAATATAAACGATACTATTGTAATGCAAAGATGTATGTTTATGTATTTAATTTAGTTGTTGTAGTCGTGTCATTTAATTTAATGTGGAATCTTATGTGGAAACTTCTTTTTCTACTTTATATTATATTCCTTTAAAACTTTAAAAAATGTCGCAACTTCTTTAAAGGAAATGTTTGGATTTATCTGGGATTACACCTTCTATAGATTAATTTAAGTATTTGAAGTTGATTATGGAATAAATTAATTCATAATTAATAAACTGTTTCGAAGAGATACTATTTTGTATCTCCCTTTAGCCGATTAGCTAATCTTTTAAATTAATTGACAAAAAAACGCGGTTCCAATTGTATATGTATGTGCTTTATGGAGTGAAGTGAACATGAACAAGATCATGTGCACGTGAACAAGATCAGATGAACACCTCATCGATATGCGATATGTACAAGTATCGATAGATAGTTCCAGGATGGTATGCTGTTTACAGCTTCTGTTAATATCGCTGCGTATTCAAAGGCAAATTTTGGGATATGAACTGTAAATATTGCAGATCAAGTGGTAAAACCTTTAGAGAAGATGGAATTATATTTTCTAGTTATACTGAAGATTGCGTACTTATCTACGAATATGAATTCAGCTAATTATAAACAACTGTAATTTATTTCTACAAGCTTTTTAAACTATTACAGCTTATTCAAAAGAATGTTATATGTTTTCCTGAATCCCAGCAAGTAATAGTTTTACTTTTAGCTATTCAATTAGTGAAACATGCATGTTTGGGACTCTGCTGAATGCAGAGTATATTGGAAATAATAAGAAGACTTATGCTTGCTTTCGATCTCCAATATGCAATAATTTAATGTTCTCAAATCAAAGAGGCTGAGATCTCGATTACAATTAAGGCTATCAAGATAAGAATACAACAATAATTAATTAAATGACAAATGAATATATGTAATCTATCAAATATGACGATCTCCTCAAACAATGCAGCTGTAAGGGAAAAACTTTTCCTAATAATAATTTAACTTATCTCAAATAGAATCCTCTGTTTATTCGTAGCGTACTTCGAGGTCATTTAAAATAATACAGCTTAAATTATTCAAAGGAATTCTATGTGTTTACCTGGTATACCAGCGGGTAATAGTTATTGCAGCTTAATTAGTGAAACCCGCAGATTAATGCACAAATTTTTAGAAATTCTATTCATAATGAACACACAAAACGGCTTTTCATTCAGCTAAAAATAATTAATTAGACCTTGGAATAAAATACACACAGAGCGACAATTTGTTATAACAGAAATAAAGCCAGAGTGTGGCCGCGAGTTGGCTTAAATTACTTTAAGACCGAAATGATTTAAAGTGTTTGTCTGGGCAAATAAATACATACTATAAGTGTGCATCCTTTTTTTTCTGGTTTAAATATTTGTTTGTTCCCATTGAGAATGGTTGAAATAAATAAATTTTGCTTCTGGTCAATAGCAATTAATTATATGAAAATTGCGCTAGTTTTGATTTCGGCATATTTATGCTGCACCATTTTTTGCCAACAGAAAATTTGCATAAATGAATTGTAAACAACGCGAGAATTGTGTATTATAAATTCAGCGGAATGTTCCACATTTAAACGTGGGCGTAGGCGGACGTTGGGGCGTGGCACAGATGCGTACGATAATTTGCATACGTACATATATGAATGTATGAACGCATGTACATACATATGTATGTATTTATGTACAATATGTTTACCTAGTTGAAGTCAAAAGGGTCACGCATACTTATGTATGTACATATGTACATATGAATCTTTACATACATAGGTAAGTATGTATGTATGTTGTTTGCTGGCCGCATAAACAGCGACCAAATTTGTAGTTGTCAGTTTTTCGTTGGGTCATGATATATTGGTCCAAAGCAAAGACAACGACAACGGCAATTGTATGCAAATAAACATTACACAGAACAACACAGTTGAGCACACAGTTGCCAGTGCACAACGAGCAGTGCTCGTAACTCAGAAAATAAATTATGTTTTTAGCCAACAGCAGATTGAACACTCAACAACATCCAAAAGGCCTCTTGAACTAAAGCTAACCATCTGCAAATGTCCAGCAAATGTTGACACACATAACATTCACTAGGAATGTTATATTTATATTTTGAAGACAGTTTTAAGATAGCATACATACCAAATTTAAAACTTGACAATTTAGTATTACTTATTAAAATAAATGTGTATTCATTGTCAAGAAATAAAACTTTGATTTCTTTAATATATCCTCTTATCGGATTGTTTACTATTATGTTTCAACATGACTTTGTTATGTTGCATGCCTTGGAGCCCTACGAATGTTAAATGAAATGAATGATGTAGTATGTTCCTAATAAATAAAACTATAAATTTGTTTAGGATAAAATTACATAGTCAAAATTGTTTGATCAAGAATAGATAATATATTAAATATACATAATCTTTGTAAATTTCAGTGCATAAAAGTCTACTAGTATTAGCTTAACATTACTTGATTTGTAAGTTACAATTGATGGTTATAGTTAACGTTAATGATTAAATAATTAAAGATTTTTGGTGATATATATATGATATAAAACGTTTTCATATATTCACATGTATTGTTCTATAGTAACGCTATGATTTCGAATACTGTAGGCGAGTGTTGTTGCCGTCATTTGAATAGCTAGCGATTGTGGTGCAATTTGTTGATAGCGACATTTTAAAAGCAAACATACTGTAAATATCAAATTAATCATAAATTAAATAGAGCCAAAAACACACATATTATTATTTACAGTAAATTTAATTTGCAATCTATATATTTAAAGGTGTCAGACCAAAATTGGCTGCTCCATGTGGGAAATTTGAGTTTTTATAAATCCAATGAAAACAAGCCGATCAGTCGAGCGAGCGCGACAGTAGGATAGCCTGTGCAGGTCTTCAAAGAAAAGTATTTTCATTATAATGGGATTTAAATATATCGCTTGAAGTCGATTTTGCTTGCATCGAGAGTAGGTAGCTTGCAATAGTCTGGCAACATTGGATTGCGGATATTGATTGTTTATGTTTAGAGCCACAGAAGACGAAAGGCAAATCAAACATACATGAACAAACGCGTCTTTTCGTTCATTATATCGTCGGGCGGCGCAGCGACTGCGCTGCTACTGCGCTGCAACGCATCTGCATAAATTTGTTTCTTGAATAACTTCTGAGTTCAATATCCGATCGTACTGAAATTTGTAGCACAAATTGAGAGTAGGATACTTGCCATGTGTGCCAAATCTCAAGTCTCTAGCTATAAAACTGCTCGTGTTATCAGCTTTTTCGAGTTGTGGGCGAAGGGGGCGTGGCATCGCGATGAAATTTTCAGGACACATTAAGCCCAAGATTTTTATCATGTGTGCCAAATCTCAAGTCTCCAGCTTTAACATTGCTTATGTTATGGGGATTTTTCTAATTTTAAAACCAACGGGACATGATATCGAAAATTGAAAATAAACTTGATCTGCGTATGGTATTTAGGAACCTACATTCCAAATTTGAAGTCTCTAGCTCTTATAGTTGCTGAGATCCACGCGTTCATACAGACGGACAGACAGACGGACAGACGGACAGACGGACAGACAGACGGACAGGTGTCAATCGACTCGGCTATTGATACTGATTAAGAATATATATACTTTATAGGGTCGGAGATGCTTCCTTCTGCCTGTTACATACATTCACACAAATTCATTATAGCCTTTTTTGCCCATTTTTAATGGGCACAGGCTATAAAAATCAATACGCTTCAGAAATGATCTTAAAAAAAAATGCAATTAAAATCAGAAAGAGTGCAGAGCATAAAGAAAATAAGAGGAAAAAGCAGACTTTCGATTTTCAATGGTCGCCGCCCGCAGGCCATGTGTGACCAGGATAATGCACATTTCCCGCTACCCCCGCCGCCCCACTAGAAACGACGTTGTCATGTTTATTTTAAATGCCGCACTTGGAAATAAAATGGAGGAAAAAACACAGTTGCTGTTGACATTCCCCTGCTCTTTGGTCAATCATCGTTATCTTTATGCTTTGAGCTTTTGCATCGAACTCAGCATGCCCAACCCCAGTATGAATTCCAATCCCAATCCCACACCAAGAGACCCGCACCCTGGATACAATTAGCAGTTAACATAATTACATTGGACGCCGCCAGGTTAATGATGCCCACTTGCCCTGATAAGACCAATTTCAGGCAGACCCTTCTCGCTACTCCCCCCGCTTCCCGCAATGGTCACGCATTCCTTGCATTTATTTATGGTCGTATGAATGATATTCTCATTAATGTAAGCCCGTCGAAAAAAACAACAACTGGGGAAGCCTTCGCTATCAGCTCACCCAAATGACACACAATTCGTTTTTTTCTCATTTCAGCATCAGCTTCAGTTTCAGATTTCCTTTCTTGTTTCTTTTTTTTTGTTTTTTTTGAGTCAACAAGGCCGAATGTCCGCATGCAGAAGGCAAAAGCATTAAAATTGAATGAAAATTAAACAATTAAAAAGTCTGACTTATTTGAGTTGAGGCTGATGAAGAGTCAGTTGGAAACTGATGAATTAAGCGTTCTACAAGCCGCAATATGGCAATAATAAGTGTAATCACTTTATATATAACTGCATATTATTAAAATTGATATAGAGTTGGTCGACAAAGTCGACAAAAGGACGAACCTGGCAGGCGTTCATTGTACTGATAAAAATGCATTCATGTTGACAATTAGTCATACCATATTAATACATTGGATATTTGCTGGAGAGCCAGGTAAGTGTTCAGAACGTTAGAGGCAGATGAACCTTTGAGCTTCCTATTTAGACTTAAGTGAATAAAATCAAGTGCTACACGATTTTAAAGTTTAATGACGAAAGCATATTAAAGTCCTAAAAATATCAAATTTTATGATGAAATATATTTAATTTAATCTTGGTACTTATAAATAACAGTTGAGTGCAACAAAATTGATTTAAAATTCATTTGAATTCGAAAATTAATAAGAAATTTGAATTGTTTATTATCAGCATAGGTTTACTCTACAGCATATGTTGATTATGAATGGAAATGACAATTTCTTTTACAATGCTAGGAATTTAATGTCACTAGTTTCTATTCAATCAAATACTACACATATAGCATTTAGTGACTGCTTCAAATTATGACTCTGTCAAATTGTTAGGTAATTTGACAGACTGAACTTTATATTAGTGAGTACAAAGTAAAACCTTTAACGAGTGTGAGTTATTATTTGATACTTTCCTGAATATTGCTGTCTTCTCTATATTAAAATTTCTTATAAATTGTGAACTATCAGTTGACATTTAACTGACATTTACGCTGACCTTTATCATGTTGTGGACAATGACATGAATCATGTCAGATATTTTATGTGTAGCTTAATCAACTTCATCGTAGTACACGTATCTCTTACATTTACTTGCATTTGTTCCATTTATGATGTTGCACTCGCAGTTGCAGTTGCACTCACAGTTGCAGTTGCAGTTACTGTTAGTGTTTATGCTCTTAAAACAATTCATGTGGTTGCTTGACCCACTAAGGACGGATTACGTGATTTGTACGACGGAAGCGTCTTCTCTGACGTCATCATCTGCATCTGTGATGAGAAGTAGAACGTTGAAAATTTCAAAGGACATGAAAATTTAAATCACGTCACTTAGCGTGCGGTAACACAAAAGGCTCAACTACGGCCCCGAGTGCGGGTCTAGTTCTGTCTCTGTCCGGGTCCGGACATAATGGGACGACATGTAAATAGTTTGGCCTAGGCCTGCCTTTGTGTATGTGTGTGTGTGTGTGTGTGTTCATGTTTTTGTCTGTGTGGGGATCAGTGCGTCTCTTCCTCTTTGCCACCCTTTAGGTGTGTGAGTTTGTTAAGTCAGTTCTGAGGAAGGCACTCAGATACTCACGTGTGTATGTACGTGTCCTCTGTGTGTGCATGTGTGCGTGTGTGAGTGTGTGAGTGTGTACGTTTGTGCCGCTTGTCATGTTGCTTACGCCTTTGAGCCGCCGCCTGCGGTTGACATGTCACGTTGGGCACGTTGGGCACGTTGGGCGCCAACCAGAAGTGAACTACAAACGAATCCATTAGATACTCTGGCCGCCTGAGCACCCACAATATTTAAACGCAATTAAAGTTGCAGGCGTTAATTGGGCCTCCCTTGTGTGTTTTACATTTTACACATTTTTAAGTTTCTTTTAAAAATTTTAATTACTTTTTGTACCCCCCATCCCATGCCAACTTCTGCTAAAGTCAGTTAACCCCAAACCACACAAATTTTCAACATAATTTGTAAAATAAACAGAATTATGAACTTTATTGAAATAATATTTATCATAATTGAAATATTATAAATTTTAATTATAATTAAATTATCATTAATTTCGGTGAACTTTTTTATGCATAATATTCTTTAAAAAAATGATTAAATTGTATTGAAATAATATAATACAATAATGTAATTGTAATGTTATAACACGCACTTTATATACATATGGCAAACATAACTTTCAATTAATTTATATTCATACAAAAAAAAAACACAAAGTTGCAATGAATTTCTTCCGTTTCCGATGAAGCTACCAAAGTTTCGACTTAAATATTATTGAGAAATAAAATTTGAGACGCTTAAGGGTTAACAAAGAGACTCAGCTAATTTTGCACCAAAGGCAAAATAATGAGAACGAACCTTTTTTACCTGCTTACTAGTAGTTTATTTCTTTCAAAACTTTTCTCATATGAATAAAATACAAGTTTTCTGAAGTCATGTTGTTGCGAAATATGAATTTCAGTCGCGGACAGAATAAGCACAACAACAGAGCATCAAGTAAAGTAGCATAAACTAAATTTAATTAGCTCTACTCAAACATTGCCGACAGATCCAGGATGTTATTAACTTTGTGACTTTTGGAAAATGGGTGGAAAATGCTATTTTCGGTAATGAATCGTGTCCATGAATAATGCCAAAAGATGCCGCTGCATATAACAAATTGGGGGTAGTGCATGTGTGGGTGGGACATGGGGGGTTGGATAACTGGTGAGTGGTAAGTGGTGAGTGGTGACTGGGTCAATGGGGTCAAACACACACTCCATCTTCTGTCAGTGCCTTTGTCGCCTTTTAGCCGCACCCTCTTTTATTCGCTCGTTTTGCAGTTAAATCCGTTTGCCAGGCCAACTTTATCTCACAGCACAGATTTTCAATAGCACTCACTCGCTGTGGCAGTGGCAGTGGCAGCGATAGTAACAGCAGCAGCAGCTGCACCACGTTGCAAGCAGCAAACTTTTGTTTATTTCACTTGCCACTGCTTTGCTCTTTTCTGCTTCGTGTGTATTATATATAGATAGATAGATATATATATATATATATACATACAAAATATATATCTTTTTCTTTTCTTTTTTTTCTTTATTTACTCTTTTTGCAGCTGTCGTGAGTTTTGGCTTAAGCAACATTCACCATTCGCCATTCTCCATTCGCAATCCGGCGGCGACGTGCCGCTGAAATAATTAAGTTGCCAATGCGAAGCTCGCATCAGACACAGAGTCTACTGTTGCCACTGCAGCAAGTGGCAGAGTGGCAGGGTGCTAGGAAAACGGGCTTACAGTTTAGTGGCATAGGTTTTCAATTAGGCAGCTTCTCACAACCTACATAGATATACATACACACCCAGCTGGCGTTGTTTTTAATGCTCTAAAAACTTTCACATTTTTCGACTGAAATTCTCTGAATATTTATCTACTGCATTCAAGCCAAAAGGTGAGCTACCGACAACTGCATATTTTGGCCACACATGCTTTTAACACCGCACACACACACACACACACACACATGCACACACTGACACTTTGACAGCTGCATGATCGATGCGATTATATTTGTTTCTCTTATTCACACTCCATTATCCTTGATGTGCAATCATCGTGCTTATTAGTTTGTTCACGTTGATTGCGTTCATCATAATGAGGCACATGATTGACCGTTATCTGTGTATCATTTTTGTTCTTGTTGTTGTATTTCATTTAGAGTTTATGGCTGTGAAAAATGGCAAAATCGCCAAAATTATTGATCTGAAACTTTTAAAATTCCCATTAGTTTGTCTAATCAAGTCTGTTCGACTAAGAGCTGTTTGTGGTCTGCCTTAATGTATATATTACAGTCTATATAGTATATTATACACACAACGCAGACTTTGTAAGGTATAGACTCCACACTACTTGAAATAGCTTGAATAACTTCTGTGTTCATTATCAGATATTGATACATAAATTATAAGACGCATGGAGAGCATGTTGAGTTGGTAGAGAAGTAATTCAAAAAGTAAGAATTATATGTAGTTTTAGTAACTTCTTTTGAGGGGCTTCGATTCTACATTTCGAAAAGATAGCAAATTTGTTTTTTAGAATCCGAAATTTGCTTTCATTTGTTAGGATTTTCCAGTTCACATTACAAATCGATATCGTGTCTAATTCAGAAGTTAAAACCAACTGAGGACAAACGAGTAACGAATCGGCTGACTGACAATCGGAAAGACAACACAACTCTGCTTACGAATTATACAGTATACTTTAAACGGACTGTTTGATTTATTTATTATTACAAATATATAATACCTTCTTCTCACCACTTTAAATGTTCGCAGGCTATAAAAAGTATCCCATTCATATTTCATGCTACCCACAATTTTTTTACGTAAAGTTAATTAAAAATGTATGCGTATGCTTTAAAAATTACACTCTCTATTTTTTATCAATACAATCGAATTTACCTGTAAAATTCTGCCAATGGCGTAAAGAATTTGTCGTGTCAGAAACATGCTAACAGCTTATACTACTACTACTACTACTACTATTTATAAACCCCAGACCATGACAATGTCAAAATTCGACATTCTTCGAGTCTGTAGAGTTTTCGAGAATCGGATTTACTTTGGTTTTCTGCAGAACATGACGAACATTTCAGCATGAAACGCATGAGAACTTACACATACATGACGAAGCATACAGAATATTACGTATACGCACTGATGACGCCCGCAACCAGTACATGTCGCTGCATTTTGGCAAGTTTTACATGCAACGCCGCAGATTTTGCTATTGTGGTTGTCGGGAGAACAAAGCAAAGGTACTAAGCTTGAGGGGGGGGGGGCAGAAAGATATTTTCATACCAAGCCATAGACGTAGAAAAGATTTAAGTTAGGGAGGGGGCAGAAATTCAAATTGTTTTCTATAAATGTACATATGTATACTTGGGAATGGGGATTGAGTTTCTCGATAGTATTTTGTATCATTTAAAACCTAACCCTCAGCATTCAGAAGAAAAATTGTGGCAGCTTCCTTTTTTTATGTCATTATTAATATTTTTATACCCTGCGCCCATTAAAAATGGCCAAAAAAAGGTTATATTGAATTTGTGCAAATTTATATTAAAAATTTGTAATCTCTTTGATATCTGTCCTGGTGGAAAACTTTGCTTCGGCATTGAGTGTTTGTAACAGGCATAAGGAGGCATCTCCGATCATATAATATATATGTATATATATATGGCAAGCTACCTACTCTCGATGCAAGCACACTCGATTTCAAGCTATATATTTAAATGTATATGTATAAATAACTATAAGCAATCCCATCATAATCAAAATACTTTTCTTTAAAGACCTGCACAGGGTATCCTACAGTCGCGCGCGCTCGACTGAACGGCTTGCTTAAATCTAAAATCCAAGCCAGAATAAGAATGATTGTCATTCTCCTCCGATAGTGTCTGAAACTGGTGAAAGCAGAGCATATTTATTTTAAAGGCCATATTTTAACCGTTAACTGACAGCTGGTTAGCTCGTCACACATGTGACATTTTATCAGTTGCATTCATTTCTATAATTGATACAGAGGTTACGAGTGTGACACAAGTGAGTATTGTAAAGTGGTAAAGTAGTGGTCACAGTACTCGGATTATTGGTATCATTAATTAAAAAAACTTTGTATCCATTATGTTTTAAAATTATAATTGTTTAAAATGGCAACTATTCTTATACTTTACAAATTCTTGTTAACAGTTTAGTATTCAGACTGAGCATAGTTCAATATATTCCGAGTAAATATGTAATTTACAAACATTTTCCTGAATGTATAATTGCACATATATGTATGTAAAACTGCGAATATAGAATTCAATAGAAATTATTGGCAACAAAATAGAGATAACGACCTTTAAGGTTGATATACTTGGTAGCCATGATATAGTATATAAAAGATAAGAACATTTTAAACCGATCAAGTCAAATGTCTGTTTTTAGAAATTATGCAAGAACGGGAAAAAGCTAAATTTCGCATAAATTTAAACACATTACGGAACAATGTTATGTTAACACTTACAGCAATGCAATTTACTTTGTTTCCCGAAAGATAACTACTTTGAAATAGTATTTACTAAAAATATAACATAACGAAAACAAATAATCTCAAGGCTAAGACACATAATAAATACCAATACCTTTATTATCAATTTTCACCATATTTTGGTTCACAAACAAAATACTTGACACCACGTTTTCAAAACTTTTAAACTGTTTAGTTTAAAACAATCGCAAGGCTTGCAATAAATGAAGACCAAACTTTAGGGAATTCTTAATTAATATAAAGTAATATATAACAATATAAAATGTATGTTAACAATTTAGAGTTGGGGACCAGCGACCATACATTTGTAGTCGAAAACGAGGCCTGGGTCAGATTGCCCCACATACCCCCTTTTATCAGTGTCCCTGGTGTAGTGTCTAGTTAAATTGTTCTAATTGGTTGAGAAAGAAGTTTCATATAAAATGATACAATAATGTATTGTAATAAAATAAATTAGTGCATTTATTTATTGTTATACTGTTCCGACTGTTTGCTGCAATTGTGCAAATGCTTTCGAGGCACACAAAGGCGGCATTACAGGCAATTTGGCCAAAGCAAACAAAGAAAACGGAAACAGAGACAGAGACAGAGACGGAGACAGACAATAAAATAGTGCAAAAACTATGTGTTCAGTTTGGCAGTTGAACTACAAAGAAAATGAATGCAGAATCAATCGATAGTTGGAAATCGAACATCAGTAAGGGCACGGCGGCAACATGGGGGGGGGGGGGGGGGGGGTAGTGGGGGGACTAGGACCGGCAGTCGAGCAGACATTTTTATGCTTGGCTGAAGCTTGAAGCGTAAAAGCAATTTTGTCTATGCCACCTCAAGTAGCTGAGGCAATTGGTGCGACAGCTGGAGGGGATGGCAAGGGGATGGCAAGGGGAGAACGGGGCAGAGGTAGGGACGGGCATGCTACGCAAATTTTGTGAACGCATCAGTGAATATTGTTCACCAAACCAACCAAGACATTAAGCAGCAGCTAAAAACTTGCCCAAATGCTGGCAAATTTTCAATTTTTAACTCAATCAGCTAGAAAACTAGAATAAAAAAAAAAAGCACATTTTTTTTGTGTGCTACAAATTTGAAATCAACATTTGGGGCGGTGTGCGTTGCGTATACGTAATGTGCAGACACAAAGTTCTTGCACAGAAGTCAAGCCGTCTTCAGTGATTAGGATAAAGTTTGCTTGCTTGAAGGCTTTCACAACCGCACATCCGTATCCGCATCCGGATTCGCATTCCCATCCCCATCCCCATTCCCATCTCGACATCTGTATAAATTATGTCATGCTTCTTATGTCTTCGTCAGCAGCTGCCGTTCAATGAAAGCGCATTCAACAATCGTGGATCTGTGCCAGACTGATGTTAACGCCAATGCTGATGCTGATGCCGATGCTGATGTCGATGTTGATGTTGATGTCTTCGTCCTGCTCCGCCAGCTGCAGGCTAATCATCTGTGGCTGCATCAACAGCTGACACAGCTGCAACGCGTTGCCTTCCACCAACGACTGTGGCAGCAAAAGAGTTTATACGAGGGACGCTCCACGCTGGAGTGCAAGTTGCGACAGCTGCAGCAGAAGCATAATCGACAGTGGGGCCTCTGAATTTTAAACACACAAGTTACTAGTTACCATTTAGATTGTTGCATCACAGTTTAAAATTTAAAGTTACCTAAAGTTTAAATTAATGTTAATATATACAACATTCTAGTTGTTGCAGCACAAAATATAAAATCTAAATAAGGGTGCACATTTATTAGAACTTATAATATGAGAGACATGTATTTTCCAGCACTTGCTCGTAACGTATTCCCATTATGGATACAAAAACAACATTCAAGTTGTTGCAGCACAAATGAAAATTTAAAGTTACCTAAAGTAGAAGCATAAAATAAATAAAGTAAAATGTTAAGTAATTATAATTTAATAGGCAAAACTATACATATTATAATGTGTTACTACTTATTGTCCAAAATCCAAATCATAATAATGTGATAATGTCTATAAATTGACGTGATTGTTCCAAGTACAACAATTCAAGTTGTTACAACACAACTTACACTTTAAAGCTAACTGAAGTGAACAAATTGTAATAATATACTAATTACTATGCAAATGTATATATTTTTCAACTGATTGAAATCATCAGTGATATGTATACAGAAATCTTAACAAAAACATACTGAGTACTACCTTTAGCAAATAGATATTCAATATTCATCATGCATAGAAACATTCGGACAGTCGGCTGTGGCTATATTGATTTGGTTGTAGAAATTATAGAAATATTGGTAGTATTTACTGTAGTAGAAGTAGAATTTACACAATAGTGGTAGTATTTACTGTAGTAATAGTAGAAATTACAGAGATAGTAGTAGATATTACAGAAAGAGTACTAGCAACAAGAAATATAAATTCAAGCTCCTAGCTTTCATTTTGTTCATACGAACGAAATGATGAAAATGCCTATATCACATCCCATACTGCCTGATACTTACTTTTAGCAAAGTTAATACACACCCGCAGTGAATAATAATAATACAAATGATCCGTCCGGGTAATACTTATTGTAGTACAATTGAAAAATAAAAGTTACACACGGATAATAAAATAATATGTAAATAAATTGTAATATAATATAAGTATTATAATACTATGCGAAACAATTATGGCTGACAATATTACAATGGATATTTTAAGTAAGGAGAATATAATGTGTTTCACCTAAAGAATATTCTACATTTAAACACACACAAACATTTGTAATCTCGTCAGATGTCAGTGCTCTCAATGATTTGCTTAATGCGCCCATTAACTGCTACTTAATCCTGCAACTTAAGGACATCAGTTGACATTTCGACCACATATATCGTAATATAACGTAAGCCAATAAATCAGACCACAGTCTAGCCACAATTTGGCCCCCATATTGACCATGTTGTTAACCCCTATGCCCGATACCAAAATAGAACAGAACAGCACAGAGAACAGACAAGTGACATCACAATAATAGGTGCTTTCCTCCTTTCCCCCCACTCTGCTGGCTGTTAGAGAACTACTATTTATTGGTCCAAGTGCAGATAGAACAACAACCCATTCTGGTTGTGTTCTCGTTGTTCTTCAAGTGCTCGACTTCATGTTGTTGCCTTGGATGGGTTGTCGCCTGTAAATGACACCTAGCGTGTTATCATTAAATCCTCGCCCCGTACAAGGATGCGAATGACAACACTTAAGTGGACCATAAACGCCAACAAATGCAAATGCAAAATGGAATTATTGCCACAGTCAACTGCTTCACATTGTTGTCCTCCGACGCCGACTCCGACTCCGACTCGGACTCGGCGCCATGGGACGGAGAGTATGGCTTTGTAAAAGTGTTTGCATATGCAAAAGCACACAGGACAACGATCGACCAACTAGGCAACTGGCCAACTCGCCAACTGGCCAACTGGCCACGACCACGCCCCCATAGTAATAACGACAGTGAATGCTGCTGACTGCATTTTACCGATATAAATATTTATATAAGTTAATCGGTTTATGGTGCACGAGTAATTGAATTCCGGCTCTCGAGCGTTGAAATGGATCCCCAGCATGCATAACAACATGGCTGCAACTGGCGAACCGTTTACAGTTTGAGTTTGAGTTTCAGTTGCAGTTGCAGTTGCAGGTGCAGGTGCCACACGTGATTGGACAATGTGGCGCTACAGCTTCGTCGACATGTTGAGTTCTTTTACATATTTCATTTATTTTCAGCTCTTGTCTCATTCTGTTGCAATTGGCGTCAAATTATATTTAGCTTTGACGCCGGCGCCGGCAAACGGCTAACGGCCAAGGGCCAAGAGCCAACGGTCGCCGGAAGTGCGAGCGCCACTGCACGCTGCTGTGGCACTTCCGCTTAGTTGCACATTAATTGCAATTAAATTTGGCATTACAGACGCTTACAAACGACCCCAGACAACCGACAACCGAGCAACATCCACTGCACCATCGCCACAGCCGACGCACATTTAACGCTCGTTGCAATTTTTGTTGCTGATGCTGTTTCCACTTTATGCATAATTAAAGTTGTTTGCTTTTGGTTGCTGCCAAAGAGTTGTGAGGGGGAAGGGCCCCCCCCCCTTCATTTTGGGATGTTGTTGTTTTCAATTAACTGTGCGTCTAACTAAAATGGCAAGTAAATTAGTGTTTATAGTGCATAAATATGCACTTTATATGCGCATAGTTATAGCGTATACTTAATATGGTTGTTGCTACATCCTATGCCAAAATACTGGGTATTATAACTTTGTGCGAGTGTATACAACAGGTATTTAGAATATAGTCTGATTTTGTAAAAACATATTATCTAAAGTGATCTCCATCTACCCAGGATTATAAACACATGTGTTATTAAGGAAACTATTTGTGTATATTTGTTTTTTTTTTAATCCATATTAAGATTTTTTAAAACTTGGCACAGAGTATCTCTTGGTCAAGCACACTTAGTTGCATTCTTAATTGTTTTTTGTTGTGACACAATGACGCCATTCTTGGTTTAAGTTAACTATTATAGCTTTTTGTTATGGCATAAGGCATTTATTTTAATGAGATATAAAATTTAATTTATCTGTGCATAACGAAAAATGTTGCAATTAAATCGATTATTCGATTCTTAATAACAATCTGATAATAAGCATATTTGTTGTTCTTCTGCATTTACCAAACGTTTCATTCAGGATTGAATTATGATAGTTAATGGTCATAATTTACAAGTTTATTTCGCCTCAGGCTGTGCTCTTAAATTGTGTTTATATATTGCGTGTAGTTCCCGACATGTCTGCCATGTGAATACCACGTCTTTCTGTGGGAAGTAGGAGACAGCATGCCAACACACACACACACACATTCAGAATGAGTATGACTTACTGCTAGACAGTTTTTAGACATGATAATGCATGTGGAAAATCAGACAAATATTATTTGCAGTCTTATATAAGCATGTAAGTATAAGTACGAGTATGTATATAAATATATATATATATACGTATGTGAACATATTACGCTTAAATTGTGGGCAAGTCAACGGCAGACAAATGTAAAAAATATGAAAAATATAACTAAAATAACTGAAATGCAAGTCGGCAAACAAAAGATGGAATTTAGATAAACAGACACGAGTCCGTAACTGTTCTACTTACATATCTTATACCCTGTAAAATGTGTAAAGACTATGCGAGAATATTGCCATCGATTGTGTGAACTTTAAATTAAAGTAAAGCGTCACTAAAGATACTCAAAGAATCGGCTGAATACAATATCTTATTTTTATAAAACTCCAACTTTGACTTAGTAGTTGTTATTTTAGGTGAAATATGTGAGCTAAGGGCTGGTAAACCGAAATCTTTAATATTCAAGATTAACAACATATTCTAAAAAGGTTTTCGCCGTTTTAAATTGTCGATTTAAGATTGTAAAGATACAAGTGTCGAAGTCTTGTTTTCAAAGATTCTTATATTTCTTCAGTTCGGAGTTATATCTATAAGAATAAGTGTGATACTAAGTTAGCCTTGCATGAAATTATATAATACAAAATTGAACTTATTTCAGGTTATGCTAATTCTAATATCGGTCACTAAGTCAAATCAGATTTATACCAAGTATTTCTGATTATTTTTCCTTCTTAAAAAATAGAAAAATGTTTGGAAGATTTCAAAAGAAGAGGAATTTGTTATCTATAAGCAAAATGATAAGATTTATCTACATATATAAAAGTCTTTCTACTGCCAGGCAACCAAGAGACACAGCAAATACGTTAAGAGCTAGACGACTGTAATTTGCAAACATAAGTCTCGATCTATTGCATAGTTGTTTACTAAGGCAGCATATGAAGATAACGTCGATGTTATTGAAGACATTTCCTTTTCGCTTATAGAGTATCTTGTTGTTGAGTCTTTCGGTAACTCCAGTTTCAGGGTTTTTATTTCTTTTTGTTTTAGATGTAAGTTGCGGTAGGCAGACGTGTCAAAAGCTTGAAGAACAGTGAGAGCAGAATACAGAAAGGGATACGTGAAGAATATGTATGTATATGTTTCTGACTGTCACATAATACCCGACTGTGTTTTCCCTATTCTCTAGTTTGCTTCCATTCATACTTACATATAAGTCTTCATATTTTTTAGATTAAAAAAAAAAAGTTGCTACTGAGATGGAGAAACTCATTAGGAAATGCAGTCGTAGTGTACTCATATGACCACAAACTTGGCACTTGCTCAATGGAAAACTTATGAAAATTGTTTGCCGATGTTGGTGTGAAATTCAATAGCCTAGATACGATTAAAGAGTCTTTGGTTGGCACTTTTTAATTGCATAACACATACTTTCACGCTGATGGTTGCTTACACTTTACTTGCAACTTTGTCAATGCGCCAGAGTGACTGGGTTAAGGGGAGTGGAGTGGAGTGGAGTGGCAGAAATTGCCGCCAAAGGCAAAAGTTCATTTTAACAAGTGAACAACTTTCAATGGGCAATTAAAAGGGCATACAAAACATGGGGACAACAACAGCAGGGTTCAAGTCTTTGGCAAGTTGAAACTGGCGAACTCTTGGTGACGAGAAACGCTGCAACAGAATGTGGCAAGGAGTTGTGTATGTTTGGGGCGGGAGGGCATGGCAGTTCCTATCCAAAAGTCACAGGAAATGTTAACAGAAAATGCACTGCGCAGATTTTGCAAAGTTTTTGGCCTAAAGGCAATTAAAGTTTTGCCACTGGTTACAACGAAAACAACAACAACTACTGGGCAAGGGGGTTGTATGGTATATGTTTGCGGTGGGCGTGGTCATTGAAGTACGAGTTACAGACATTACAGTTGGACTAGTTGAGCAGTTCCGGTAGTTAAAATAAACAAGATAAACAACCAAAAGTGTTGGAAATTAATTTTATGATGCAATCAGTTATATAATTATGTCGTAACGACAGAGAGAGAGAGAGAGAAAAGTGGAGGATTGTAGACGAGTTAATGCCCTTAAAGATATTTCATATTATAATATCCTCGACACAATCGATGATATAGTCAGGTTTAAAGCAAAGTATTGTTCAACAAATAATAAGATTAATATGTAAGAAAGCCCTATACCCGATATTTCTTATTTCCAGTTAATTATATAAACTGACAGTTAGTTTTAAATGGCCTGCAGCCCAGCAAACTTCACTACATGTAAGTTTTTGGCGTCTTGTTTCGTCACTAGCGTGGACTGCCGTCCACAGTGATTTGGCATTCATTTCTATACATTTTTCGTTAAAATATATATTCAGTTATTTAACTGTAACTCTAGGCAGAACTCAAATTTATGGGCCTTAATCATACAATTTTATGTATGATGAATACCCAAAATACCTTTGGGTTTTCTATACCATTAAAATTTAAAATAGTATAACTATGTAAACTAGAGAATAACTATATGGCGGGAATATGACTAACGTCTAAATTTACAATTACATTAAATGAACATAACTAGTAAAATCAAAATAAAATCTCAGTGATAGAGCTTAAGATACAATTTGATAATAATGACAAATTTAAATACAGTTGAAAAATTGGATCAGTAAAAGATTGGTAAATAAATATATAACAAACTGTATTTTATACTCCAGAATATAAAGTTTGACAGGTAAAGATTTTACTGGAAGTCCAAACTCTACTTTTTAACTGAACTTTATGATATCAGTTCTTTAAGGCTGAACGGTTTGTGCTTTGATATTATTTATGTTAATTATTATACTTGCGATGTTCGTTGACTGCTAATTGGTTGACAAAGTTGCGTTGCTCGAAGTTCTCGTACAAACTGCTGTCGAGTCAATAATTACTTTCCCCATGTGGCACCAAATTGTACAAATGAAATCGGTGTATGGCCAAAATTGCATTAACTGGGCCAAACAACACATGTCTGCATGTGGCAGTCCGATTATTTCCGGCAACTCGACATCTCAACTGAGTTGTCTTATTAATTAAGTTTGTCTTGCTGTGTGCAAAGATAAGATGCAATTTCTACGCCTTTGATTTCCGCCAAGCTCGCTGCTCGCTGCTCAATTTAATTGGCATCAAACATTTTAATGAGCGTCGTCGTTTCAATGTCACGTTTTCCGGCAACATCTCAAAATATTTACAAGAAATGTCAGCGCAATAATTAACATCGAGTCAGATGAGGACAGGTCGGATTATAGCGGAAATTTAAATGCCAAGACGTTGCTCTTGATGTGCATATGATGATAATACGTGTATGAAATCCATTACGGGTTGTGCTCATTTATTTCCATATATAATACTACGATGCATGTAGATGTAGACGTTGCTGAAATTCCAATGCACACACACACGTTACGCATACGCCATGTGTGCGTGCAGCCAGGTGACAGCTGCATCAGCCAGCGCCCAGTCTCTCTCTCTCTCTCTCTCACTCTTTCTCCCTCGCCTTCTATCAGTCTGACTATCTATCACACTCTCCCTTTCGTCTCTTTAGATGCATTAACACCTCAATGCCAAGCATCTCGGGGATTTTCATGTCCCCCACGTTTCGAGACGTTTTCACACGCTTCACAAAGTGTTAGAATTTCCTCCCCGCTATCTTCATCCTTTGCTCTCTGCGCTCTGCGCTCTGCCACATTGTCGCTGTCACTTCATGTGGCACATAATGACATGCGGTTGCCAATGTTGCGGACGCAAGCATACACATGCCTCACCATCAACTTGCAACCATCACTTCAACTATAATTTATGCAACTCGATCCGCCAAAAAACCACAAATCTTGCAACGCTTCGTTGCGCTTCAACCGCATCAATACAGCCACTTTAGCAACAACTTTAACTTGGGGCCATTTTGAGTTTCTTTGTCTTGACACTTTCTGTTCTTTGAGCTGCAACATTGGTAATAGCTTTATGGGCTGTCAGGGAATCAAATTCAGTTCAGTGTAGTTAAACCGACTGAACAATACATATATTAAACAAAAAGTATTTAATTTCGCTCAATCAGATTTGAAATAAGTATCTAATTTGCAACAGTCTCGACCAATAGTCATCATTTGAAAGTTCTTTTCAGCCAGACTGTTTGGAAATTCACATGAGTCATAGACCAGACTATTGTTTTCACTTTCTACAAAGTCTTCCAGCATTTTGATAAGCTTATGGGATATGATCTTCTCATCCTTGCGCAGTGTCTTGCGAAGTGAATTCTCAAACAGGAGAAAATAGTCATCGGTAATGCCCGTGCCTAGAAATAGTTGTATTCACTTATCAGAGCAGATTGATAACAGCATTATATATTACCAAATTGAATGTCCGTGCGCCTTGAGAGCCAATGGCCTAATGAGGATTCTGCAGGATTGTCATAGACATATCCGTATACAGGACTCTTTCCATGCTGAAGATGAAGTTGAATCGCCTGTTCGCATCCATTTTTAAACTGTATATCCGTAAACATGCGCTGCACATCCAAGTAGTTCTCCACACTGAAGTTCTTATTGCCCATATACTGTTGCCTCAGATCTCGGGAGTAGTTGTCCAATTCCTCGACCGTCTTGTACGCATGTCGGTAAAAGAATAGATGTGGTGCCAGGTCAAACCAGCGACTGTTGAGTTCCTCCATCATTTCTTTGCCATTGCATTGTTTCTGCAGCAATAGGGCGGCATTATAGATACCACTTTCTGCGGTGTACGATACCATCCACGGAATTTGGGCAAACTTGCCACTTTTGATGATGTCAATGGGATGTTGGGTTAGAAAAGCGTCAGCTGCATCGTGGGGCTCTATCACTGGACTAAACGGAACAAAGGGCACATAGTCAAATACCAAAAGGTGGCGCACAGCTCTAACTATTTGCGAGGCTTCCTTTGCTCTGAGGCACTTCTTGAGTTCCTCTGAACTGCTTGCTATGCCACAGCCCACGATGTGTCCGAGCTCAAAACTGCGACTCCGAATGCCTTGCTGGATAGCCCAGGGATCCAAAGCATTTCCACTGATCGATATGGCAGCCCTTGCCATCTGCTTAAAGTCCTCCTGCAGCAGATGCAGATGTGCTGAAGCTCCTCCTGCACCAAAACCCACTACGATCATATGTTCTGGATCGCCACCGAAACAATCGATGTTCTCCTTGATCCACCGCAGTGCCAGTCGCTGATCCTTTAAGCCATAGTTACCCGGCAGAACTGTATCTCCGGTGCTGACGAATCCCAGGGGTCCCAGTCTATACCCGAACTGTACCAATATTACATTTCCGTTGGCCATAAAGTTCTCCTGACTCCGTTCACGCGATACGGTAAAAGTGAAGGCTCCGTCAAGCTCAATCACAACGGGAAATGTTTTACGCTTCGCATTCTTTGGTTTATACACACTGACGGTCAGACAATCCTCTTGGCCCAATAGTTTATCGGGCTGGTCAACAAGCTGGTTCCACTGCACGCATAATACGGGAGGCTTCGTGGCATCAAAGAGCTCTGTCCATTTGCGGTTGTACGGCTTGGGTGACTCAAATCGCAGCTCTTCCACAGGAGGTTCTGCATAGGGAATCCCCTCGTAGCTGTAATAAGTTCCTTTGTCGAGTCCATATAGTTTGCCATTGGGCAGCTCCACTAACAAAGGATTTGGCTCTGGATCGGCAGCTACCAAGTTAAGCCACAGCACAATAAGCAAACTTGACCAATCCATGATCAGAACTTTAGGAGCTTTCGTCTCCGACTAAGACAGGTGACGGCAGATATTGCATCTTTTATGGATCGGAACTCGAGAGAAAAGGCAACGGAGGGAAGAGTTAAGTGAGTTCCTAATTCAATTAGATGTTTTCGAAACTCAGAGATGGAATCGATAAGAAAAGCTTTTAAACTCACAAGAAATAAATGTCGCGCATTTAATTTAGATTTACTTTGTTGTGATCTAACAAAGTTGATTAAATGTTAAATTCTGGCTAAAATGACTTCTTTGTTGTTATATTACACTAAGATACAAAATTCACTTATTATTATAATACATTGGGGGACTAAGATGAAAAAGATACATTATAAATTTTTTTATTATGGAACTTTTCTATTAGTTTTATAATTTTTAACAACTTTTCACTTCCTGAAATCTATTTGAGATAATTATTTATCAGTCAAACACACTTTTAAATATAAATCAATTTGTTTACTGATAATATTGAATATAGACACTTAATCAAAAATGCAAGGTAAAAAGAGATTAATTTTACCAAAATGTTGAA
This sequence comes from Drosophila histrio, assembly GCA_958299025.2. Taxonomy (NCBI): domain Eukaryota; kingdom Metazoa; phylum Arthropoda; class Insecta; order Diptera; family Drosophilidae; genus Drosophila; species Drosophila histrio. The sequence goes on from OY282581.2 coordinate 20,031,428, forward strand.
TAAAATTCTAGCTACAGAAACATTTCAAAGTCCTTTTTTTTCAGCTGGATCCCCATATGCTTCAATCTGGCTTTTACCGGGTGTTATTGGCCCTGCTATGCAGCTATGAGCTATGACGATTCTAACTTATCTTGACAAGGTGGTAACTTGTTTTGGATTTTTGTTTGAATATATTAAAGTAACGAATACTAAATCCCTGCCCTTTATATAACATGACTAACTTTAAAGTGGAATACTGTGCAAAGTACATTTTAATTATCATTGATAGAGATATTTAAATTATTTAACTTCAGATTTATACTGTACACAGGTACTGTAAACAGGTTTTATTATGAGAAGTGGTTGCACATCGCCTAAGGGAACTAATTAACTTGTAAGTTACAAAACTTATCGTTTTAATGGCCGTAAATGTTGGGTTCACATTCTCACGGAACACACAACTAATAAGTTATGAGTTACGCTTAAGCAATTAAATGCTTTCATTTAGGAGGCAAATTTAATAAAATCAAAATATTAATTACTTCCTACCTTCATACTAACACTAATTCTAATTTATATTATAATGCTAACTCTTATACTTATCGCAATTATAATATTATTAGCTACATAAATACTCATATTTATACTTATACCAATAATAATACTTATTGATCTGGTTGTGTTTTTCTGGGATTTTCCCCAATCCTTGCAACAAATGTTGGATCACTTAAATTCATAATTTTGATTACCCCCAGACCTTAACGTTAATAACTCTCTTAAATTGATTTCTTCCAGTTTTTATTTAAAATAATATTTAATTATATTTTTGTTTTAAATGTTAATTTAAAGTCGTATTTCATAATGTAATTTTGAACATTTTTCAGTAATTTATTGCAGACTGCTTTTAGTCGTACTAAATAAGGAATTAAATAAACTGTAAATGATTCAAAACTAGTCGTAAAACATGAATTAATTTCAAAAAATTTTTTTTGGTTTCAGTTACGTTTACTAATTTTAATTGGCTATCATGGTTATTATGTACATAGTTTTGCAATTGTTTGTCGTAGGTAATGCGATAATAGTTACTGTTTTTCCGACCGTGGAATAACCAAAACCTATGCAACAATTAACGATTAATTTGACATGAGATTAAAAATCAATTTGCGGCCGATCTGCAATTAATTTAATTTAATTGTCCTTCTATTATGTACTTATTATGTATCACTTATATTATTAGCAATTACAATTATATTATATTTAAATGCAATTATCATAGTTTAAAGCAACGAAACAATACGATAAACCAAATGTTTATTGTTTTCTCTATGCGCAATTAAATTTGCCAAATATCTGTTTATAAATTGTTGATCCATTTATTTTGGATATTTTTAATCGGATACCACAAATGAAATATATTCTTTGGCAGAAATACTTGATTCGAAACGCTCTGCAAGGTTATAATTTATTAAAAAATACCATAATACTATACATTATATAATAATGCATACAATCGCACCATTGATCTCTGATATATATCATTACCTCTTTTCATTTATGTGTAAAGTTCTTTATTAATTATGTATTCAGCAGTTATTCGTGGATATCATTCAATATATACAAGCATACATAAGACATGGGAAATATTAAGTATAACTATGGAACTAAGATATAGACATAAATTGTTGCTACACATATGAAATGTTTAAGAAAGCTTTGAATATTGATGGGATTAAGGTCGACATCGAAGAGTTGAATCTGCAAGTATGAGTGGAGTAAAAATTAAAAGATTTCAGCGCTAAAAACGTAATCGTTCTTCAGGTTAACGTACCCTTTAAGTTAAGCTAAAACTATAACTCGGCGGAAGTAGAGGATTCCTCAGTTTGTGCTACAGTGTCTGCAACAATCAGATACTGGAAATAGGGAATCTTTGGCGTTTTAATAGGCATCTCAAACAGTTGAGGGAAGTGCGATGCTTCCGGCCACTTGGCCAAAGCCAGTTCCATCGTCCAATGTCGAGCCAAGTCCATGTAGTATCCTTTGCGCAGAGCATCGATCTGCTCCAATTTGGCTAAATGAGCCAGACTCTGATTGTGATAGGTGGTTGCATCGATGGCGCGCATCAATAGCGCACTGGTCAGCAACGTCCACTTGCTGTCTGGTTCGTACTCCAGCAGATCCAGACAGGATTGCAGCTGCGATTGCAGCTCTGTGAGCAACTCCTTGCTGCAACTGGAAGTAGCCACAGGTGGCACAAAGTAATAGACGCTCTTATCACTGGGATGTGTTGCGAGTTTCAGGCGCTGTTCGCCCACTTCCAAGACATATTCACGACCTGAGTCGATATCGATGTTATGGACGCATTCCCAAAGAGTTTTCTCCTCGTTAACAGGTGTCCATGGCGCTGATTGCCACATTTGCTGCTCGCTAATCAATTGTATCTTTATCTTGGTCAATTCGGGACAAGGTTTCTTCAGCGCCAACTGTGCTTTATGGGGCCAACAACGAAAGGCGGCCACAGACTGTTCCAACTGAACTCCACCGCCCAGGAGCCAGCGCTGATAGAACCAGGCGCTGCTGTCGTTAGGATCGGTGAACGCCGCAGTCAGAACCATTTCCAATTCCTGCTTCAGCTTGTGCTCGCTCATGGGTCGATCATGCTGCTCATTGGGATACAACAGGGGCAACAACAGACTGCGATGATGCCAGCTCGAGTAGTTGGAGAAGTTTACTTTGATTTTGTCCGTGCAGAAGTCCAGCTCCTGCTCGGCAGGCACCGCCGCTTTGGCGCTCACATAGCGCCTGTAATCCCAAGTGTGGAAATTACGCTCGTCGTACTTTAAGTACTTGTTGCACAGTTGCAGCTCGCGCTGCCAGTCGGCTTGGGGATTCTGTTCCAGGGTCCAACAGCGATGATGCCAACTATTATAAGACTTGGGATTGACCATCAGGCACTGTTCGGTGAGGTCCAGCTCAGTGGAATAGATACCTTGCTGTAACTGAGAAATTGTGGGTTTTTCCTCAGCCACCTCCTTGTCACCATCGCCCTTATCACCTTCCCCATCGCCTTCCTTATCAGTTGCAGCTGGTGCTTCCGTCGCCTCCTCCAGTTGGGAAATCTTCATCAGCACACATTCCCTTCGTATGTTCCACAGTGTGGTAATGTCCGGATTTCGCTGTAGAATTTGCACAGTCAGTCCGAGCAATTCGTCATCGAGTTCGCCGGCGCTACGTTTTTTCTGGATGCGTGTCATGGCTGCGCGATAGGCACGCATCTTGAGCACCTGCTCCTTCTTCTTTCGCTCCCGCTCCTCCTCCGTAGTGCGCACCTTGACACGACCGTGCATTTTTCTTGCTTAGATTATTATTTAAAATCCAAAAGCAGTAATGATTAACACGATTTCTTCTATGAACAGCTGTTTTTAGTTGTCAGCAATCGAACATTTTGCAGAAATGTTGCTAACAGCAACCAGCTATGAACAGCTGCTCGATTACAGAGTTATGTTATTTACATACCGCAATGTTAAATAGTGAAAAAGCAACTAACCATCCCAGCTGTCTGTTATGCTATAGCACAAAAGCTGCATGCTATACTTGCGTTGCTTACTTGTGAACAATAGAGGGCGCTTTTAGAATTAACGTTAAATTTGAACCCTTGATATTAAATTGATTGAAACAATTGAATACAGAATGTTAAATATCAAATATTTTACAACCGTGTCTACATGTAAATGGATACCAAACAAATGTAGAATAAATCGCTTGGCAATCGACATAGCTAGTGTAATTTAATCTATTTTTAGATCATTGTCACTAAACTTTCTGTATTTTGTATTATTACTATCAGACTTTTATATGAAATTTAATGTGAGAGGATATTTAGTTCTGAGGAAAGTCGTTATGTTCTCGACTGTGCTCAAGTGCCCCTAGTCCGTCTACCATATCAGACTGCCAATCAATACATTTCTTCAATTTAATCACGAAAACTTCATAGAACAGGTCATAAAATTTAATTAGGAAAGCATTTCCCGCGGGGTGGTCGACGAACCAATCGAACTTAAATGCGAGCATGAGAAATTTTTATTGTTTTATGGCTGTGCAGCAATAAAAATGAAGAGGAAAAAAGTCGCATAGACAGCTATAAACGAAGGCGGCATCGGCATCGAGACAAAGGACGAGAAATGAACAGAGAGGTAACTTCAATTCGTCTGGGGAGTAATTTGCCTCAAGACAGGCACCAGGAACAGGACGAGAACGAGAACGAGAACGAGGACCTGGCAGCAGGTGCGAATGAAGGACACGAATGCCGGCAGCGTCGACGACGCGTCGTCTTCTCAGCCTGGGAACGAGAAAATCAATCGTGCAGCAAAATCAAAGAGGATATTTTCGTATATCAAATATTTTATTTTTTCAGCTCTTCATTTTATTTAACAGCACATTTCGGTTCGGCGCGCTGAAATGTAGGCGTGGCAGAGAGCGACCCACACCCGCTGCTCAAAAATAATTCAATGGCCCTTGGGCGCGTTTATCAAAGCCAGTTCCCGAGGGTTGCTCGGTGAGCAACAGCAACAGCAACAGCAACAACAAAAGAAGCAGCCATAACAGCAGCGTCGTTACCGTTAGTTGCTATCCTTGTTGTTGTTGTTGTCAGCGTCTAATGTGATACGCATCAATTTATGAAATTTGAAATATTATGACTGATTTTGCAGCTCGTCCTGTGCCTGCGATTGCCTGCCTGCCGCGTTAATCTTGGTAACAGGTCGCGACAGGCGACAGACGACACACGAAGGGCGTCAGCCAAGGGGGAGGGGGCGGGGGGTGTGTTAGCACACGAGTCGAGCGTTTTAGGGATAAAAACAAAACAGTCGACGTCGCCGTCGCAGCCGCAGCTTAGGTGCAAATTGTCCACCAAGCCAGAGCTCGTATATCACATAACGTGGCCCGTTATGTGGGCTAAGCCGATGACACAGACAGAGCAGGAGACAGAAACGTGCAAAGGGAAGGGCAAAGGCGATGGCGATGGCGACGGCGACGGCGAAGGGGACGAAGACAGAGACTCGACTTTGCACTGGTAATTGGAGTAACAAAAACCATGAAAATGAAATGAAGCGAGATTTTTATTTTTATGACACACACACACACATAAGACGGGCGATTTAAAGTGAAGGTCGGCCAGGGGTGGGTTGCGGGCAGTAAACCAAGGCTCCGGGGCACAACTGATGCGGCAAAGTTTATTGGGTTCGGTCCCAACGACAGTGACAGTTGATTCAAAAATGACAAACGGTGGTTTACGAATATAAATTTGGGATTTGGGAAAAGTTATATACACAATTAAATGCATGCATGAATAAATTAAATGTCGTTAAGTATTTTCTTTGAAAATGGATTAAGAGTCCAGATAAAAGCAGTAAATTTCAGGGTCAGATCGGAATTCCAGTTGATCGAATTGATAAAAGGAAAATCGAATTAAATTTTTAAATCAATTTTTAATCTCGAACTCAATTGTTAGTTCTAGCATTAGATTAATATATTAATTAATTAATAAATAATTTATTTATTTAATTCGTTAGATAAATGTAAGAAATCCATCCGATTAATTATAGTAACTTTAGTGAATATCTCTACCATATTAAAGTGAAGAGTATTGTTAAAAAAACTTGTTTTAAGTAAACTTAAAATGTCAGCAATTTATTTACTGAAGAAACTGCTTAGTTTAATTTTGAGATCGCCTTAAACTTTTGCATTAAACAAGCCGAACAGTCGGGACACCGGCCGTCATATACTCTGTGGTTACAGGGGGCGTGGCACTGCGATGAAATTTTCTGAACACATCAAGCCCAAAATATTCATCGTGTGTGCCAAATCTCAAGTCTCTAGCTACAAAACTGCTTTTTTTTATAAGCTTTTTCTTGATTTGTGGCCGAAGGGATCAGGAATATATATACTTTATGGGGTCGACCACGCTTCCTTTTGCCTGTTACATACTTTTAACCAACAGGGTATAACCCACAGGGTATAAAAAGTCACTTTCTTCGACAAATGTTAGGAGATAGATATTGCATTTCAATTTTGCTGTAAATGAAATGAATGTATTTAACTTACAACTCTAAGTAAAATGTAGTTTAACGATATTTTAATCTTAGCATATGTGTAGTTATTCATAAAATAAGTATCTTGATTCTAAGAAATGAATGTCACTATTAGTAAACAAATCCCTCTTGCCACTGAACCTGCGAACTCACTCATGTCAAGTCGACTCAAATACATTATTGACAAGTCCTCTTCACAAGGAGATTACTAAGTATAAACCTCACACACAGACTGAGTGTCTGTCTACATCTTAAATATGTATACTATATGTTTAACACAGCACACTATTCATCTTACTATTAGATTCATAAACAAATGATGCTTGATAACTGATAAATACATATTAAGAAAACAAAAAGAACTATTAGTAATACCCACTACATACTCGTTGTTGTTATGTATCCTTATGATATGTAAATAATATGAAATCATTTCATTCTTTGGAATATGCAAAGTAAGTATTTGAAGTGGGCTCAGAAGTTACTTCGAAACGAAAACTATGAAACTTATATGGTGGCCCAAGATCTAAAGAGATGTAATGTATAGAAATTCTAGCAAAACTGTGAATTTTGAGAACTAGAAACACTAAAGACACTAAGTAAAGGAGTCTTAAACTTACTCAACGGCATATACTTACATTTTTTTATATATTAGTTAGATATTCATTAGGGAAAAAAGAAAAGTTGTAAGCTCGCGAGTTCATAAAAGTTTTATGATACTATTCTCCACGCAGTTCTCTCGGCGACCTTTGAGGTGCTTATGTTTTGTGGCCGACAGTTGGTACGCCCTCAACTACGTGACAAGTCCTCCCATATGACCATCTTACGAGTAAGTTGGTTTGTCATCAAGCAGGTAACCAAAGACGACAGCGGGATAACGGAAGGGAGAGGGAGTACAGCAGTTTGTCTATTTAGGTGACAGCACAGCAAGTGGCCGAGATTTTCCGACAGCCCGCTGAAAATTGACACCAATGGCCCACGCAGCTGCGGGAGAAGTTAACGATTTAGAGGCGAACATTGCCGTCATCGCGACTCTCGGCTGCTTCCTGCTGCTGTTGTCAGCTCTCAGGACTTGTTCAGCTTTCCCACTTGCCGCTTTTCCAAAGAGTGCGCAAGCAATTGACGTAAATAAGCAGCAGCCTGGCAACGTTGCCGCCAACATCGACAACAACAAGAATGACAACGACAACGACAACGACGACAACAACGACGACAACATCGACCACGATGACGCCGCTGTAACTGAAGATGGACTGTGGCGGCTGTTGTTGCTGTTGCGAGGTAGGGGCGGGGGCGGGGGCCTGTCCTTGTTCCTGACACATATGCCTCTGCCTTGGCCACAGCTTGAGCTTTGAAATTGAAAAAGTTATGCAAATCTGCTGCTGCTACTGCTGCTGACGACAACACGGACAGCAAAGCACAGGAAACGAGAACTGAATTAGTTTTCTGCAATTTTCCACAGCTCTGCTTTGTGTGTACTCGTGTGTGTGTGTTGTGGCAAGGACGCTTGGATGCAGGACGAGTGCCACAAAAGTTGCTAGCATGTAACTGTCGATTTGTGCGCGCAATTATAATAATTGCTTTAATAACAACAACAGCAAAACGAGTTGCTGCTGACATGCAACATGATGAGGGCTGCAAAACTGTCGAGCCAACTGGCAAGCTGTCTATCAGTCCGTCCATTCGACCGTCTGTCCCAGCTATCGTCCTGGTTTCATCTGTGCGTGCGTAAGCGCCTCAAAATCGCATCTTTGTTTGCCCAGGGCATTAAAGGCTTTCGCCGGGGCACGTAGCGCGCCTAAATAAATACGAGCACGATTGCCAATGAAAAGGACGAAAGGATGTCCTTACTTATACTCGTATTGCTGTAAAACTGCTCGACGGTCTCTCTTTCGTTCCTAATTACAATTGCAAACGCTTCGCTGGCCCTGACATCCCATCGTCCCATCGCCATCCCATCATCCTGCCATTTCCATATTTCCCCTCAATCGCTTGGCCGTCATCTTTACGTGCTTAATGCCAATTAAGCGTTTTGCCAAACGTCACCCTGCTCATCGTTCCCTCCCCTTGGCACTGTGTCGCCCTGCGCCTTCAACATTGCCTACTACTTATTTACATTTCGCTTTTCATATTTGGCATTTCATTGATTTTATTCGGATTTTATTTGAAGAGTCTCCACAGCTGGGCAACAGATTATTCATTAATTTAGCTTTGGAAAATGGAAATCCACTTGAACCTTTTAGACCTCAGGCCTCTGCCTGAATCTCTGCCTAGCTTTCATTTCTTTTCATAGCCATGTGACGTAGCGTCGTCGCAAAGGGGATTTTTCAATTTCCTTTGCCTGACATCAAATAGTTGCAGTTAATTAGATTTTCCGCGTTGCTAAGTTGCCTTCGAGTTGCTCGTTGCCAGGGTTAATTTAAAATTAATGTTTATACCCTGTATAAGCGCCTCAGCTATGCACATGTTGGCAGTCTTACCTTAGTAGCAGTTTCCCCTTTACTACATATTATAATCAGTTCATCGTGAAACAGTTTCCAGTGGCATATGCTGAAACATGAGACAAAGCCTGTTTTAACCAGGCGACAGGCCGCAAAAAAAACGAAATAAAAGAAGACAAGAAAGAAAAAATAACCGATAAAATAGCTTGCCGCCAGCCAAAGATCAAATGTTTCCAGCGTCGAGCTCAAATCTCTGAGATACTTTCAGAGTGTACGCAGATCCATTGGTATCTGCGGTTGGCTGGATGAATGGTCGGCTTGTTGGATGGTTGGTTGATTGGTTGGTTAGTTGGTTGGTTTGTTGCTTGGCTTATTCGTTGGTAACCGCAGCAAGGGTCGCCCAGCGGCAGCCAAGTTCAAATTGAATCGCACATTGGAACTTTTGGAACGGTAGACAAAACATAATTTGAACTTAAAGGTTTTCGGTCGGGGGTCCCGGGGCCTTTTGGCCTTTTGTATTCTGCAATTTCTATGCTCAAACGCAAAACGCAAAGCGAACGTCAAGAATAATAATAATAATAATATGAAATTATAAATGCTTCAGTTTGGAGACTCAATATCTCTACAGCGGGCAGGCGGGGGATTCCTTTGTTCCTGTTGTTCTCCAACTGTTTTCTGGTCGCCGTGTTTGCTTTATGATAATATTGTGCCCAACACGCCTCGTATTTTTTACTTCTATTTCGTTTTTTTTATATTTTTTTAGTTATTGTACGTCACTCAGTGAGGCGGCATTGTTATTATTATTATTGTTGTTGTTGTTGGGCTGGACGACTGCCTGTCGATGATTATTATGTATGCTTAAATTCTATGCACGTACCGGCACTGAAGCTTATCTGTATCGAATATGATTAAGTGCGCTGCGCTGCCTCACCCTAGACTGGTTGTTTGCCTGGCTCTTTGCCTGAGTATTGGCCTGAGTTTATGCCTGGGCCTTGGCCTGGGTCTGGGTCTGGACCTGGGTCTGGGTCTGGGTCTGATCTAGGCGGCAACGCATGTACTACGTTGAACGTGCAACATTGAAAAGGGCAAGACCGAGCGAGCGCTTAAATAAACACACAACAACAACAACAACAGCAACGATTGAAAGAGTCTTTTGGCTCGGTCTGTCTTGCAACCGTTTACTTGGCTTGCAACCAGCTCTCTACAGTCCAGCCCATCCTCATCCCCATCGGAAACTCATCTCCGGCGGTCCCATAATAAAGGAATGGCGTTGTAAAATGACATTTGGCATTTGCATGTTTTTTTTTTTTGAAGTCAATGCAAGAAATAAGTTTCCTTTTATTGAATACCGAATTATTCAGATTTGCATAAAATTCATAATTGAATCAATGAATGTCTTATAAGCATATTCCTATCTTTAATATAAACTGAAAATCTGATAAACAAGGACACATATGTAGGTATATTTCCCTTGATGATTCCGTTGGAATTGTTGTTAACTGAATTACTTGTTATTACAGAAAACTTTGTACTTTAGTTGCAGATTTTACGATAATTTGAATAATTTTATTATTAATATGCATTTAACGAATTCAAACCATAAATCAGCTGACTCAACGTCCGACAAGATTTGCATATAAATTGCTTGGGCGAAACATGTTTTAATCTTTATCTTAAATGGCATATTAATGCTTACATTCAATTATTATAAATTTATGACAAAATTGTGTATATTTCTCGATAAAAATCATATTGAAGATATTAACAAACATAATGAAAACCGAATGACAGTTGAGATTTGAAAGTGCGAAAAGCAGATACTCATGATATTCGCTTATATTTACAATTTATGTAACCAAATACTGAAAACAACATTGGGTCAACGAACTAGATTCCTAAATTGTATCTTTTCACTTATATATTTAATATGCAAATATGTTACTCACCTATAAAAAAGATCCCGCCCCCCCAATCGACACTCATTTATTTGATTTACAGCAATTGCTTTTGATATTTTCTATACATATAAACGAATTTTATTTAATATACGAGCATCGCATTCAAAGAGATTTATACTCTAATCTCGATACTCTATACTCTATATATGTATATAAAGATAATGATATAAATATCTTCAAATATCAATACGACAGCTTTAGATATGGAGAGGAATGCTCATCTCTATTAGTTAGTGTATTCAGTATTCGGCAAGAAGAATATACTCTTGTCTTTGGCTCAGTTTGCCTTTGTCGAGCACTCGAATTTGGCACTTCAGAGACGTGAACAGCGCATTTAAATTGAGTTCGTAAGTACTTAAAACGCAGCCCTCGTCAGCGCCATGAGAAATGCTTAATACTTGAGATACTTTTGTATTTGTTGTATTTGCATTCGCCTTTATCCATATACGATACATACTTAGGATTCTTATTCTATGCCCCATTGCCGTGCCCAGCTGAGAATCGTTTCGTTGTGGGTCTCAAGTGAATGCGGCTTTGCTTTGACTTTTAACAAACACACACACACACACAGACACATTTACATTTGAAATGTGCGAGTACGAGCAATTTTCAAAAAGGGTTTTCCATATCCATTAGGGGTTGTAGGTAGATTGCTGGGAATTGTTTGCTTAGAACAACTCAAATAAAACACAAATGCATATATTAAATTGCTTTTGAATGGCATTAATAACTCGAGCAATCCCCAGAACTGACAACCTGTCATTAAGCTACCAGATATCATACATCCCTCTTGAGTGATCCCTCCGGCCGAGCCGAGATCTAAAAGGTGCAAACATCCTGTCTGAACAATCAACAACAAGAAAGAAATGCAAAAAAAAAAAATATTGCAAATCCCAAGAAATTCACACGAATCCCGAAAAACTGAGGCTCGTCGTCCTACGGGCCCAAAACAATAGGATGGGCAACGGTAAATGTAAAGCCAGATAAAAACGCTGGCAACGGCTGCTGTGCAAACAATTAAACTGTGACTGCTGAAACGCAGGCGGAGCTGCTTACAGTTCATCGGAGCAAGGTGCCGAGCCCAGAGACCAGAGACTATCGTCGTCATCATCGAGCAACAGCAGTGTACGAGTAGATGCACTCACAGATACAGCTACATTTACATTGACGTCTGCGCTTATGCTTACAGATACGGATACGGATACAAATACAGATGCAGATGCAGATGCAGATGAAGTCCCTCAAGTGTCGAAAATAAAACGCAGACAGTGGAAAGGAGATTCCCGCTGTTGATGTTGCTGCTGCTCTGCCTCTGCCGCTGCCGCTGCCTTCGCCTCGGGTTCTCTTTCAGTTTCTGTCCTTGGCTTTTCCTTTGATGTTCTCTGCAATTTTATTATGATTGATGGGCAACAAAGAAAACTAAAAAAATAAAATATACTTATATATTGAACTAAGAACACTGTAGGCAAGTGTGCTCGAAAGGAAGAAACTCTCTGCATAGATTTTTAAATGTATTGTAACTATTTTACATATTTGTGGTTGCTTCGCGGCTTCTCTGTGTATAAAAAAAAACTTTCATGTCCATTTTGAAATTGTTTTGCAAGTTGCAAAATATAATCGAATTATAATTTTTAAGAGAAAGTGTAGAAAATATCCCAAAAATATAACTAATTTAAAAATTCTATAAAAATAACTTAGCTAAAACTCTAGAGAAATCGATAATTGTGGGTTTGGAAATAAACACATTTGTACACGTTTTATAATGAAATCTTTTATTGTGCTATAAAATTCCATCAATAATTTGTCTATAAGACAAGCTACTTAAATGTAGATAAACTAGATTATCATAAACCAGTCGGAAAGGCTACAGTCAAAGTTGACTATGAGAGACCCTTTACTTATACTTCAAAAAGGAAATAAAAGTGACTCTAATAGTTCCCATAGCGCGTTCTTACGTCTAAATGCTCTTCTTCTTCCTTTGCTCCGACACTAAGTAATATTGAGCTTTGAATAATTTCCGAGTTTATTTTCTGATCGCGATGAAATTTTCAGGGTAGACGAACCACCATACCAAATTTGGTGACCTAGCTCTTATAGTCTCTGAGATCTAGGCGCTTATACAGACAGGCGGACAGACGGACAGCCGGACAGACGGACAGACGGACATGGCTATATCGACTCGGCTGGTGATACTGATCAAGAAAATATATACTTTATGGGGTCTGCCGGACTTCCTTCGACCTGTTACGCACATTTTGACAAACTTAATAGACCTTTTTTACTTTTTTGTAAAAAGTAAAGGGTCTGAAAAGGTATTTACTTTATTTCTAATATACGTATCATACGAAACATTAAAACGCCATTCTAGTCAAAATCCATTAGACTATTTAATTAGTTTCCTACTTACAATTTTATTTAAAATCACTGAACTAAACACACGCCCTATGCCGCATTTAAGTACATAGTATACGTAAAACCAGGCGAACTTTAGCTGCAACTACAACTACTACTAAAAGTACAACTAAAAAGCGAAGTTTTAGCATCCACCCTGACCATGGGCCAGGCCTGTCTCTGGCCAACTCTTTCTATCTCGTGGTGCTGCCGTCTGTCTGTCGGTCGTGTGGATCGTTGCCTGAATAGAGCGAAAATTATGAATTATATTTACTTGTTGTGCGCGATGCGCGATGCGCGACACGACGCCAAGCGAGGCAAGTCGAGGCGTTCCACTTAAATGAGGCATGCAATGAGCGCACTCAAAATTAGTGGATACTCAGCGGGTCCACGATGTTTTGTGTTTACCAAAAGGATTCTTTTTTTCCCTTTTTCTCATATATTTTTTTTCCATTTCGGTCACGTTTTGTGCCCGCCTGCCTGCGCATTCATTTCGAGGCTCTTTTTTTCGGCTCGTCATGCGTATAGAATTTCATTTGATTGAGCGCTTAATCAAGCAAACATTAACGTGCACTTATTAATAATAATAAGTGCTCCGTATTCAGTATTCGGTATTCGTTTATCTGCTCAGTCGTGGCTGAATGGAGCCGAATCCCAGCTGGTCATGATGACAAGCTATTGGAATGACAGCATTGACCTTCGCCGAAGAACTCACTTCAATAGGTGTGGAAATGCCATGATATATGATTACTTTCAGGTCCATTTAACACTGTGACTGCAAATTCAAATATTCTTTATGCAATTTATTCAGTTTTTTTTTACGCTAACACCCTGTAAAATTGGTTGATACAAAAAGAAAATATAAAATTGTGTAACAGGCAGAAGAAAGTCTGGCAGAATTCACTGTTGACACTGATCAAAAATACTCATTTGCCTGTTATATACAATGCCACAGACTTGTAAGCATTAGTACACTCTCGGTACTGGGGTAATTATGAACTTCATATGCAATTATTTAAAAGAGATTCAATCTGTTAGACGCCGAGTTGCAATGTATTTGTTAATAAATTTGTATATTAACATGTTGTTATTAACAATATTCTAGCAGATAAGTAAATTTTTATACTTACCACATCTTTATAGTTGGTCGTCTTTAACTGTTTGACCTTCTGTAGGCGCTATTCACATTTCAATTGTTTATGGGGCATTGCAAACATTAGTTTTCTCCAGAAAAGGGAATCATATCGCCTAAGATACGTGTTGTATTTCATGTAAATCTTCAACTCTGAGTCTAGTTTATCAATAACAACATCAGGATACAATATGACAATCAGTCGCTTGTCCTTGTTCATCGAAATAGCTTAAACAAAAAGTGTGAATCAATAATCTTTGAAAATGTTGTAAACAATATACTATACATAATAATTGCTTAAAACTCCCAATACAAATAAAAAAAACAGGTTTCCGCAACACGAAATCTCATGTTAAAACATTAAGTAAATTAGCTCCTTAACAAAATGAGAGAAAATCTAGTTAATTTCGCCTACAAACAAGTTTTTCACATATCCACTGAAATTGTTAACCTTAATTGAGATTTGTAAGGCTATAGACTCGACTTTATAATATCTTCTTTATCTTACAGATAAGTTCAATATCCACTCCATTTACGAGTATAGCAAACTTGCTATATTATCCGTTAAGAGATACATTAGATACCTCTTCTTAGCCAGCTTGGTCTCCCAAAGCTTTGCATAATGCCGGCAGCAGAGGACCACCCATTGATTTCTTCAGACAGCTGCATTTTAACTAACTTACTTTAATATTTGTGTATCAAATATTATCCCAGCTGGTTTGAGCTTCGACACCGTTAAGGATTATCGGCCATAAAGCCAAGTTACTGGGTATGTCGAGCCCAGCAAATGCAGCCAGCACCAACAATGGGCACCCTTTAGAAGACTCCCTTCCCGCCCTAGCAGCATGTTCTATGTAGGCTGCAGAGGGGAAAAAAAGTTTTTCTAAAACCATCCATTGTCTGGTCTTGGGCTGATTGTTTTTTGTTGTTACCGATTGTTGTTGTTGCTGTTGCTGTTATTATTTTGTGTGTATTATTAAAGCGCATGCATTTCTTCATCAACTTCTACTATATCGCATTGTTGTTGTCGCTGTTGTTGCTGTTGTTGCTGCTGGCGGCAACGGATGCGACGGATGCGGATGCGATGTGGTCGCTGGGAATGGAACAGAGAGCTTTAAGCGGCTTTCTGCCTGTTTGTCTACACACTGGTATGAATGTATTAGTATACTATGTATAAATGTGAGTGTGCGTGCGAGTGAATGAATTGAACTGCTGCCTTTTGCATTTTTCAACTGCGTTTCAGTTGTATTATATTTTTTATTTTTTGTTCAGCTTTATTTTTGCGCAGGCCTACAAAGGCAGCCAAGTTGAGGCGCAAACACGATCCAAGCCCCCGTCTCCATCTCTGGGCCTGTCTCTGGCTCAGAGTCGGTGTCGGTGTCGCTGTCGGAGTCGGGCACGGGGTCGGGCCCAGACAAGCGCTCATAGAATTTGTATGAAATTTAAATACCCATTCAGCATTCAAAATGCGAAGCGACAGCCGCACAGAGACCTAAATACTTAAGTAGTTTTTGAGGGGCTGCCAGCCAGCCAGCCAGCCAGCCACAGATGCAGATACAGACACATTTACAACTACACATGTATAAAGATACAAAATTTACACCAATACTCGCAAAAGAGAAATATGCCACATGGCGGTGCTTTCATATATGCGTCCACACGTTTTGTTAGTTACAGATACAAATAGAGGCAGGCTAAAGATTACAAATACCGATACACACAGATACAGATACAAAGCAAGCTGGATTATGCCCACACTCGATGTACCATGTCGATGTCGCTTTGTCTCTGCCTCACTGACTGTGTGTGTGTGTGTGTGTGTGTGTGTGCTTGCCGCACGTAAGATTTAATCTTTATTGATTTATTTTGTTAGATTTTAATTTATGACACTGAAGTAGGCAATCATTTTTAGTGCGCCACACGGTGAGTCGAGCACTGCATATTTTTTTATTTTATGTGTGCGCTGGGGCAGGAGAAGGAGGCGGAGGAGGAGAGGGAGGCAGCTGCTAAGATGAGGCAGCCACTAGGTGCCACGAAGTTACCAACCAGCTGTGAGACTAATAGACTGTCCACTGCAAACATTTGTGGGCGGATTAATTAATCTCAAGTACTGTTGACAGATGAGTGAAATCGAAGTGGTAATCAATTAGAACACACTTAACAATCCACTGCGGTCCAATCAATATCGACTTAAAGCAAAACTGCATGACCTATTTAATTGATAAGTATCTATGCAATTGAGTTGCTTATTTCATTTGTAATTGAAAAAGAATTGC
The DNA here is from genome assembly GCA_958299025.2 of Drosophila histrio. NCBI lineage: Eukaryota > Metazoa > Arthropoda > Insecta > Diptera > Drosophilidae > Drosophila > Drosophila histrio. Next base: position 20,047,691 of record OY282581.2, read on the forward strand.
GCATGTTGGCAATTAGTACAAATTATTCCTGTTATTTCCGTGTCAACCTTGACAACCTTGAAGATGTTTTCTCTCCATATGGACTCATTGGCTATTGCATAATTTAAATTCAACTTAATCTGCTTATTTTAGTTTTAATTGAAAAAGAATTGTGCATGTTGGCAATTAGTACAATCTATTCTTGTTATTCCTGTGTCAACTTGGCTTTAAAGATGTTTTCTCCATATGGATTTGTTGACTATTTGATAATTCAGCTTTGCTGTGTGACTTGTGACGAATTTATTGGATTGCTTTTGCACTTCAAGAGAACGAAAGAATCTGCCAAAAGCTAGACGGCAAAAATAAATAAATCCTTGAGATTATAAATCGCTATAAATGTGAGTCATTGAGCTTTTAAGATACTTTCACATTTACTAATCCTTTTCTGTGGAATTTCTGATAGCCTTGACACATATAGAAAGTATACTTTTAAGCCACCCCTTAGTCCTGTTGTCAGCTGACAACCACGTCCAAATGGCATTTGAGCCACCCTCTTGCAATGCACAAATTTTAATATACGCGTAATGCGTGTCAAGTTACCTCGAAAAGTTGCCTGCCCGTTAATCAAAATTAATTACAGACACGACTCTATGTCTATGCTTCACTCCCCCGTGGCAAGATGTGGCCGTGCCACGCCCACATGCGACATGCAAACTAAGAAGCAACATAAATTGTAATTTACTTTAATGAGCCACATTTAGTCAGCCCACATGTCCAGCGGTTGGTCTATGATTGGACCAGACACATTGCATAGACCAAGGAGAACGTCCCATGGGAGGAAGGAGGGGCGCGGAATGGGGCAGAGGCAGAGGCAGAGGAAGTGAGCTATGGAGAAAGAATGAGCAGCGACCTCGTCTCCATTGTCGACCTAAGTGATCCGTCGTTGTGTAATTAAAGTTCGCATGACCAGCAATTGCAATTTGAATTTGAAACGGGTCGATGGCGATTGGCTTTCATCTCTCGGCCCACTCAGCGACCACGACAAAGACGACGACAATGACAACGACGATAATTTCCAAGCACGAGTCTTGAGTTTCAGCTAGTAGACCATCATCATTATCATTATCATTATCATTATCAACATCGACATCAACATTTACTGCTGGCGTATTGTTCTGGAATTCTCTTAGTAAAACGCCATGTACGAGAACAGTTGGCATTTAATGTGCGGCTCTTTGTCGTACTTGTTGAGAATCGACTGCCATTGATGAGATGTTGTTTCTGTATTACCCTGTAACCACAAAAATTCAGAAAAATGGGTATGAATGCAGCTTTAACACAGAAAACTATATGTATATACTTCAGTTGGGCTTCAACAGCCAAGTCTAAACAGTGATAGTCAGTAAGAACTGTTAAGGCAATATATCCACGTAAAGATTGTAGATATAAGATACTTCTGATTAGCAGATTAGAAGACTATTTATTCAATTATTATTATCGACTATTAACAGTCGTGACATAGATTAATCACATTAAATTCATCAAACAACGTTAAGAAAAACAGAGATAATAAAATTATAAACAAATAAATCTAAAAAATAGTACAGATTAAGAATTAAAAATATTTAAAAATTCAAATGTAGAGCTTAAAGTCTGCTCGTATTCAGAATTTTAGAGATTGGTGCAACATTCATTTCTAGGATAGAGAATAACATTGAAAAAGACACAATCAAACCAAAAATAGAACAATTTTAAAAGTAGTATAAAATAGTTCGAGATTAAGATTTTTCAAATAAAAACATATTTTCTTAAGTTTTGATTTCATTAAGTACTCATTTATTTATTGAATTCTTTATTACAACGCTAGAGTTGCATAAATACTTAATATATCATTATAATACTTATTAAAGATAGGTCAGACTAATGTGAAAAGAAAAATCATATTTCTTAGTTTATCTGCATCATTAGTTCCATTGAAAATCGATTTCATTTCTATATATCTCTGGGTAGACTTAAAGCTTATGTATTTATAGTTTAATTTAATAAATATAATAACAATAATTATTATAATATATGAGTATTAACGATATTTCTCATTGAGCTTTACACACCAGTTAATAGCGCATTCTTCATATATGTTTTGTGTTTCTGAAAATACTGTTAATGTAGATCTCCACACAAGTCAGTCTATTGTCTTTGATTACAGGGTATATGCCAGTTAAACAACTTTCATAAAAAAAGTTCTTCGTACTTGGACTATCGTCGTTGCTAGCCAGTTTCATATGCATGACATGTATTTAAGTAGGCTGTTAAGTGGACATTAGGGGCATATTGTAAAGGCAGACATGTGTGACCTTATATGGTTCAGAGTCTTGACAGGCCACTTGCCATTCTCCAACGTCGCCAAGTGGCAAAGAGAAATGCAAAGAATTGGTACTCTGCAATAAAAAGCCATAGACGAGACCTAGATGAGTATTTGTTTTCAATAGATTTGGCGTTTCAAATTGCCTACCTACTACAAAGTCTTACTAACTTTTTGACAACTTATCAATTGGTAGCATTTTTTGTTTGTACATAGTATTATAATACTATATTATTACTTAGAATTTCTATAGGCAAATACTTAAAAAATAAATGAATATGTTTTTTAAACTTTAAGTAACTTTGCTAACATCTCAATTCGTAGTCTATCGTTAGTATAATTAGTAGTATTATTTGATCAAATATATAGAGAAAGTTAATTGAATAGGAATCTTTCAACATCTAACCTTTGACAGCTTCTCAATTTTGTAGTAACTGCTTTTGACATTTTGCCAATTAATAGTATTGATTGACAGTTAAAAGTATATATTGAAATATGTTTTAAAATGGACGATCCACTTATTTATTTAGAATCAATACAATATTATACTTGTATACTTCTATTGCAAAATTATATTAATTATTGTCTATTAGTAAAATCAGTAGTATTGTTATAATTTATTTAGAGACAACAATCAACGACTGTAGAATTGCCTTTGTTTGATTTTTTAAAGAAAAAACATGTGGATAGGACTTGGTCTACAACATTATAATTATCTCAGTATTTACAAGTATTTTCAAATGTGTTTTTTAACGACTTGCGGTTTATGTCGCTTCCTATGGCTTTGCCCCTCAGTCCTTAGCCTATGGCACCTTCCCCTTTCCCATTATCGGCCCCCATCCCTTTCCTCATTCCATGCTTGGCGCATTCATGTGGAAATGAGTGCAGCCAGCACACAAAGTTGCATATAACATAAGGAAAAAAAAAACACAAAGAAGCAAAAAAAAAAGTAAAACCAAACCAAACCAAGCCGCGCAGTGGGAAAACAATGGCAATAGCTGCTGGCCCCGGCTGGCCTGGCTTTTGCTACGGCTTGGTCTCCGACTACGGCTATGGCTGCGGCTGTGACTGCGGCTGTGACTGCGGCTTCTGATGGTTATGGCGATTACATACAGACAGGCAGACAGCGAGACAGAGAGACAGAGAGAAGAGCGAGGGATCGAGAGTACATACTACATAAGTGGTAATAATAATTCCGCTCAAGAGGCGTCGCCCGGCGTTTCTTTTCAATGACACACAAACCCATGACGCCAACTAAAACGATGAGGCCACCATCCGGATGATGATGATGATGATGACTACGATGAATGCTAGGTGCAGCCCCAATCCCAGTCCCAATCTCTGACCCGAACAGCAGCGAAAACCCAACTGCAACCCGCATCGTCTAAGCTCAGCACATGAGTTGTCGATATGCCCGGCATATGGCAACTTAAAACGTCAGCCTAAGTCGTTAAAACATAACGACTACTGTATGCTCTTCTACATGTATTCAAATTTCAAAATTAGTTTGTACTTATTGTTCTTTTTTCCCACCAAATTCTTATAACTGAGACTTTCCCGAAACTTGTAACAAATGTTGAATCAATTTTAAAATTTTGAATGCCCACAGATTTTGAATTGAATATTATTAACAATGTTTAATGGTAACTTTCATAAATTTGTATTAATTAAATTGTTTTTTTTTTTATTTAAAATCTTAAGTTATTTCTTGAGTCGACTTCCTTAATTCACGTTAAATAAATGAATGAATGTAGTGACTATTACAATGTTTAATCGGAAAATCAAGATAATCTCCTCTTTATACAACACAGGACTCTGAAACTGATAGGAATTTCATGACATAACTACATAAAATGAGATAGTATTTCATTTTTGTAAGACTAATCTATAAAAATAGATGAAAAACACAAACTTGTGACAGTATTTCATGAAATGACTTTACAAAAAGGGTTCCATTTAAAGAGAGTATTATAAATGTTATACTGCAGACTGGCTATAATATATATTGTGTTAGACCATAGAAGAAGATTTCTTAAACTCTTACAATGCAGCTATTATTATTCCGCTACAGTTCCCTATCACTGATTATTTGTGTCTCTCATCTATGATAGATTATATCTCATTATCAATGGAATATGTTAAATTGATTGATAGACTTGAGGTAAATTGTCAAACTTTAGTTGAATGCAATGGAAAACTGAATGGCATTGTTAGATTCCATCGATATGCTAAGCGTTACAAATGCATCGAATGCATTGATATACCCGTTGCTGTTTGTGCCAAGCGATGACTTAATATTGCGTATACTCAGCTCGTCATTCATTCATTGCTCGATTGTTCCTCCGACTTGCCGCATCCTCTCTGTCCCTCTGTCGGTCTGTTGTGGCTCCTTTGATTGCATTGTCTCGTCATGGTCTCGAGTGGTTCCTGCGACTGTTTTGTGCCCTTCCCCCCACTCTACCCATCTCTCTCTCTCTCGCTCTCTTTCTATCTCTCTTTATGTTGTCTTTTTACTTTTTATGGCACTCCTTCCAAGTTTTTCTCACTGCGCTCACTTGACATACAATTATGTTGATGACATTGTTGTTTATGTCGCCAGTTTCGCTGTTGTTGCCGCTGCCGCTGCTGCTGCTGCTGTTGGTGATGATGCTGCTGCTGCTGCTGCAGCAGTTGCTGCTGCTTCCTTCTGCTGCAACAACAATGAGTGCAACAACAATAGCTACTACAATGCCGACAAGTTTTATGTGCTTACTGCTGCAGCAGTGCCTCATGCCCATATCCAGACTTATACTCAGACTCACACTCACACTCACACTCAGACTCATACTCACACTCAAATTCGTACTTGTATTCGTAGTGGCACTCGCATTCATTGTAGGCCCATATATCTCTCTCATATCTCGCGTATCTCACATATCTCTATGGCCATAGCAGCATTTTTTTTATTGTTATCGTTTCATTGCCATTTGCTGACGTTGCCGCAACAACAACAACAACAACAACGACTGCCATCAGCTTCCAGCAGCTTAGCAGTTTATGCGTTTTTATTTTATTTTGTTGCCGCGGCCTTAATTAAAAATTCTTTTGGTGTCAAATGCTACGCTGATGAGGCCGATGACGCTGCTCTAGGGTTTCCCCCTGGGCACTTTGGACTTGACGCTATGCGGATTCGTTTGTTTTCCCACAATCAAAGGAAATATCCAAGTGATTTCGTTTCCTTTGCAACGAAATTAGTTTAGTTCAAACTCTTCAAAATATTTAAAATTCTTTGATCTGAGCAAAATGTAAATGGTTATTAATTTAATAGCTCTAGGACATATATACATATATGTTCAGGTGTGGGGTTGCTGCAAGGATTTGTGAAATTATAATTTAAAATCCATTTTCCGGCTTGAAAACAAGCCGGACAGTGCGGAATCCGACCGTTAAATACCCTGTGGCAGTAAAGTGCACCTCTTAAATTTGCTCCTAATGTAATTCTTGTAATTTGTGGGCAAATGGAGCGTATCTGCACCTATAAGTGGTATACACATCAAATTTGTTGCTTCTAGCTCTTACCATCTCTGAGATTCCTTCGTTCATACGGACGGACAGTCGGTTATGACTATATCGACTCGGCTGTTCATCAAGAATATATATACCTTATTGGTATTACCTGTTACATACTTAATGTATGTGTAATTAATGTGTAATTATCTTATTAATTATCTTATATAATTAACTTTGCATATATAAAAATCCTTTCAAAAAATAAAAAAAATTAAGTTCTTTTGAATTTTGTGGAAATTATCAGGCCAACCAGTTTTTATTAAAATTTTTGTAGCTACTTATAATAATTCCTTTAAGTACATAAAACAAAGTTGTAAGTAAAAAGTACCTAAATAAGTTAAATCTACACTTTCTTATACAATTTATGGTTGCCGGAGATGAAAACAAAAACTTATCAATACCATAGATAATTTGGCAGCCGAAAAGTTTTGGCCAAGTTAACGCCAGAGCAGCAGAGTTGTTCGTTTGCAAGAACGAGTATTTCAAAAGGCTTTCACAAAATCAATTGAGGACTTTCAGCCAAGTATTCTCACACTCGTACTCGTATTTGCAACCACAACCCATTAGGAGACAGCGCCCCTGTTTACCATATGTGGCAGTCCCCCACGTAGTATCCAAATGCTGACATTGCGCTTTTCCAGCCACATCCACATCGACAAACTTCTTGCCAGGCCAAAATCTAATAAATTTTCAAACACGTAACACAAAATATGCGTGTAAATTTCATTTATTGATTTATAGATGCCTATAACTGGGTTTTTCGCAAGGGTCGAGTGTGGCAGTGCCACATGTGGCACAATTGAAGGGGAGAGAAGCTTCTCTGAAAACATTTGTATAAATACGCCAAGTAATGGCGTCTCCAATGTCGGTGCGAATGCTGCGAATGGTGCAAACTTCCTGCCATAAATCAAGATGAGCCCGAGCAAACAAAATGCAGCGCGATTCTCGGCGTTTTCCAATTTCTGAATTTTTTGTTTCTTTCTTTCTTTCATTTTCATTTTCATGGCTTAAAAAGTTCTATTTGATTTCGTATTAGGGCAAATTCTGCTGTGCGCACATAAATTCTGCTTTTAAGGCGAAATTAGTGTGGCCCTGGCAGCCTGGCAGCCTGGCAGCAAGCGGGCCAAAACGAGCACAAGAATGGAAGTGAGTACGAGTACGAGTATGAGCAGAGATTAAAGTTGGCTACGTGCTAAAGTACGTGGCTGGGAAATCACTGGCGAGCAAAGAGTAGAAAAAAAAAGTAAAGAAGATAAGTAAAAGAGAAAAAAGAAAATAGTCAAAAACTGCAGTCTCAGCTCCTTGGGGCTCCTTCCGCCACATCAGACTGAAGTGGTCACGTGGCAGCGGACGAGGAAGTTGTCCGTTCGAAAATTACTTGAGCAAATATTGCTTTGTTCAATAGCCCAGCTTCAGTTCCAGCTGCAAAATTATGAACGCTCACGCACACGCATCGGGAATAAATGTAGGGAGTGGCCAAAAGCAAAAAAAACTTGGTGCCAGCAATTAGAAAAGTTCCGGCCAAAACTTTAGCTGGGAGGAAATTACAAAATCAATAGCCATGACGGCCCAAAACTTTATTGCCACAAATCAAAAACTGAATTTCACGCGAACAATGACAAAGACATTGTTGCCATAGGCAAGGCAACCCTTTCTATAGAATCTCTTTGGCCCGTACTCAAGGCCCGTTGCTGTGCTCTCTATTGACTTTACAGCTTTAATGAGCCTTGGGACATCAGGCTGTCAAGGCTGTCGAGCGCATGCCTAACGCCTTTTCAATCTTTTAATTACACACGATCGTAAAAAGGGCCCAGCAACGGGCACGGACACGGGCACGGGCACTTAGGCAGGGGACCAGGGACTATAGTCCATTCCATATCTCTACCTGAAACGAGTCGTTGTGTTCCTCTGGCCTGTATATCTCCCTGGACAACATATGGCGCAGTGAGAGTGCCTCGTAAAAATTATCTCTGGCATTGTTACGAAGCACGGTTGGGGTGCCATAAAATCTCGCAATGTGGCACAGGGACTCTGTTTCTGAAACAGAAACCAGGCACAGAAACCAGGCACACCGACAAAAACCGACGGCGACGGCGGCATAAATCACTAGGAACTTGTTAATTGTGCGCTATTTATTGTATGCATTTGGTTTTTGGGAAAAGGGAATACAACAAAATTGAGGTGGTAAGTGATATCTATCCAATCGAGAGGAAAGCGAGAAGCGAACAGGTGCTCCATATGCCGTATATTTCTTGATGTGCTTGCGCTCGATACGAGATACAAATAACTACGAGATACTTTTGGAAACAGTTCTATTTGTTTTGAAAATGCAAACAGATGCTTATTCGTAAAATTAAAACTTGTTATTCAAATCAAGGATTGAACACAATTGAAAAAAGCAACATTTTCAACTAAATTCTTGTATTCAATAAAATTTGTTCAACAAAAGGATTTAACCATTGTTCACTCATTTAAATATTCATTCATTTTTTTGTTTTGTAGTATTTTAAGAGAAAGAACTCATTTCAGATACTTTACTATACTAAAGTTGCCCATCAACATTATAAAGATCCAGTTTATCTAATTTCATTCAGACTTGCTTTCAACTCTAGTATCAAAATCTATTTTCATACTTAATGATAGATATTCAGTTGTGTATTAATTTTACGATTTCGTCTTATAAATATTACAATAATTTAAGACACAAAACATACTAATTATCTTAAACTAGTTTGTTAAGTTTATTTATTGAACAGGTTTAATGTATGCTAAGCTTTAAATAGGTTGATGTATTAGTAATACAACTGCAACAAATTATTTTATTTTATATAAAAAAAATGTGAACTTAACTGTGTTTAACTATATTTTAACATTTACAAGTTAATAGTTGGATACTAGGAAATTAATTATAAATTATTAAAATTGTTTAACTTAGCTTAAAATAATACAAAGACAAATATATGGGAGTAACTATTGATTTATTAATTTAAATAATATAAAATTCTATGACATAAGATTAGCGTTTACCAATTAGTTTATTTTCATTAACGATAAGTTTTTTAAGTGTTAATATTCACTAGGATTGTCACTCTAATTGATTTGATCTTTCAATAGGTTTGTTTCAAAACTATTTCTCTGTACTAGTTGCCTACTTTACCAAGTAAATCAACATGAAAAGAATTCTTTTTAAACGTGTCAAGTCTGTTTCTGTCTATTGGAGCCTCTATTGTCAAAGTCAGAGACAGAATCCGCCCCCTCTCTCTCCGCTCTCTCTCCCCTCTCTAGCAGTATCAATCGACCGATCGGCAATCCAAACCATTTGTGTCAACATAAGAGCTAACAAATATTTATAGACATGTTTCCATTTCTATGCGTGTATTTATCGTGAAACAAGCAATTCAATAATGAATTTTATTTCCATGTTGTTGTTTTTCCACCTCCTTCTCTCATTTATTTATTTTTTTGCTTTTCTGGTTAACATTTAATGTTTTTATTTGGTTTCATTAACATGTTCCGCTGAGCCGACAATATTGACTTGTTTTTCTGACTTTGATATTCGAGCAGTGAACTGGAGGCGAACCAAACTTAAACCAAGCCCGAAGACGACATTTTTGGCGTCACTAACGACTTCTATGTACATCGCATTTCCATGGAGTGTCTCTGGGACTGGGTACTTAAGAACTGGGGAGACTGAGGACTTGGAATTGGAACTGGCACTGCGCTTGAGTTTATATTTATTTAGTTGGTTGGTTGGTTGGTTGGTCGCCGACAACAATGTTGTTGATGATGATGATTGCCAACTGTCGACAAGGGTCGCTTTTGTTGTCTATTTATAAGAATTATATTTGCACCCATTGGGGCCTCATTCTGTGCTCATTTGTATGACCAATACACACGCACCCAGACAAATAGCAGACAGTCAGAAAGACTGAAAGACTGATAGACAGCGAGACCCGAGACCTGAGACCCGAGAGACAGACAATGCACACATGTTGAGTTTTGCCTCAATTGCTTTCATACATTATCGATAATTGGGCAATGCTTATCGAGAAAAGCGTATAACTAGTAAGTATAAGTTGCCAGGTGCACTCAGTCAGAGGTCGCTAAATTGGAAAATTCCTTAGAAATTCATAAGCTCATTAAATTTTTAGCTGACGACAGCAGTTTTGAGTTCCGACGTCGAGCTTCCTTCCAGTTTCGAGTTTAAGTTGGGCAAATACAATTAAAATGCCATAAAGCAAATTAGCCAAGGCAAAACTTTTTATATTCTCTGCCGCGAACTGGAAATTAGAGGCAACAGAGACAGTGGGTGGAGGCACGTTGAGGGTGAAATACTAGATGGGTGGGGGAGGGAGATGGAAGCAAAGTTTCCTTGGGTTGGGCACTAAAACACATCCTGTGCCTGGATAATTGCCAGGCGTGTGCTGCAACTTCAGCAAATTGTCGGCAATTATGTGGCTTAAAGTAACGTAAAATACATATACACGCACACAGATACAAAATACATGCACGGCTACAGATACATACATATGTACATATATACAGCATATCAGGGGAAAATTCAACTTGCATTCAAATCGCTTCGAGTCTGTTTTCGGAAAAATCTGTTCACTGGGGTGGCCTCTTCCTCTCTCACTCTGTTTTCCCCCTTCCGGCAACCTGCAGGAGGCCAAAGTGTATTAAATTATAATTATTTGTGCATGACAAAGGGTCATGAAACATGCCTAATGACACATTTGCCACAGCCTCGAACAAAACGCAGAGCCCCGCACCACTTACAAGATACCGAGTATTCACCAAGGGCATGGCAAAAGGAGGGAGCAAAGGGAGGGAACGCGAAATTGTAACCCAAATGGGCAGGCTCAATCCGTTGTGTGTGTGTGGTGTGTGTGTGGTGTGTGGTGTAGTCTCGTCTGACTGGGAAACTTCAGCTCTGCGTGCGATGGAGAACCAGTGTTGCCAATTCAGCTATTTTCCCGTCAGTTCTGGCGGTTTACGAATGCTAGTCGCGGGGAAAGTTGTGAAATAGCGGCTAGCGGGAATTCTAGCTAAATTACAAAGTGAAATGACTACATATAATCGTTAACAAAATTTTGGCAACATCGTTAAATTCTAAAGCATTTCACTTCTGTTCATCGATGGTTTGCAGTAGTTAATCGATCGATATTTCTTTAACATTTTCAACTATTCTTTTCTATCAATAGAAATGTATATTTCACAATGTATGTTCTCAGAAAGAAATGCCTAAAGTTGAATATTAGCAAAAAAACACTGGATGCGAGATCCTATATTTAAGGATTGGCTTTCCATTGACTGCAAATATTGCAAAATATCATTAATGCTGAAGAGTGTTTCGAGTTGTTTTGCTTATGAGATTAAGCAATGTACAATTACTAATTATTAATTATAAATTTTTCTATTGGATTGCTTAGGGCAAATAATTGTGGCCATAACTATAAAGTGTCTTTAAAGTATTTAAAATACATTGGTACAAATCAATCGTACAAATCGGAGGGAGAAGAATGTTATGTTGAGCTTGACAATTGCTTATTTTATTGATAATAAAAAGAAAGAAAAAAGCTATAAATCTGGCTATCTTGGGTTATATTTAGCTTTTTCTAGCTATTTTGAAATATTGATTTAGCTATCCTGGGTCCTGAAGAGTTGGCAACACTGTGGAGAACATCGGCATTGCCGTCGTATATGGTTACAATTAACAACGCTCGTTATGTTTGAGGCGTGCGGCACCCAAAAGAAATTAAATAAAATTGCTGCAAAACTGCAAAATTTTCGACTTGTAATGCAACACCAAAAACACATTGCTATAACTAAAAGTTACCCAGTCGCAGGCACAGTTCAATGGTTGCCAACACAGCAGGAAAGTTGTGCTTGAACTCTCATTCCCAGTCGCAGTCCCAGTCCCTGTCCCCATCCCCATCCCCATCCCAATCCCAGTCTCAGTCTCAGCCCCCAGTCAGCAGCAGGTTTTCGACTAAATAATGTCTATTAAGCTTTGCCTTTTGCTTGTTGGTCTTGACCAAAGTGGAAAGAGGCGTGCAAAAAATGTTTAGAGCAAACAAGAGAGGAAGTTAAGATAAAAGTAAAAGATGACTTCGTACTGACCTTATAAGAAGTAAGCACGGTTACCACATTTGGTACATTGTATCAAAATTTGTACATTCCTTATACTAAATTGAATCACTTTTATCGAAATGTTAACATTTTTGTAGACTTTTTTAAACGATACACTAAGAAAGTTATAGCGTTTTCCAATGGGGTGATTACTTTTGCCCCAACCTAAATTTTGTGCATAATATTTAAAAAAACAAACGATTTTCTTCAAGTATGTAAGAAGTACTCTTAAAGCAGCTACTTAGCTATCCAAACCAAAGACTAGTCAGAACTTAGAGTATGTTAATCATAACTTATCAAGTTAAAATCTAATTTTAAACTATTTTCACTTGATTTACAGACCTTACAGACTTATTCCTCCATACAGTTACTATTGTTTTAAAGAAAACAAAATATATTAAACAAATAACGCAAAACTTGCTACAACTAAACAAAATATATGACAAACTTTTATATTTATCAAAATTAAAGTTAACTAGCTATAAAACTGCTCTTGTTATCAGCTTTTTCCAATTGTGGGCGAAGGGGGCGTGGCATCGTGATGAAATTTTCATGACACATTAAGCCCAAGTTTCTTATCATGTGTACCAAATCTCAGGTCTCTAGCTTTAGCATTGCTTATGATATGGTGTTTTTTCTAATTTTAAAACAACCGGGGCTTGATATCTAAAATTGAAAATAAACTTGATCTGCATATGGTATTCAGGAACCTACATTCCAAATTTGAAGTCTCTAGCTCTTATAGTTGCTGAGATCCACGCGTTCATACAGATGGACAGACAGACGGACAGACAAACGGACAGACGGACGGACGGACAGACAGACAGACAGGTGTAAATCGACTCGGCTATTGATATTGATTCAGAATATATATACTTTATATGGTCGGAGATGCCTCCTTCTGCCTGTTACATACATTCACACAAATTCATTATACCCTTTTTTGCGCATTTTTAATGATCACAGGGTATAAACATTTAATGAAAGCTATTTCATACAGCTACGCTTAAAGGAAACAATTGGAAACTAAGCTGCTTCTATTAAGTTATCATTTGTCGTATCTATAATAAGTATTATATCACATTATTTTGGTAAAATTTCATTTATAGTAAAAAACAAAATATAATATTTAAGCTTATACAGATAATAAACAATTAGGGAAAATTGTATCACGCTACTTTCAAAATTAACTACCAATAATACTTAAACTTTAACTACACACCTTTCACATGTGGTTACACTGATGTTTTACCATGAAACTCTTAACGAAACCAATTAGAGTTCCGAAAGAAATGTTAATTCCATAGAATGAATCAAGTGATTCAACATACTATTGCAATGGCATTGTTGCATCCATGATGCGTGTCAGTTGCCTTACTTTCCATTTTAAAATGCGATTTACAATTGCAATCGTATACCCTGGCGGGGTATCAACTGTCCTATGGCTTACGAGTATTGTTTCCTTTCCCATTGCCAATCCCTTAATATCCCTCACTGTCGAGACTGTCGATGGCCTGTCTGCCTGCCTGCCTAGGAAATTCGAGTTGTGGGCCCTAGTGTCGCATTCAGGTCAATTCAACAGAGCTCGGCTCATTATGAACTCAGCTTGATATGTCTCTGGGCTCTGGGCAAACAAAAGTTTAGCGAAAACAATGTGGAAATATTGTATAAACGAACCCGAAGCAAAACCCCAGATGATTATTCCATTGAAGATTTTAAGCAAATAGATTCGTATGTGACCCATTAATATGCCCGTATTTATATTTATTTTGATTCCTATGCGAACTTTTGTAATTAAAAGGAAAAAGGAAAACGCTATGAAATTCGGTAAAAAGAAAAATATATGACAGCAGTGAACGCAGAACGGTGAAGGGAGACGGGAGAAGGGAGAAAAGAGAGCTAAATAATTCAGCTTATGAGTTTGTACCGCACTCAGTCAGAACACAGAGACGATTCCCTGGTGGTTATTACGACGCACATGGCTGAGCTCTGTTAGCCCATCAATTTTTGTCAGGTTCCCAGCAACAACAACATCAGCAGCAACAGCAGCAGCAGCAACAATTGCTGCCAGCTGTGTTCATAATTTGATATGCGCCAAATTTGATTTGAGTTTTGCCCAGTTTAATTAGCTACAGTTGCTGACTTTTTAATGGACAAACTGGGACCGAAACAGGGACACATGACGCTGGTCTTCATCAAAAGTCCAAAAGACCAAAAGACCATAGGCGTTGTTGGGTTTTTTTGTTGGGTTCAGATTCAGATTCAGTTTCGGGTTGTTCGGTTCGCTTATCAATTGCCTTTAAATCTCGCACATCAATTACATGGCCGTGTGTAAAAAAAAAGTGGACAGCATAAACGGATAGGACTGTGAGCTGTCCAGGAATGGGGACTGGGACTGGGACTGAGACTGAGCTGAACTTGCACGCAGTCTAACAATAAATTGTGTTGCGTTTCGGGTTACTTTAAAGCGATTTAATTGAAATAGAAGCCCAAGGATGGAATCCAATTCGATGTAAGCCATGCTCCCAGACACAGAACAGAACCGCATGGAAATGAAAATTAATAACAAGTCACGTTCGACATACTTGCACAGTAATCGATAGGATTATTATTCGGTTCAACTTACCAAATGGTAGTAACTGTGACAATGGAATTCTCCTTTGCCAGGTTTCATTTACGATTACCTATTATTCACCCAACAGATAATTTCCACAGTCAACTCGCACTTTAAATCGAATTCTCAATAATAATACTTAGACTATGTTTACTTAAATGTTCTTGACTGGAATTGGCGATAACAGTGAACGACACAGTAACTGCTCTTCATAGAAAACTTGGAAACTTTGAATTTTTTAAATTTCTATTTAAATTTCTTACTATTTATCTTGAACTTATTTATCATTAGTGATTCAATTTCATAACATTGTCAATTATAAACTATATTAAGGAAACCTAAACAATTTGTTGAATAAAATAGCAAAGAAATGCGTTTTTCAACTTGCGTCTTATTATCACAATTAAGTCAAATTAAAATAAATGTCAGCCTATAAATAAAGAATTTTTCAATACTATTTTTATACCCTGTGGGGGTATATTAAGTTGGTTAAAAGTATGTAACAGGCAGAAGGAAGCGTGGCCAAGCCGATAAAGTATATATATTCTTGATCAGCATCAATAGCCGAGTCGATATAGCCATGTCCGTCCATCCGACTGCCCGTCTGTCTGTCTCTCCGTCTGTCTCTCTGTCTGTCTGTCCGTCCGTCCGTATGAGCGAAAGGAACTCAGAGATGGCAAGAGCTAGAAGCTTGAACTTGGTCTCCCAGCACTAGTAGTAATTGCAGGCAGATGAAGTTTATCTTTTTTTGTTGGATGCCATGCCCCCTTCGTCCACAAATCAAGAAAAAGCTCATAACAAAAGCAATTTTGTAGCTAGAAACCTGTGATTTGGTACACATAATGAGTATCTTGTGGTCGAAGTGTCCAGAAAATTTCATCACGATGCCACGCCCCATTCGCCCACAAAACTCTAGAGTCACATGGCATATAACGGTCGGGATTCCGACTGCTTATTTGATCAAAGATGTCATAAATATTTATCGATAAATTATTATAAATTGTAAATATTAAGAACTTTCAGTTTAAATCTAAAATAATGTAAAATTTTAATTGTTAATTTTAAATCTTATTTTCTAATGTTATATAACAATATTTAATAACTTTTTATCAACTGCATTTGGTCGGCGTTAAATGAATAACAAAAACAAGCCGATCAGTCGAGCGAGCGCGACAGTAGGATAGCCTGTGCAGGTCTTCAAAGAAAAGTATTTTCAGTATTTAGCTTGCGATAGTCTGGCAACATTGGATTGCGGCTGTTGATTGTTTATGTTGAGCGCCACAGCAGACGAAAGGCAAATCAAACATACATGAACAAACGCGTCTTTTCGTTCATTATATCGTCAGGCGGCGCAGCGACTGCGCTGCTACTGCGCTGCGACGCATCTGCATAAATTTGATTCTTGAATAACTTTTGAGTTCAATATCCGATCGTACTGAAATTTGTAGCACACATTAAGAGTAGGATACTTGCCATGTGTGCCAAATCTCAAGTCTCTAGCTATTAAACTGCTCGTGTTATCATCTTTTTCGAGTTATGGGCGAAGGGGGCGTGGCATCGCGATGAAATTTTCAGGACACATTAAGCTCAAGCTTTTGATCATGTGTGCCAAATCTCAAGTCTCTATCTTTAACATTGCGTATGTTATGGTGATTTTTTCAATTTTAAAACCAACGGGACATGATATCGAAAATTGAAAATAAACTTGATCTGCGTATGGTATTCAGGAACCTACATTCCAAATTTGAAGTCTCCAGCTCTTATAGTTGCTGAGATCCACGCGTTCATACAGACGGACAGACAGACGGACGGACGGACGGACGGACGGACAGACGGACAGACAGACGGACAGGTGTAAATCGACTCGGCTATTGATACTGATCAAGAATATATATACTTTATAGGGTCGCAGATGCTTCCATCTGCCTGTTACATACATTCACACAAATTCATTATAGCCTTTTTTGCCCATTTTCAATGGGCACAGGCTATAATAAGTACTTAAAATGATTCTGCATAAAAATATAATACTTCTAGATTAAAGATTGGACCTTAAAGTAATAATATACATACAATACATTAGAAGATTAAAGATTGCACAATAATTGTCCTTATTTAAGTGCATGGCAGTGTGTTCACATACTACATACATCCATAGCCCTATGTATGTATATGTATATGTATGTGTAAGTATACTTTCCGTGTACTTATCTTTCTTGCCTTCAGCTGCCCTTGTTGAGCTCTCATTATTCGTTTCTTTATCGAGAATGATGATGACGACGACGTGCAAGATTTACGCTTCAATTGGTTTCGTTTAAGCACAAAATGCAGGCAGGGAAACCTTCGCTCTTGTTTTTTTTTTGTTATTGCTGGAATGCTACATTAATGATTATGGAAATGAATTTTGGGAACGAAGCGAGAGTCAGTTGCATTGATTTACATGACAATTGGGGGAGGCGGCGGCATGAGAAAATGCATGCCACGACTTTAAAAGTGCAGGCCTCATCGACACGACCCCCGAGGCACGACCCTCAGCTGAGCAACCCCTTCAACATAGTAGGCAGCAAACTAACTGTGCATGCCTCAGTGCTGTGTAATTTATAAAGAGACAGCTCTCAGCCCCGCCCAGCACTGAAATCCAGCCAGATATCTTTATGTTTATCAGAGCAAAAGCAAATCATAAACGAATACGGAATACGGAATACGGAAGTTACCCCTGTACCCCGCCTGCACCTTTGGCAGGAGTCAGCAGTGAAAATTATGCCCCGATAAAGTTATGCAAAAAACTTGCAAGGAAGCTACCTTCAATAGCACCCCCACTACAAGGGTGAAGGGTGGTTCGACTGGAGTGTATCTGCCTTCAGTCAAGTAAATAATTTTCAGAAGCTTGCAGAAAAAGGAAAAGGCAAAAGAAATGATCAAAAATAAAATGAAAAGTCAGTTGTAATAATTTGCATTTTGCTGCCAAATGAATTTAGCCACTCAGGCGTAGAGTTGGGGCCCCTTTTGGGCCAAGATAACTTTTAACTTCAATTTAGACGAGTGAAAACTTTGCTGCTTCTGTTGCCAGCCACCTGCTGTTAAGTGAAGTTGATATTTTGACCTGATACTTTGGTCTTTATTATATTTGAGTAGTTTGGGGGTTGGTTCTTTCAAGGACTCTATGGCCCAAGAGAACATTTGGTAGCCTTAGAAACACACACACACACACACACATACGCACTAAGTGCACTTAAAGCAGAACTAAAATTAATTGACTTGCTTCAACAAATTAGTTAAACAGTTGCCATGGTAAATTTGTTATGATAGGAAACCATAAAACAAAAATTTAACTTTTAATTACATTTTTTCGTTTGCAATGGAGAGAGAGAGGTTTTCAATTAGATAAGTTAAATATTACAATTTCAAATAGTTGTTTCACTTTACTTTACATAAATAACACTTTTATAAGTTATACTTAAAAATATTTAAATTATTTAAGTTATAATTATGTTTTCTTTTTCCAAAAACAGTTCAGACTTCCCTTGAACTCCAGTAATCACAAATATCTTCAAAAATATGTGAAAATATTTGAAAATATATTATCTTTTGTGTTCCCATCAAATTATAGAAAATATGTCGTGTTTTTTTGGGAGTATTTCTTATGAAACATCAACCGGTTTGTTTTTTTTTCGTTTCCCAGTCTCCCAGTTTGAAGTTCTTGAAATTATTTCGCATTGCTAAAGGAATTTTAATCGACGCTTCTTTGATCTCTGCCTGCACGATTTTCTCAGCAGGAGAACCTTTTATATTGGCAGCTAACTATGCCTAACTTCTAGACTGAAAGCGTGCTGTCTGCTTTTTCTTCTGTTTAGCCAAATGACCACTACAATCGAGAACTGTTGCTGCCTTTCATCTGCGAGCCAACCTGCCTTATATATCTTGCTCATAGCTAATTGGTCAATAGGGGCAACGGGGGACGAGCCAAAAGATCTAAGTTACAGTCAGAAGGCAGGCAGAAGCCACACAGACAACAGGCAACAAAGTGCATAGCCAAATTGCGAAATATTTGTGCAAATGAAACAGCCACAAGACAAGCGGGCCTAGACAAGGTGTTTACACACATACCCGTCCATCCCGAGACTGGCAATGCAACGGACTTTGTCCTGGCAACCGACAGTTTCTGGCAAAAGTACAGAGTGCAAGTGCCTAGAGGAGAATATAAACTACAATTGAAACGACAAAGGAATAGTCAAGTTGAGTGTGCTCGACTGTTAGATACCCTGCAAGCAGATAGGAAGTTAGCAAACGCCAGTTCCTGGTCATAGAATCTAGGGGAATACATACGTAGAAATGTAAAGATACTCTATACCCAGCTTTAGACTACTCTAACAGCATATTCTACCAACAGTACTGTATGTACCTAAAGTACAACAAAAAATACAATTGAGAAGACGAATAAATGGTCTAATTAAGTGTGCTCGACCTTTAGATACCCTGCAAGCAGATAGAAAGTTAGCAAACGCCAGTTCGTGATCATAGAATCTAGGGGAGTACATAAAGTAGAAATGCTTGGAAAAGGACATTATATAGTTAAGTGTAGACAACTTATAGATACCCTGTACTCCAACACCATATTCTAGCAACAGTACATGATATACCTAGAGTTCAACAAAATCTACCACGTACTCCAACACAATTTTCTAGCAACATTACAGAAGGAACCTAGAGTCATACATAAACCACAATTAAAAAGTAGCATGAAAAGTTTCTTTGAGTGTAATCGACTTGTAAATACCCTTTAAATAATAATTTAAGAAAGTAATATAAATAATAATATAAATTATAGTGTATTCGACTTAAAGATACCTTGTAAAGCGGTGTTAAGATGCCCTTGCACAGCTTTTGGTCATGTTACACAATATCTGATTCTATTTGTTATTTACTAACAGCATTAGTATACCCCAGTCAGCAGCTTTAAGTGTCACAGGGTATAGCAACTACATGAGAGCGGCAATTACTATGTGAAACATCGGGCACAAACGAAAGTTGGCAGGCAATGGCAATGGCAACGGCAACGACAAAGGCAATGGCAAAGGCAAAGGTATGTGTGCCTGCTTTAACTAAACTGCTGGTGCTACCGGATCACATAGGCGTTTCGAGCATTTGAACAGACGGCAGACAATTGAACATGGCAGGGCAGCAGCAGCAATAGCAGCAGCTCCAGAGCTAAGGCCAAAGCCAGACACGGACACTGAGTCGGACAGACAGTTGGACATAAAAATTTATAGAATATTTACGTGGTTGAAATTTTGTTAGCTGGTCTCGTTGGCCAGCACGTCGAATGGTGGCAGTTGCCAAAATTTATAAAAAATTTTACGTTGCACGGGCGGCAGATTATTTAAATGAGCTCTGCCTGGTCATTTAAATTGGCGCACGTGAGGAGAGAACATGTGTTTTTATTGGAATTATTATTTTTTTTCTTTCTTTTAATCGTATTTCAGTTCCAGCTGCAAGGTGTAAACTACAATTTTAACAAACCCCATAAAAGTTGTGCATACCTAAAAACTTTGATATCCAATTACATTATTTTGTTTAATTTTAATTTAAAAGAGTTTTAACTAAACACAAGTCAATTGTTTGTACTACAACAATGTCATGATCCATTGTAATTAATGGAGAGCAAATTACAAACTTCTATTAAAGGAAATTTAGTAGAAAGCTCTTGGTGATTACAAATATTATAGTTGACTCAAAATTAAATATATCTGCACTTTATCTGCATCATAATAAGACTTCACATTTCAATATAGAAGATAAAAGACACATGTATAAAGTAAACTGTAATAATAATCATATAATTTGGAGTTTATTTTGATCACAATGAACAATCTTGACTATATAGTATCTAAATAAAATACTTCGCAGAAAAGTTGTTAATGTATTAAGTTGCATTTAATTATATTATATTAATTACATATAAGATTTCAATTGCAGAGGTTTGTTTGAACTTCATTCAAGGGATTAGCCAAATTTCCTTTTCCATTTTAATTCACTGTTCACCAAATTTGGGCTGACCCGGAAATGCAGTGCTAAAAGTCTGAGAATGGCAGGCAGTTAAAATTTTAATTACATTTTATTATGAAAATGCGAAACCTTACAAAGTTGTAAAAGTAACCGAATAGCCTGGCAACTCTGGTAACTCTGGCAAACTCAAGCTGTAAACTTTGGAATTTGGTTTGCTGCATATTTAAGAAGACGTCTGCAGACGTCAAAATAATAATACACACTCTAAATTAATATTAATTTCAGACAGGACGAAAAACAGGGCAGATGTGAGAGGGGGAAAAGTACAGTTGGAAAACTTTAAATGTGCTGATGAAAAACGGGGAATAACTTCGCTGGCTTCCCGCAAACTAAGACAGCAATTTATTGTAAGATAACGCGGCGCACGAAATGGTTTCTGGAAAGTTGAAGGCGGGAAAGGGGTTGAGCAGGGAATTGGGTGTAGACGTTGCAGCCTGCTAACAGCTAACAGGATACACTTTGGGCATGCTCCATTTAAAGCCAAATTTATGGCACGTGGCACTGGTTTGAATTACAAAAGGGCGTTTGCTTAGGCCTTAATGAAAAGCCAAAGCCAAAGCCAAAGCCAATGCCAAAAGACAGCAACCTGCACATTGGACAAGCCTACCAGGCAGCTGGGAATGGGCCAAGAGTTGATGTTGGCAAGTGGAATGGTTTGAAGCAATAACGAATCAGTTGGAGCAGCTTTTGTCTTTTGAACTGACGCTGTCACTGTGATTATTTCTGTAAAATCTCTTATTCTTTCATTTCGCTGTTATTTCAGTCGCTTTGTGTGTGCATCTTATCTATTCCACAACCCTTTTCGCCACACAATCCTAATTCTTTCAGGTCATTTTTTAATGCTAATCGCTTTTGCAATTCCTAAGATTTTCGTTGCACAAAAATAATTTGAAGAAGAGTTGTAATAAGTTGTTAAACTCGAGACAAGACTTCGAAATGGGCGTCAACTCTCTTGAGTTGCTTATGCCTAAAGAGTCTACTTCAAAAAGAGTTTTAGCTAAGGATAGAGCTTAAATTCAGAATACAAGACTTAAAAGTTAAGTAAGGCCTAACCAGGAAATAGTTTAATTTAAGAAAAAGGTAACTCAATCACATTTAAATATAAATATATCTATCAGAGAATGATGGCAACTTTAATCCCAGTAGAGTTAATGAATTGAAAATGATTAGTTTAATCTTAAATACAACTTATTAACTTGTGTTAGATCTGTAAGCATTTTTTTCTATACTAGACTTTGAAATTGGTGACAAGCTTAATTACAATATACTTCCATAAGTGTAAAATGATAGCATATCGATCACTGCGGACGGCAGTCCACGCTAGTGACGAAAGCAGACCCCAAAAACTGACACGTACTGAAGTTTTGCTGGGCTGCTGGCCACTAGCTATATATACACGCAATATTGGATATAGAGATCGCAATGAGTGATATGTATATCGTTGGAAGGGTTGTTCCTGTAGTTTTAATATGATATACTAATATATCCGATCGTTCAGATATTTTTTGAGATTTAGACATTTGCATATATATGTCAAACTCTGCACGTTCTCATGTGGAACTTTTAAATTAGAATAGTTTATATATTAAAATGAATATTGTTAGTCACAAAATTTTATATCAGTAATTTTTGGGTTTGAATATGCTTTCGCCACTAGACTTCTACCTCGTGTAGAGGTTTTTTATGCGGTACATATATACACGCAATATTGGACATAGAGATCGCAATGAGTGATATATCGTTCGAATAGTAATTCCTGTAGTCTTAATATGACTTACTAATATCTCCGATCGCTCAGATATTTTTTGAGATTTAGACATTTGCATATCTTTGTTTAGTTTATATAGTTTATATAATAAAATGAATATTGTTCGTCACAAAATTTGATAACAGTTATTTTGGGGCTTGAATATGCTTTCGTCACTAGACTTTTATCTCGTGTAGGGGTTGTTTTTTTTTGGGGGGGGTACTAATATCTTTCTAGTAATAACAACTACTAGCTTAACAATACATCTACAACTAAGTAGTATTTGAATATTCATAAAGACAGGCGACATTTTTATATGTTTAAGGAATACGAATTTTCTAAAATTAGACCCAATCTCTAATTTCTATTATGACCATGTTGCATGTGTTTGCCTCGTCGCCCTGACAAACCGACAATCAGTAGAAGCCTTAAAAAAAAGAAGAGGAAAACACTAAAAAAACAAAATAAAAACTGCATGCAATATATAACGTTTTTTTGGCAGACATTTAATTTACATAGTCGTATATGTTGTTGAGGTCTCAAGCCTGGGGCGCCTTTTTGCTGTTTTTGGCACTTTCCGTTAGCCAAGTTGCGTGTTATCAAACGATTTACAGCCCGCAAGTGCGACTGCATAATTTATCAATAAAAAAAAGCAAGTAACAAAAACAACAACAATGGATATTATAAAGCAACAGCCAGCAAAAAATGCTAATGAGCCTGCGTCTCAGTCCCTCCCCTCCCCGCCGACTAGTCCACTTGTTTGTCGACGGACTAGTTCGTCTCTCTGTGGTCTATACGGCCAACTGTCAGCATTTCCTAAGGGATGGGGACAAAGGGGCAGGGACAGGGACAGGGAAACGGGGCCAAGTAATTTCGTTTCGCTTGATTTTGAACGACTTCCTGGGCAACGACAGCAATCCCGTCCCATTCCGTCCCGTCCCGACCCGTTTGAAGAGTTCAACCCCTGACCCAACAATTAGCGACAGTTGCAGCATGGACATAACTTTATGTTCCTTTCTTTTTTGTATTCTTCTCTCTTTTTCTCTCTCTCTCTAGGTCTTTTCTGTGGTATTTGCCTTTTGCCATCGCTTCAATGGGTTCTCCTTCTGCCTTCTTTTTTAATGACAATTTGTGTTGGTTAGTCTCATTTTTTTGGTTGTCGTTTTATCATTTCACCGGTTAATTTGGAAACTGTCGATTTTCATTTATTTGCTTCCGGTTTGCTTTCTTGTCCGCCAACGAAGCGTGCCAGCTGCCCGATTACCCGGTTTTGTATATATATACACTATTTAGAGCCAGCCATTGAACTAGTTCCTCAATTGAAAAATATCAAAAAAAAGGAAACCTTCAACGAAATGCGCATAATCAACCGGTAAACCAGCACAAATAGTTAAAGAACCGAACCCGGGACCCGATCCTAAACTCACCCCATTTATCAAAATCCAGTTATGGTCCCGGCATTCGATAACTGCTGTTATTTCATTCTTTTTTTTTCTTCTTCGTTTTTATTTTTTTATTATGCTGAAAAGCGTAATTAATGCGTTTTCCTTTTGGGAATTATTTGCGCTGAGCGTGCAAAATACTTATATACGCAGAAAAAAAAACCAGTGCCCCGAGGGGCGGCTGTGCACTAGGCGTGGCACAATGGCACACACACACAATGAGAACAACTTTAGCTTTATCATTAAACATCCAAGTGTTACTTTTATGTTTTATTTCCGTTTGCGAAAAGAAAAAAATGAAATAAAATAAAAATCAAGCTTAAGGCTCCGTGTTGGTTTCGCACTTGAGCCGCAATATCGCACTCAAGGGTTTAATTTATAGTAGTACGTAGTGGATATATGTTCATACTTATAAGGGTGGCTGGATGGCAAGATAAATAGATGCAGGATATTACGGCCAGCTGCCGTCGCCGTCGCCATCGCCATTCGATTTGTTATTGGAGCTGCGCCCCGATGTCGACGTCAAAGCCAGGCGACGACGTCTCAAGTGCTTCCAAATGAGTTCAGCATTCAATTCGATTTGCAACTGAAACGGGAACGGGAACGGGATTGGGAATGGGAACGGAACGGGATTGGGTTCGTTTATAGGGGCGCTATAAAGGATTCGCCCAAGTGGGAATGAATGCCAATTTATATCTGATGAACTTAGCATGTGAGTGAACAGAAAACCCCTTTTGAAATAAGTACTCCTTTGAATCCCATTGAGACGATTGTCAATAGAGAATTGTTGCATGAATACAAAGAGACTGATGACGAACAGCAGAGACTCGAATCGTTACTTGAACAGAAAAGAACATTATCAAATCTGTGAAATATAAAACTAGAATTAACCAGTCGGAGAGGCTACAGTCGAAGTCGACTATGAGAGACCCTTTACTTGTTCTTCAAAATGGAAATAAGAGTAACACTAATAGTTCCCATAACGCGTTGTAGCGTCAATATGCTCTTCTTCTTCCTTTGGTCCGACACTGAGTAATATTAAGTCTTGAATAACTTCCGAGTTTATTATCGGATCGCGAGGAAATTTTTAATATACATTGCGACCCCGATTCTTGTCCTGTATGCCAAAATTCAAGGCTACAGTTTTAAAAATGACCATTATATGGAATTTTAAGTTTTTTTTTGAACAACTTCCGAGATTATTATCCGATCGCGATGAAATTCAGGATACGTTGGGACCCTGATACTTGTCCTGTGTGCCAAAATTCAGGACTCTAGCTTTATGGGATATCAGAAAATTAGGGGCTTGAATTTACTTTCGTCACTAGACTTTTATCTTGTGTTGAGGTTACTTTATGTATATTATGTATTATATTATTTTATATTTCTTGGCTGTAGCCTGATTTTAAAATGGATTTCTGTGTAAAATAGTATAATAAATGACACAATTTTAATTAGTAAGTTTGATTACAGAAACAATCAACTACAGGGTATCTCATGGTTTAAAATGCTCTGCAAGAACATTTCGTTATGGTTAAATATTCTAAATTCGGTTTCCTTACCTACAAACCTTTAGCCGTTAGGGATTCATCCTGGGGGCAACCTGGCTGACCACTCAAGTAATTCAGACAAAGCGCCACACACTCACACACACTCATACACACACACACCCGTGTCGAGTGGAAAAACTTGCTAGGAAAATATACATAAATGCTGGGAGGGGGAAAATCCTATTGGACGCATGATTAATGACTGCAAATTCATTTCCGCCAGCAAACCAGAGACGTCGGCAGACAGGGAGGGACTTCGAGCGGGAACGGAGCTGGGCTCATAAAGATTTGTGAGTGCCCATTGCTGGGCGGATTCTTGAAGCGGCCTCTCGTCGCGGACTGTTGCCTGGGTTGTCTTGGGTTCATAGTCGTATCTTTTGTGTATCTTGTGCACACTTCCTGGAAATGCCTGGCAAACAAAAAAAAAGTGCTTGTATCTGCAGGTAGAGAGCCATGTGTGTTCGTGTCTGTCTGTCTGTCTGTCGGTCTGTCTATAAGCTGGAAATTACTGTAAATCAGCAAATCAGGTCATTAGATACATTAATCTCGACAGCCTGGACAATTTATGCTAAATTATGGCGTGTCAGCCGCGTTCTGAATGCAAACGCTGCACGTTTTCTCTCGTACACATTTTGCAATCCCTTGGATACGAATCTATCTGTGAGTATGTGTAGCTGTGTAGCGTATCTGTGTATCTGTATGCATACTTACATATATGTGTGGCCTTTAAAACAGTTGTCTGCTTAACTTCTCCCTCGGGCAGGTGCGACCCTTATAACGAGCTGCCGGCCAACAATTTGTATAAAATATTGCGCCCGCACCAACAACAAACACGGCCACTAAATAACGCACATAAAAAGAAGAAGAAGAAGCAGCAGCAGCAGCAGAAGTAACTGTAATAAAAAAGGAACGAGGAAAGAGGCAAAAAAAAGAGGTTATCACTAAAAGCCCCCATTTCACCATTAGCCTTCCCCCGTTTCGACTGTTGTTCGTCGTTTCCCAAGTGCAAGTGACAGTTTTGCTGCGGGCAGCGGGGAGGGGAGGGAGGTGGGGGAACAAATATTGAGTTCCCCCTTTTTGTTGTGGCTTACACTCATTCCACACATTGTAAACGCCTAATAACTGCAATTTGAAACTGCAATCAAAACGTTAAACGTAAACTGTATGCCAAGTATTACGAGTATATGTCTTTGAAATGTGTCGCCAGAACAAGACTTGAAATTAAACGGACTACACCGACAGCTGAAATACTCTCTGACAATATGAAACATACTTGGAAACTATTAATGGCAATATACTAAAATATTTTAATACTTAAAATGGCTATAATTTGGTTTTGATTTCTCTTTTTCGATGTTCTGTAATATAGTTTAAAAGATAAACAAATTAGCTTATTTCAAATAAACAAATTTTTAATACTGGCACTTGAACTTCCTTTTATTGAGAAATTCTTAATTTAAAAGATATCTTTGTAATTTAATTATTTTCAATTTTAGTATATACTTAAATATGTAGTTAGATATTTAGTATATAGTTAAATGTATAATCGTAAGGAACTCAAAACAAATGCGTGATTTCTATTTCTATTGCAATTTTCTTATCTTTCCTTTTGTCAAATCGATTTCTTTCTATCAGCAAGTACTTATTTATTCCTTTGGACGGCAGCTTACGCTAGTGACGAAGGCAGAAACTTTGCACGATTGCAGATAGGGCACAAAGCGCCGATTCTTTGATACAGTTACTATATATAATCGAATACGCGACGTCTTTCATCACAAAATTTTATATCAGAAATTTTGGGTCTTGAACAAGCTTTCGTCACTTGAGTTTTATGTCGTTTAGAGGTTTCTTTGGGTGTTTAAAATATGAGAAATATATATTTCTTTAAATATCTGCATGGGAATAACTCCATTAAAGGCACATACATAGTTAAACTATTTTTTAATAACCTAATACTGATTATTTGATTTTAGATACTTAATCATAACAATTACTAAGACACGACTGAAAGATACTACTAAGAGTTTTCATTATTATTTCCAAAATTAATCACATCTGCTCACTTTTAATAGCTGAATAACTATATACACTAGTTAACTCATTAAAGTAATATTTAAATAGATGTTACAAGCTTTAATAATACAAACAAAATTATACAAAAATAGAAAAGTTTTATTCTGACTAGAATTGGCAATACCTTTTATATATATTTATATGTAAGTATTTAATATGATTAATGCAAAACTTAAGATACATTTTAAAGAAAGTGCAAATATTATTTTAAACATAGAGTGTCTACTAATTGGAACCTCATTACGGCACAATTTACCGCCTTCAGCATATTGTTGTAATTTTCTTCTTATTTTTTACGTTTTTTTTTTTTAATTTTGTAAAGAATCACGTAATTGTTGGCAATTGCTGTTGCCCATCGGACGATGGAGGCGTGGCAGAGAAACTGTTATTATTTTAAATATATGCGCTGTATTTTTCCACCGACCAGAAGGGGACCACCGATGGGTTTTTATTACAATTTTTGTTGCCGAGGCGTGTTTATGACCCGAGATTAAGTAATGTAAACAAAGGGTTATTGTGGGTAAATGGCAAAACGATCGATACTCAAATGTTCCCAGTAAACAGCATAGATACTACATATCATTGGCTGTGAAGTGTGAAGAAAAATGTTATTCGAATATTTGTAGATTAGTTTCAGAACTCAACCTTTAATGATGAAATGATTACTACTCTCAAGTTCGGCACATCACATAAGAGAAGTTCTTCTCACTAAAACAAAAAATATGGATGCATTTTAATATGAAACAAATTCCCAAAATACCCAAAGCAATAACTATAATTTCCGTTCAGGGTTAGTTTTAAAAAAAAGCTGAGTGAATAAAAAACACGAAGCCGAACGACATTCCAAAGGCCGGAGTTATTGCCGGGCAACGGTTTTGTTCTCAAAAGTATTTCAACGGAATTCGTTTAATAGCATTTGCAATAAAAATGGGGAAAGAAGAAGCAGAAGCAGAAGCTGAAGAAACGACCTAACCATTGACTGACAAATATTCAGTCAGTTATGTACTACGATATAACTGCAATTTCTTAGCCCTTCCCAGACCTTTTTGACAGTCGTCACCTTTTTATGTTTTGTTGATTGGTCCGTCGAAGGTCAGTTTAATTATGCATTTGACAGCTGACACTCCAACAGGGAAGGGAAATGAAGGGGATATGTGTTTTTGGAAACTAAATAGCTGGCATGCCTGACAATTAGTTGCATAATTTGAAGTCCAACCATAAGGAAAGAGCACTGAAATACTTGAAATTGTTTATAACTCGATCGGGCCGAATACAATACAAAATGAATAATTCCCAATGGGCCTGTGGGGGCTATTAAAAAGATGCCAATGTGTGCCCAGCAATCAGCCACCAAAATGGCCATGATGAATCAGTAAGGAGCTGTCGCTGTCGCTGCCTGAGACTGAGACTGTGACTGGGAAAGGAAAAGCAGCCCGGCTAAATGTATACAATACATTATAAGTAGTAGCTATAGGAACGGCTTCTGCGAAGACCAGACCGAGATACAAAGATACATTTTTAAAATGTTAAATTGATGCAGGCAACTCGCTACTCGCAGCCATAAAAAGGTATTTAGCAATTTAGATGCATTCGACGTCGTGTCCAGAGACGGACGCGAACTCCAACTCCAAGCCGAAGAGTTCGAGTTCGAGCGTTCGAGTGTTTCTGGTCCTCGGCAGTGTTGCCAATTCAGCTAATTTCCCGCCAGCTCTGTAGCTTTTAGCAGCTGGTGGGAATTTTAACAACATATAGTGAAGGAATTAAATTAAATTAATTATGTAATATCAAAATAATATGTCCCTATTTATCATGTGTTGTCACCAAATCAAAAATTGGAAATAAATAATAAAAATATAAAAATATGTAAATTAATAAATTAAAATACTAATTTAGATATAAATTATGTATGCTCTCTATATATGATGACTGTTCTTATGACGGCACAAAGCCAAAACAATCTAAATTCTACGCTAACTGTTTATCTGTTTTTATTAGAAATTTTCTAGCTATTTACAGCTGTTTAAAACATTGACATAGCTTTCTTAGGCCCTAAAAAAAAGTTGGCAGCACTGGTGCTCAGGTCTCTTAAGTCGCTTGTTGTTGTTACTCTTGTGTTTTTTTTTCTTCTCCTGAGTATCGCACGCTTCGATCTTGGCTGCTGATTGCGCAGCTGGAGGGGATGATGCGAGAGCATTGCCTGTGTGTGTAAATGTGTGTGTGTGTGCCTTGAAAAATGAATTGCTTAGCGTCCACTCGCCCAAATAGTCCATGGCATAAATTCCGAATGGGAAACGCATCAATCAACGGTTTTAGCTCAAGCTGCAAGAGAATGGAATGAGCTAACCTTACCCAAAGCACTGCAGAAAGAGCGAGAGCGCATAATAATCACTCGAAAGCTTGGCACGCAAGTCAATCGAACAATGAGCGTGAGCAAAGTGTCAGAGAGTCAAAGAGCCTGCAGTCAGTGTTGCCATTTTAGATATTCTGTAGCTAGACTCTTAGCACTTTTGTAATGGCAAACGCTAAAACAATTGAAGAAATGCTATTTAAGCTAGAAATCTAATTATTTTAAGAAACTAACTAATAAACCTTCAATCTGAATTTTCCTAACATAAGAAATTGACAATTTGTTAAGCTCTTATAATGTTTAACAATTTCTAGCTAGGTCAAGTTTGATTTAAATCTGACTACCAAATCATATACACAGCTTTCTTAGGAACGAGCCGTCGAAACTTCAATTCAATCTTTGGCGTGATCAAATTAGCAATTTTAGCCCTTGAAATTGTGACAACACTGGCTGCAGTTGAGGGAGAGAGGGAGAGCATAATAAACACCGAAAGCTTGACAGGCACGCAAGCGCACACACAAACATACACACACACACACACAGATATACAAGAGAGTTGCACTCGTGATGATATTGCTGGAAAGATTAGGCGGCGCAATGGCAGCCAAAAATTAAATAAGAAAAGATAACAACCTAGGCAGGCTCATGGTCCCAGGCCAAAGAAAATACAGGGAACGGCAAGCAAACAGCGTAGAGTCGAGAACAAATAGGCGAGTCATCGTCATGACCATGGCAAGCGGATTAGTTTACCTGCCCCGAGGTACCGCGACAGAGACGGAGACTGCGACGGCGGCTGAGCCGCTCCCCTGAGCGCACAGTGCCAGCTAAAAATGTACGATTTTAGCACAGATTGTAAAGTAAATTTTCCTGTTTTTATTTCGAATTAACAAGCAAGCGGCCCATGCAAACAGACTGACTGACGGACGGACGGACGGAGACGAACAAGAAAAACAGCAGAACAACAACAGCAACAACAACAACAAGAACTACAACGTTGCTGGCTGCTTGTGAAAATAAAAAACGAAAGTTTCATGAATTCTGTTTTTTTCTTCGCTTCTTTTGTTGTTGTCGTTGTTTTGTGGTTCTTCTTCAGAATGCGCATTACAGGAAGCCATGGATCGAACCGGTTGCTTCTCTCAACCGAACTAAGCCGAGCCGATCGGTTACTTAATAATACGAACAGGTTTCGGGTTCTGTGCTCAGTTCTCAGCTCTATCTTTTCTTTGCTCTTCTCTCTTCTGCTCAGCGAAGGATTATGTCAGTGTTGTCACCATTAGGGTTTAACAAAGCTATATCAATGTTTAGATAAACGCTAGAAATAGCTTGCAAATTGTCAAGGCAGATGAAAAGCTATTATAGTAATTAGGCTGTTTTTATACCCTGCACCCATTTAAAATGGGTATAATGGCATTGTGCAATTGTATATAACAGTCATAAGAAGGAATAACACACTGAGCACAAATTATGCTTAGCTTATCAATATTTGCAGTAGCATTTTGCTACAAAACCTTAGTCAATAAAAGGCAATCCTTAAATCGCAACCAAAAAACTCATTCAACGGTTTTAGCTATGCCCTTATCAAGTGGTTTTTAATAATTAAATATTTTGCCAGAGATAGAACAATCAATTTCTATTTATTTTTGTTCCTGTGTAATTTAAAAAATTATAAAAACAATAAAAAGTTACTCAGTTGACATTAGCCGCATAAACGGCCACAACTGTCTGGTTAATAGCTGTACTGGCTGCACTGATTCTGCTGTAGGGATTGTGCCGTGAAAGGCAAACGTCTTGCTTGAGTTAAATTATGGATATTGATATGCTGGCAGCGACCCGAACTTGCTTTTTCTTCTTTTTATCAAAGCGATGACAATGCGCGATTAGAGACAGCACAGGAAGTCCAAAAATGTGGGCTGGATTTAATGAGAGAACGGCAGATTAGAAATGTGCGATGATGTCTGATGAACGTGCAGACCGGGGAACAGCAGTGTTGCCAACCATCGATGAAAGAAAACACAGGATAGGGTGAACAGCAGTGTTGCCAACCATCGATAAAAGACAACACACGATGGATGAGTCTTAAAAAAATGGACAGAAATAGGACAACAAAACAAAGCGCAGGACAGTTTTTTAGAGAATCTTTGATAAAAAGTTCCGTCAAATAAGTTGTTCTAATAAAAATGACAGATCATTTGGCAGAACTGGTGAACAGATGAACGAGTGAGTTGGAATGAGAGAGAGGGGGAACTATCGAGTTTCGTTCTGTTTTCAATGGAATTATAAAGGTTTTTCTATTGTTTGTTTATATATAGGTACAAAAAATACTTAAATATCTCTGTGTGTATCTACGTTCCAAGCAAATTATTGTTGATTCAATTTGCTCGCCGCTTATTTTCTTAAGCAATTTCCTGTTCCTCTTTACTTTGCGGGCCGTACCTATTTCTTTAATTTGAGCAGTTTGGTAATTTAAAAATTGGAGCCCCCCATAATAATCAACTGTAATGCGGTCGACTCGAAGTTGAGCACGCAAGCAGCAAACAGCCACGACAGCAACAACAACAGGAGGGCAAACAAAACATATGCTACGACAATAGCAACAGCAACAACAACAATGCCAACGCTGAATCCAAAGCCAGACGGCCACACACACTCACAGACAAACAGCAATTTCGATACATGGACACTGACACACCTCCCCATTTCGACTAGTACTCGGGCACTCGCCTGACTTTGTGTCTGTGTGTGTGAGTGTGTGAAATTCACGAAACAGCTGATTTGTTATCAACGTTGCTGAATAAGCAGAGAGCGAGAGAACAACAGCGCAACAGCAAGAGAGTGTATGCTGAATTCTCACGCTTAGCAGCAGCACTAACAAACAAAAACAAAAAACAACGCCAACGTCGGCGGCTGCTGCTGCTGCTGCTATGGCAACGACCTTCCTTATTTATTACAATGTGTGTAATCGTCTTCTGTGCCTGTGTGTGTGTGTGTGTATGTCTGCTCTCTACAAGTGTGTTAGTATCGTATATGTGCTTGCAGACGATGCTGTTGTTGTTGCTGTAGTTGTCAATGATGATGAGAATGGAGCATGGCATGGTGGTTAGGCTAGGGGGGATGGGGGACAGCGGAAGGCGCTGACTTAAATTGCTTAGTTTTTAGTGCAGAAATGTCTGCAACATTTAAGTTTAATGTGGGCTCGTTACTGTTGCTGTTGTAGCTGCTGTTGTTGTTGCTTATGCTTTGTTCGTTTTGTGGAGAGGGAAAATCTCCTTTGGTGTGTTTTATTTGCTGGCAGCTTTTGCACTGAACATTTTGTGCTCATTGCGCAGTTTCCGTGTGGCTTAGTTTGAATTTTGTTTTGCGTTGTTGTTGTTGTTGTTGTCGTTTGAATGAATGTGTTTTTTCTTTAGGTATTTTATTTTAGTGCCGCACCTTTGTAACCAGCAGAAGAAGAAGAGGGGAAAAAGAAGATGTCGGCAAATTGCACTGGAGAGTGTGTACACACCAAAAATAGGAAAATACTTTTAATTTGTCTAATTTATATATCAAAATGTGTGTAAATAATTAAATAAAATATAAAAATATTATTACATATATAAAAATAAACATATAAATAATAAAATTAAATATACAAATATGTATACATATATAATTGAAGTATGTTTGCACTTTTTTTACATTATGTATTTGTGCATTTTCAAGAGCTTGTCGCCGAGGCCGTTAAATGATGATCAAAGCAACACATAAAACCGAAACTGCGCAGAGAGACGGAGGCCATAAAAGAAATCATAAAAATTAAAGCAGGGCAACACTTAACACACACGCTTAAAAGAGCGAGAACGGCAGCAGAAATATGATTACAAAATAAAAAGGCAGCAGCAGCAGCAGCAGCAGCGACGTCGCTCTCTCATACACACACACACATAACAAACAACGAACGCAGTTGTAAAGATGGCCGCCGTAGCTATTATATGGCTGAATTTGTAAACGACACCAACACTTACACACACACGCACACAGCAAACAGAGCGGGCCAGAGTGAGAGCGACCATGTGTTTCAGTTTCGGCCACTGAATGCAATTGGCTTAAGCGTTTGTGCAGCTTGTGTCTGTGTGTATATGCGAGTGTTTGCTGAATACGCGCGACGTCACGTCAATCAGCTGTGCGCTGCTTCAACAGAACAGCAGGTAAATCGCTGGCCTGAAAAAAGGGCCACACTGCGAGAGACAGTCGCTTGAGAGAGCTGGACGCGTGCAGACCACTCCGCGAACGTTAAGTAATTAAAAACGACACTGCAATTGAAAATAATATCGAAGGCAAGCCAGTAAACTAACTAAACATTGTTGCTAGAGCAAACAGCCATTAAGAGTGACACAAAAGTGAACTACATACAATTTGGTATATATGTACATACTATATACAAAGTGCACGAATGTGTTAGACGAAAGTAAAACAACAAATCTAAAATAAAAACAAAGTCATTGACGTTGACGTCGACGTTGGCGTCGCCGAACAGCTGTCTTTGCTCTCGTTCTCTCTGTCTCTCTCTCTCAATTCAGCATTACTCCGCGTCAATTCAGCGCTGCGCTCTCTCGTCGCGTGCTGAATTCTGAAAATTACAGCAAACTAACAAGCGCAGTGAACAAATCGTCGTTTCATTTCGCTTGCGCTGCTCAACGGGAACGGACGTGTTTTGAGCTAATTTCCCTGACTAACGTTGTCATATGGAAAATAAAAACTGTAAATTACACGCGTGTATTTTGCATTAAAGACTGAACCAACAACAACAACTAAGCATAAACTCAATTTGCAGCTTAAATAGATAACAAACAAATATTTAAAAAAAAAAACAAAGACTGATTAAACATTACAATAAACTGCAAATTAAAAAAGAACAATTGAAAGCAACAGCCAAAAACAACAGCAACAACAACAACAAGCAACATATGGATTAAGGTTCCTCACACACACACACACTCACTCCGCGCACACACACACACAAACGGATTAACTGCAGCTTAAACTACCGTTAAGCGCTGCACTCTCTTTCTCTCTTGGATTACCAGTGCCAATTTCTCAAAAGTGAAGTGAAAAAAAACAAAAATAAAGTTGCAAATCTCACATAAAAATGAAATTCTAAAAAAAGAAATCAGAAAAAAAGCGACAAAATAAAAGCTACAACTAAATAATAAACGAGTCAACAATGACGATGGCTGCGTGTTATGCTAATTATGACATGTCCTCCATGTCTTCTCTCTCGCTCTCGCACAGCATGTCGGCGGCGCTGCAGCAGCAACAGCAGCAGCAGCAGCAACAACAACAGCAGTTGCAGCAGCAACAACAACAGCAGCAGCAACAGCAGCAGCATCATCATCAACAGCAGCAGCAACAGCAGCAACAACAACACATGTATCACGCTGCAGTTGCTGCCCATCAGCAACAGTTGCTGCAGCAACAGCAGCAGCAACAACAGCAGCAGCAACAACAGCAGCAGCAACGTCAGCATCAGCAGCCACCCGCCAACAACAGCAACAAACAAACGCAAGTCGCTGCCGCCGTCGCGGCCAGCAATCAGCGTCAACACAGCAGCAGCAACAGCAGCAACGGCAACGCAGCCGCCCTGAGCAGCGCCGTCAGCAGCAGCAGCGGCGGCGGCGGCAATGCCAGCAGCAGCGTCGGCAGCAACAAGGATTACAGCATTCCACTGCACGTCGACTGCAGCGTCGAATACGAGCTGCCAAATCAGCCGAAGCCGCCCGCCGGGCAGCGCGTCGAGCCGCTGCTGATGATCCATCCCTGTTATTTTCGCAAAATGGAGTCGCAGCGTCGCAGTCCGTTTGTCAACAATATGCAGGCGACGGCGACTGCGCGCAATGCGGCGAGCAGTGCAGTCAGCAGCGCTGCGGCGTTGGGTGGCGGCGTAGGCGGCGCAACGGCTGCTGCGGCGCCCAGCAGCGCTGCCAGGCGTAAAACACAGATACAACAGCAGCAGCAGCAACAACAGCAGCAGCAGCAACAACAACAGCAGCAGCGACAGGCGGCAGCGTATCAGCAGCAACTGCGACAGCAGCAGCAACAACAAATGTCACAAATGTCGCAGCAGGCGTTGTATCCAGTGCAGCAGCAGCAGCAACAACAGCAGCAGCAGCAGCTGCGACAGCAGCAACAACAACAACAGCAACAACAGCGCAACCAAAGTCGTCAAAGCCAAAGTCACTCAGCCACCTCAGCAGCAGCAGCGGCAGCAGCTGTGACGTCGGCGTCGGGTCAATGGGAACAGTTGGCCGCTGCGCTGACGCCACACCAACAACAGCAGCAGCAACACTCTCACACACACTCTCACACTCACTCACACACACACCAGCAGCAACAACAACAACAACACATGCAGCATGCAGCGGCGCTTTATTCTGCCAAAAGCAACAGTGCAGTCGCCGTCGCTGCCGCAGTCAACTCCGCCGTCAACTCATCTGCCAATGCTGCGGGCAAACGGGATGCATTAATTTCGGGCAGCAGCAGCTACGCCAGCAGCGCTGCCGCCAAACAGCATCAACAACAACAGCAACAACAACACTGCCTGCCTCCACCCGTTGCTCCCTGGGATGCGACGGCGGCAGCGGCAGCGGCTGCGCTGCTCATCGATCGCTCGCCGATGGCAACAGTTCCTAGCAATTATCAGGCCGGTCCTGAGGCCACGCCCATGCACCGGCTGCCGCCCACAGCGACTGACAAACTGAGCGGCAAGTACCGTCAATATTTGCGTACGCAGCATCGCATGCATCCCTACGCAGCGGCGGCGGCGGCAGCGTCGCTTGCAGCGGCAGCGGCCGGCGCCAATTTGGGGCCGGCGTCGTTTGTGCCGTTCGGCGCTGCGGCGGCGGCAACAGCGACGTCGGCGTCGGCAGCGACGACAGCGCCAACATTCCAGCAACTGCAGCAAATTTCCTGCTACAATGTGTGATCCAACAACAACAACAACAACAGTAACAAAGGCAACAGCAACAACAACTGACAGCAGCAACAACAACAACAATTGAGACAGACGCTTACCAAGTAAACGTCAATGAAAATAATTGATAACAGCAGCAGCAGAAAAGAAAACACACAAAACGCTTTTCATTTTAGTAAACAACAAATTTAAAATGTCTTGTTTTTAGTTTATCTTCATTTTTTGTAAGGGCTGCAATTTGCCTGGTGTTAAAAATAAACAATAAGTGCATTTCTTGTATGACAGTAAACGGTAAAAAGAGAGAACAAAGAAAATGGTGTTCGAAATTCTGATATGCTCTGTGCTCTGTGCTCTCCTCTCTCTCTCTCTCTCTATCTCTATCTATCTATCTAACTTACACTCACGTGTGTCGAGCTTAAAGTACCGTTAACCTTTACATCAATCAAAGAGAACACCGAAAGGGAGAGAGCGAGCGAGCGAGAGAATTGCAATTGTGATAAGTTCAGTATGGAATGTTGTATTTGTAAACAAAAGTAATTATTCTTATTGTCATACCGAAGTGTTGTTGTTGTTGTCTTTAACCCATGGGCGAACTGTTGTCCCATTATTGACCCGTTTGACGTTTTTTTTGACTTAATCAAAAATCAAAAAATGTAATATAGCTGCGAAATTGCGAATTGTTGCCAAAAAAAAAAACCAGAAGAAGCAGAAGAAAAGTATGAAAATAATTGAATTTCACTTTCTTTTAGTAATTTGTAGTAATTTGATAAAAGAGGAAAACAACAAACAACAAAAAAAAAACAAACAAAAACAACAACCAACAACAAAACAAACAACAAAAAAATGCAAACTATTGTAGTGATATTTGTTATAAAATAATTTTAGTAATTAATTTAATTTAAATTAAACAACAACAACAACAACAAAACCAACAAACAAGAATGCGTGTAAACCAACAACAACAACAATAACAACAACAAGTAAATGAAAAAAATGCTAAAAACTAAAAACATATGCTTATTTAATTATTATTACCTGCAAAAAAATGCGAAATATGCGAAAATGCCAGAAATTATTACTGAATAAATAGAAAGATACACGATTAAAACTGATAAAAAAAAGAAAAGAAAATGAAAATAAATATTATTCCAAATTATGCGACAAAATGCGTAAAGAAAATGCGAAAATCAAAGCAAATTGTGTTTTCAATTCGATCGAAGAAGCAACAACAAAGAGCAAAACAGGAAGAGTGCACAAAATGAGTGGCATTTGACGGGCAAAGAGCAAAGTAACGGTATTTGCCGTCGGTATTTGCCTTTTATCCACTGTGGATTATACACACATACCTACATACATACATATGTATATTTATACCTTTACTTTATTTTTTGTTTGTTGTTGTCACTGTGCGCGCGAGCTGCTTTAATTTGATTTCTTGCTCGCCTCGCACTTTGCTTTTGGTGTCAGCGTCTCCCCCGCCCCCTCCCACTCCGTTTCAGTTTCCCCTCTCGTGCGTCGTTTCGCCCGCAAGTCACTGTGATTGATTGTTGTCATTGATGGAAGACTTTCAGCTTTTGTCAGTCTGTGCCTGTCTGTGTGCGTGTGCTTGTGTGTGTAGATGAAGGGAGGTCGCAGTCAAAGTCGTTGATTATGAGGAACCCACATAATGATCGTTTCTATGTAATGCAAGCAGACAGTGGGTCAAGTAATTACTT
Organism: Drosophila histrio; assembly: GCA_958299025.2. Classification (NCBI taxonomy): domain Eukaryota; kingdom Metazoa; phylum Arthropoda; class Insecta; order Diptera; family Drosophilidae; genus Drosophila; species Drosophila histrio. The sequence continues at coordinate 20,086,213 of OY282581.2, forward strand.
TGACAACATTTAAGCATTCACACATGCTGCTTGTTATTATTATTTATATATATAACAAATAAAATATAATAAAATTAAATAAAATATATGCTTGTCATAATAATTACTTGACTAACTGTAGTTACCTTTCAAAACTTGTCCACCTACTTAAATTCACTGCAAATGCCAAAATATTCAAAAATATACATATATTCATACATATATGTATTAAACTCACTGTTTCCCATACTCTTGCATATTTTTAATCGCAGTAAAAAAATGATACGCAACATTTAATCAGAAAACCGCTTTCGAATTAATTCGTTAGAGATTAAAAAAAAAGAGAAGTATTCGTTTAAAAAAAGGCGTAGAGCAGAAAACGACATCCGTTTCCCATTGACCAAAAGTGGACTCGTTTACCCATTTGATTTGTGAGTCAGATACGAGTAGACTGAATCCATTCACATGATTCACTTTGGTCTGCCCTAAATTGAAACGAGTCCATAGCCAAGTCAAGACACGACCAGACACGAACAGACGAGATCAGACAAGCTCAGACAAGACAAGACAAGACAACAAAACCAGCGCCATGACAGGAATTGGGTATATTTTTTATAGTGTAGTTTCTATATAATACACATTAAGTTATAACTAAATATGTTGTTGTAGAAAGCAAAGTCAACAAATCTTGTTTAGTCTAAAAGCGAAACGATAGAGCAGAGGAGAAACGAGGGCGGGGGGAAATCGTTCGTTTCAGCTCTGAGAAACGATTGCAATCTATTCAAAGCTCATACTATACATACATATATTCATTTATTCAATTCATTTATTAAAGTGGCCCTCGTAGATTAGAATACTGCCAATTGGCAGTAATTAAAATTTACTACAATCCTCTCATGTGTATTTGCGAGTCATTTGTGAGTCCGATTGCGAGTGTTTTTGCTTGTATTGTAATTGATAATTCAGAAAAATCAGCTGTTGCCCTCCATTCATGGCGAGGTCGTTGTCGTCATACTTTCTACACATACTATAATAAGTCAAGGTGCATACAGTTGGTCAAGTAATTGCTTGGACAGCATAATAAATTCACATATTTTATTTTGCAAAAAAAACCTTTATTTGGGTTTTTTTTGTTATAATAGTTGCTTATGCTACTTCAAACCAGTTTGAAGAGAGAAATATTGGAATCCAATGGGTTTAACTCTTTTTTAAACATAACAAAACAAATACATAACAAAATAAAATCGAAATCATCTTTTATTTTGCAAAAAAAAAACTTTTCTCTGTGTTTTATTTTTATCTATTTCTTATTATAATTGTTTTTGGCTCTTAGAAACAGTTTGGAAGAGATTTGAGTTGGGTTTAACTATATATATGAGAATAAAACAAATTAATACATTATTTTAAAATACACTTCAATTAATTAATACATTTTAATACATTTATAATCTATTTGTTTTCTTTTTATAATAGTTGAAAAGAGAAATATTGGAATCCAATGGGTTTAACTCTTTTTTTTAAAATAACAAAACAAATACATAAAAAAATAAAATAATGAACATTTTAAATTTTTTTAATTTTTCTTATCCTATAATAATTTATTAGTTTTTTTTCTTGGCTCTTAGAAACAGTTTAAAAGTGATTTCTGCTGGGTTCAACTATATACAAGAATAAAACAACTGAAAACATTAATTTATTATTTTTTTTATATTTTTTATACAGTTGTTTATGCACAAGTTAGAAGAAGAAATCCATTGGAATCCATTGTGTTTAAGAATTAATAAGATTAAAACCCAACTACTGTTAGGCGCGTAATTATTTTGACAAAATAATAAATGCACATATTTTATTTTGCATAGAACAACAAATTTCTTATGATTTTATTATTTCTCTTATTTTAAAAAATAGTGTTAATGGTTCTTAGAGCAAGTTTAATAACAAGAAATGAAGAGATCTTTTGGATTTATCATTTTTATAAATTGAAAATCAAATACAATTAGTCCAAAATTTGTGCAATTTTTTCCTGATCATAAACATTTAAATTTAAATATTTTCTTATATTTTTAATTAGCTTTTTATATAAATATATACAATTAAGTATTTTAGATAGTCAAAAGACCAACATTTATGGAATTTTTTGCTTGTCAAAAGAATTACTAGACTGACTGTATGTCTGTATGTATCTCTATAAATCAGACAGGTGCTTCAGCTGCAATTCTGAAATTCTAGACGAAGACAAAGGCTGCACTCGATACGATTGTTGATTGTGCTTTTGAGGAAGATCTTTTTGAGATAATTGCTGACTGTTGTGTGGTTTCTCAAGTGCTCCACTCGAAAATTCAAGTGTACAATTTTTCTAAAATAGAAATGAGCTCAGGGATGTTTTGGCGCGGGGGGTGGGGGAGGTCTAAATCAGCACTAGACAACCTAAATTCCATATAAAAGAAAACAAACTTTATCGATGACAACTTTCGATATGTATGTAGTTACATACTATTTTCGTTACTCAACACTAATTGACTCATGCATGTGTATGTGTGTGAGTGTGTGTGTGTGTGAGTGTGTTTGGCCTTTCGATTGGCATTCATTTCATTTCTTCTGCCCATTCCCCATTCCCATTCGTTCCTCCCCCCGGTCGATCAGTCCCAATTCCGCTGTGCCTAAGAGCAAGTGCCATTTAAAAGTCATCAACAGAGATAAATAAACTAAATAATGGGCCAGCAAAAAACACATAAAATGCGAAACACAAAAAAAAAAGTATGCAAATAAAACGGCATAAAAAGCAAATACACCCAAAAGCTTGAACACAAAATCAAATGAAATACACAGACACAGATACAGACGCAGATGATTAGTTATTTTTAAATTTAAGCTGAAAATGCAAACAGCAACAAAAACTCACGAAAATTGTTCAAAATGAAATGACGCAAAGCGCATTAAACAAAGTCCAAAAAAAAAAAAGAAAAAAGAATTAAAGTCACAGCAAGCGCCGCCAAAATAAAAAAGAAAAAAAAGAAGAAAAATGCGATAAAAACTGAAGTAGAGCGCAAAATGAAAAGCAAAGACAGAAATGCGACGGCGACAGCGACGGCGACTGCGACTGCAAAGTCAACGTTGACTGAAAAAAAACAGTCGCAGCGGCAGCGGAAGCTGTCTAACAAATGGCACGAGTGTGGGTGCTTTATAGCTAGCTAGGCGAGGAGGGGAGCGGAGGGATGTAGTTGGAGCATTATACAGGGACGCCTCGCATTGAGGCTGGTCATAAAGCTCATGTTTATGCGCGAGAGAGAGCGACAGAGCGACAGAGACACCACACTACACAGCTAGACGGGCGAGAGAGCGACGAGCGACGAGCGACCGGGAGGCAACCAGTTTATGTTTGCTTTTGCTTTTGTTTTTGTTTTGCATTCATTCATTTTACTTTTTTTTTTTTTGCACATTTTCAAGTGCTTTGGGGTCAGCAGCTTAAACCAAGCGCTACATAATTTGCAACTTAATTTAAACTTAATTTGGCCGGGCTAAAAATTCATTTAAATATGTATTTATACATATTTTCTATGAGTTTCGCTAAAAAATTGTTCTTTTTTTTATGTATGTACTATGTATACAATTTATCCATAATTTATCTGTTTCGTGCCGATAATGACAGTTACTTTTGTGCGTTCATGGAAAATAAAGTCGTAAATTAGGCAGCACATTATCAAATAGCAAATAAATATTTATGCCAATGATAAAATGTTTTTGTTGTCAAGCGACGGTTTTAATAAGTTTTAATTAAATTGTACAAAAAAGCAGAAAAAAAGAAAAGAAAAAGAAAAGGAATTACGACCGTAACATACCCTGTGGCAGTTTTTTTCAATTTGTGGGCGTGGCATCGTGATGAAATTTTCTGTACACATAATCCCCAAAGTAATCAACATGTCTGCCAAATCTCAAGTCTCTAGCTACAAAACTTCTATTGTTATGAGCTTTTTGTTGATTTTTAGGCGAAGGGAGCGTGACATTCAAAATTAAAGATATACTTGACCTGCCTACAAATATTAGCAGTGCTGGGAGACCAAGTTCAAGCTTCTAGCTCTTACCATCTCTGAGATTCTTTATACGGACGGACAGACGGACAGACAGACAGATAGATAGACAGACAGACAGACGGACAGACGGACGGACAGACAGACAGAAGAACAGACAGACAGACGTACAGACAGACAGACAGACAGACAGACGGACAGACGGACAGACAGACAGACAGACGGACAGACAGACAGACGGACAGATAGACAGACGGACAGACAGACAGACAGACGGACAGACGAACAGACAGACAGACAGACAGGGCTATATCGACTCGTTTATTTATGCAGATCAGGATTATATATATACTTTATGTAGTCATCTTGCCTGTTACATACTTTTCACAAACTTAATATACCCCCGCAGGGTATACAAAAAAAAAACAAATAAATTACAAATACAAATTTATTGTTAGCTGCTGTAACTAACATAATTAACATAATTTGTATGCATGAATGCACAGGGAGAAATGTGAAGAGCGGCAAAGAAGCAACAACAAAGTTTAAAAATTTAAAGCAGCTTTAAATAAATTAATGAAATTTATTATTAATTAAAACACGACTAATTGGACCCTCCAAATTTCGAGATGAGGACAACACATTGTCCATAAATTCATATATACGAAATTATGCGATAGACAAGCCCATAAAATGATGTAAATAGTAGTAGATGTGTGTATAAAATAGAAATTTGTTTGGCCTTTTATTATGGCCAAGTTGAGAGTCAGAGTTGTTGGGCTGCAATGATGTCAAAACTGATTTGTCCCAATTTAACGACAAAATAATTATCTATAATCATTTGTCTTGTTTTCTACACTTAAACACCAACTGGAAGATGTTCTTTCTTCTCTTATTGCCACATTTTATATAATTTTTCAGAAAAAAACTCAAATTACGACACTTTGCTTGAACTAAAAACCCTGAAAAAGTAAATTATTTAGAGCTGAATTTTTGGCTGGCCCAAAAAAAAAATGGAACAATAAGCACATGTACTTAACAACAAAGTTTGTAAGCTCGAAAGCTCATTGCTCAAAGCTTAAACAAAGTCAAAGCACTTAAACTGCCTGCCAAGACAAAAGATTTAGATGGAGCGATAGAAAGAGAGAGACGGAGGGAAGGTCAAAATCGCTTTCGAAAAGGCCTACAAATAAAACTTGAACTACAAACTTTAGACTTGGCAACAAGCAAAAAAAACACACACACAAGTAACATGACAACGTGTAAAACTAGTTAGCAGAAAAAAAACCAACAAATATAAATGAAAATGAAAAAAAGAAAAAAACAATTAAAAAGCATTAACGCTTAGAGCTGCCTAAGTGCAGTATGGAGTATACCAATATATATATATATATATATATACATGTAGAGAGCATGGATACATATATAGACATAGATACGAGTATCTTTAAGTATGAAGTATGTAAGTAGCACAACAACAACAACAACCACAACAACAACTACAACAGAAAGTAAACTTATTATGTGTCAGATGGCAGCCAAAAAATGTTTAGGATTAAAATCAAAGATAAGAAATATAGGCAGTAAATATATGCATGTATGTCTGTATATCTGAATAAATAGTACATAACATATACATACATACTTATTTATGGTGTTAGGCAATCAAAATCCACTTAACTGGCATACGAACATCTAAACAGTTATAGCCAACACATCAAGTTACATACCTACATACATATATTCATGATAATTAATACACATACCCCATTAATTAGCCAACCATATTGTGACTTACAACAACAACAACAGCAACCAAAACAGATGAAGAGAGCAAACCATATGAAATTTAATAACTACAATACTATATATACTATAGACGACGATATAATGCAACTAACTAAATATATATATATATATATATATGTTTAGACTATATACCAACTACGCCTATGCCGAAAACAACAAGAGCAAAAACGAAATAAAATAAATAAATAGAGAAAGCATGGAGCATACCTTATATACTTATACTAACTAGGCCATCAACAAATTATAAATATATATATATATATACTAAAATATGTGGAGAATGCGAAAGGAAGGAGGAATAAATTATGCATACCGAAAACCCGATTAAGTACTTATGAATACGAAACATAAACCATATACGATTAAGCGCTGAATTAACAGAAAACAAAAAAAACCATATTCAGTGTAAATATATTTGCAAAAAGAACAACAACAATATAAATATATATATATAATATAAAAAATTATAAATTTCTGCTGTGAAAATGATTAATGCTTAAATCTGCATTAATTGCAAACTTCTTTTTTTTTTTGTCGATTATAATAAAAATGAAAGAAAATAGTATACTAAATGTATGAAATAATAAAAAAAAAACTAGAAAATATGCTAATTGAAAAAACTGGAATTTATTACTTTACTTTTCTTTAGAAAGAGGCAGCAAGAGTGCGAGACGGAGAGAGAGAGAAATACATCAAATGAAGTGCTGCCCAAAAGATGCCAAAGTTGAGATTTTGAGGTAGCAAAGCAAAATTAAAATCTAATATAAGCAACAAATACAAAAATTGTTAAATCAAAAAAAAAAAAAGAAAAGAGAAATACAAAAAAAGAAAACAAATTGCGACAATTTTTCACATTTACTTTGCGTGATATTCATAATTATTTTGAGTTTGCTGTCGCTATTTTCAATCAAAATTAGACATGCTTTGGGCATTTGTGTTGCATAGACAGATATAGATACAGTTGCAGATACAGATACAGATACAGATATCTACGTACATATGTACATACATCTTTTTAAATGTGATAGTAGTTTTATTCATGATCATTGTGCATTGTATTTTAAATTGAATACTGTAAAATATACTTACTTAATGTTTGGCATTTCAGTTACAGTTTAAGTTTCTTTCTATTATTATTATTATTATTACTCTAACTTTTAGCTGCTTAACTATGTACATGAAATTATATAATAATACCTACATATAGAAATTATATATCTATTTAGCTGGCGGCCCCTCAAACTTAAGAGAATTTCATGTAAATTATTTAGAAAGAAAAAATAATATAAAACTAACTGAAATACCTAAAGAGCAGAAAAATAAACAGAGAACATAAATGATTATGATTAATGTATAAAAGATATGAAGCGAATATATTATTGTATAATTAACAAATTTATTGGGCTGCATGCATGGGATAAATTAAAACTAAAATTAATAAAAAAAAATACAATTAAATTATGCAAATTAATAAAGAATTAATTTGAACAAAAATAAAAGTGTTGAGTTTTATTATTCTAGAAAAATTATAGGTTACATCGATTCAGACATAACCAAGTTATCAGATATGATTAATTCGTTTTTCTGATGATGATGATGATGATGATGATGATATTACTTATATCAGCTCACGTATTTGTCATTGTTCATTGTGCGATTTATGTGGCTGCCCTCGTCTTTCTACTTGTCAACCCCTCTGTCACACTCTTCTCCCCCTCTGCCCAACCCAATCATACTCGTAGACGAGTATTATCAGCACTCACGAGGCTCATGTTTCAAATGCTTGACGCTGTCGTTGTATTCGAATGTGGGCTTCAATTTTCAGTGGCATTCCTCCCGTTCCTACCCCGTTGACGGTTCCTGTTCCCTGTTCCCTGTTCACTGTTCACTGTAAAGTGAAGTGTTTTCACAATCACAAGAACAATCATTAAGTTGAACGCCACATGACTCGACCATATACTTGAAATTCATGTTGTACTCATATTTATTATTCTGTTTTCAGTTCCAAATGATGTTGCAAGTTCTTCCCTTCGTTCTGCCCCATTCCCATATATATATATAGATATATTCCACTCCCCAATCCCCATATAGACGTCAGCTGGTCTGGCTGCGATTAACAGACTAAGGCGGCAATTAAAAACGCTTTAAAACCGCTAACGCCCACGCGGCAGGCAACACACAAAAACGCCATAAACATTTGAATATGCAAATAATTAAAATATTTAAAATAGTTGCCCGCCGCGTCTTTTAATGAGCAAAGCATCAAAAAGCAAAAACACACAGCACGTAAATACTTTTAAACATACATATATACATATATCATTGGAATTTCATTCTCTATTTTCTAGGCAGTGTTTTAAATTTTTGTATATTTTAGAAAATACAGTCAAGGCTTGTTACAATGCACGTCATTTTATTTTATTGTATGTATTAATAAAAAAATGATTAAAAATAATTATTGATTAATATATTTGACATTTTATGGGTTTGATTTAATATTTCTGTTTATTTTCTAATCAAAATGTTTTCCTCAGAAGTTTGCCTTTAACTATTTTCGACACTAACAATTGCCTAATCATTCTATCTAGCTATCTATACTGATCTATCTATATATCTATATATCTATCTATACTGATCTATCTATCTATATATCTATCTCTCTATCTAAAGATAGATAGTAGCTTTACTGTTCCAATATTTGTTTTGTATGTATTCTCAACTTTTCCATTGAAATTTCTATCAATTCCTTGATGTTATGTTTGTTATAGCCCAGTTCGACTGTAGCCGGTAATTGCCCTATATCATTTTCTAGGCAACGTTTTGAATTTCTTTATTTCTTTTTTTTGTAATAGCTGCCAAAACGAAAAGAAATTACGGTGCTGAAAAGTTGCTACGATTTGAAACTAAACAAAGATCAAGTTGGCGGGGGAATTGAGCCAAGGCAACTGGAGGAAGAATACGAGTAAACAAATAAATTGAATTTGAATTGAATTTGAAATGAAAATAAGCATAAAAAAAATAAAACATGGCAAAGGTTTAATAAATTATAATTTATGTTTATTGAGCGATATGTCATTCAATGTTCGTTTCGTTTATTGATTTTACGAGAACAAAAGTATCATTTATTCTGCTGCCATAGTGGTAGATGTAGTAGTTGTATCTGTAGCTGTCGATGTTTCTGTATCTGTGTCTATAGTTGGAGATGCTGCAAATGAGTGAGCATTTGTGAGACATTTATGACTTGTCATATTTTGAGACTAACGTGTGTGTGGGAAGCTATAAATTGTGCCACAAACTTGTGTGTGTGTGTGTGTGTGTGTGTTTACACATGTGACTTAAATGTATCTTGTAGCTATCGAGTAGGCTGCAGTATCTTACAGATACTCTTTGAGCATTGTTCGTGCGTCAATGACAATACAACATGCAGCATACAACAATCAGTCGAATATTCCAGATGAGTAATGATTGCAGGGCTAGGCATAGTCAATCCACTCTTAATAGCCGTTGCAACAGCCACAGTTGCCCGTGGCGGCTTAAAACGGACGCAGACGAGTCGAGATGAGACGAGACGAGTTGAGTTCCGATCCGAAAGCAATCCAAACCAATCCACAGCTAAGCTGTTAGGCTCCGACATCGCCTGTTGCGAGAGGAGGCATATAAAATACAAAGTACACACATTTACAAAGAAACAGGCAGTCAGGCAGTCAGACAGACAGACAGACAGACAGACAGACAGGCAGTCAGACAGAGCGACAGACAGACAGAGCGAGCTCGCCTATCGTATCTATGAGATACAATTTGGCCTGTGCGTTGGCCGCGCCGGCACCAAATTATACATATCGAAAGATTTATTACACACATAGTGACAGTGCGAGCCGTCAAATGAGTTTTTCAGCGTAATTACCGAGCCTCACACACAATACCAAAATACATAGTAAAAAAATATCAGAAAAAAAATAGAAAAACAGGAAAAAAATGAAATGAAATCAAATTAAGCGCGCACTCACATGAAAAACAAAAATATAAAAAAAATAACTAAATCCATGTGGGCACAAGTATTATGTGTATTTGTTATGTTCTTTTTTATGACTTGGCATCAAGTTATTTTCCTTGTATTTTGATAAACGTGCAGATAAAGTGGAAATGGGGAAAATCCTCCGTCTGTTGATGGTTGTGTCTGAAGGTTATTTGGCCGGTTCTCGGTCCGACCATCAGGGACACAATGTTAATCATTTATGAATGACTTCTTACCAAAACCAACCACCGATTTGCCCCCGGCCAGGCACAAAAGTAAAATACGAGTCACAAGAAAAAAGATGAAAATGAAAACTGAAGCGCTTTAATGACTGCAAAAGGTGATGGCCATCATACATTGGACAGCTAGATAGATACATAGATACAGACAGACAGAGATTCAGATACAGATGCCAGTCATGGTCCACATAACGAGATAAGCGTGAATCGTTTATGCGTTAATTAAGATTTCTTTCATTTGACCAAGTTAAGAGCAGCTGCTGTTGCTGCTGCTGTTCTGGCCTCAAGTCAAAATGGTTTCTACCATTATGCGCATTATGGCCTTATAACTATAATAATAATTATTGCATTTTGTGTTTTCTTGGAAACTTTTGTCAGACGCTCAATTTATGTTTAGTTTCATTGAATACATTAAAATGATTTTTGGAATTACCAAATAAAGAATTTAATTGTCTGTTTATGCCATAATCTCAACTATTACTTAGTTACTGCGCTGACATAATCGATTCTCAGCTAAAGTTTCTCAATGATATTTTCTATTATTTTGTTGTACTTTGAAACTTAATCAAATCAAGTTTTGCTTGGCGTCAACAAATTACGACACGATCCTCGGTTTCAATTTGGAGCCATCACAATCTCAATCACGATGCGACTCTGAGAGACACTGAGACATTGAGACACTGAGAAACTGAGACACTGAGACTAAAAAGTCACACTTGTCGAACAAATCCGAAAGCCAAATCGTTGTGGCGTTTTTAATGGAACGTGTTTTTCTTGTAATCGTTAATCTGGCATTTGCACTTAATTAAAAACATTTTAGCTATTATTAACAGCAGTTGCCATTCGTTGTTGTTTTTTCTTATTTCACTAACAATTTTTATTTTGTTTGCTTTAACGTTTTGCGCTCGAATATCTGTACAAATTTGTTGCACTGTTTGTGGATATGGTTATGGATTTGCGTGATTGCTTCCACATACCGTAAAGAAATCGTGCTGGCTTCACATTGAGATACAGCCAAATACATTTATGCATCGATATGTTACAGTTGTGCATACATATGGTGTACATACTGCTACGTGATTTATATGTAAACTTATTCGCAATTGTCGGTAGTACTTACATATGTCCGAGGTGGGCTGAAATAATTCAAAATCAATCTGGCACTTGTGAGACTGGGAACTTTAGAATTGGCATCAAAATACAATAGCCTAAGTAGAGTATTAAATAGTAAATGGAATTTCACTTAGACCAAGAAGAAGAAAAGCCATACCTACTTATTTCACTTCTTAATAAACAGTTTCCAACAGTTGTAATCGAACTTTAGTTTTCTTTAGTTTCGAGGAAGTAAGTAGATCCAAAATTGAAGCATCTTTCTTCATTGTTCATTGTTCTTCATCAGTAAGTTAAAAAGAATCAGTTTACATACATTTTTACTTTACTTTTATTCAAGAATATGAAGTGTTATGAGCAATAAAATATATATAATAATATAAATAAATATTAATATAATAATATAAATAATTAAAATTCACTTTTTATAGTCATTAAAAGATATTTAATGCATCAATCATTTTTGGAGCATTTATTTGTGACTTTTAAACAAATTATAAGTGAATAATAAATATTTATATATATATATACAATTTTAGTGATGGATTTAAACAAATTACAAGTTTAAAATAAATATTTATATATATATATAAAATTTTAGTGATGGATCCATAATCTATTTTTGTATAACAAGACATTATGAATGATGAGTTATTTAAGATTTTTGTGATACGAATACAATAAATTTCAAATGTTTGAAATTAATTGTAGACTAAAATAAAACCTTAATTGAAAACAATAAAAATAACTACATATTCGGTTTTGGAATAGTTTAAAATCTGTGTGTAAAGACAGTTTTAACATTGAGCTATAATCTTAAGTGAAATAGTTTAAATAATAACAATTAAATGAGTTAAAATAAGTGTATAATTGACTATGCCACAATGATGTGTAAACGGTTTAAACCAACCTCGTATTTATCTGCTTAGCTGTAAATGTGTTTGCAGTCTGACGATTCGAATCGAATCGAATTGAAATTGGAATCGGTAACGTTGCGATACATTTTGTGGGGCTTTAAGTTTCTGGTTATTGCGAGAACTCGTTAATATCAATTTGCCTGAAATTGTTAATTGATTTTGCAATGAACAAATATTACGCGATGATTGCCATTTGCCAATGATGTTGTTGTTGTTGTTTCTCTCTCTCTCTTTTTTGAAGGAATATTTTTTTTTAATACTCAATTTTGGAATTCGGCGTGCGGTCTGTCGATCGAGTCGATTTTGTGGGCCTTTTAAGCCGCATATAATTTGGTGAATTTTATTATTTTGTTGTTTACAACAACGTAGTTGTTGTTGTCGCTGTCATGTGTATAAAAATATTTTAATGCCAGTTTGTGACTTTCACGAAATCAACAAAAATTCGCACGTACTATGACGTTGACTTTTGTCAGTTGTTGTAGTTGATATCGTTAAGATTTGCTGTTCCCGACTTTGACTTTAAGCTAGTATTTGGATCGATGAAAAAAGTATCTTGTGATGTAGTTGGGCCATCGAGATTTTCACCAGAATCACGTTCTTTCAGATGACACGATTCGTGTGCATTCAGCGCAAAGACATCTCTAATGCCATCTAATTAATTGGGACAACGCAGCTAATTAGCTCTGAAATTAGCACAAATGTCAGGCTCTTGATAAATGCCAAACTGAATGAATTTATAAATATTTATTTTGATTTTTATTATTTCTCTTTTCGAAGTCTTGAAAGCGTGAGGTGCTCGAGATTGTCAAAGCACGTGGAGCTGAAGAACTGGAACTGGAAATGGAAATGGAACTGAAACTGAAACCGAAACTGGGGCTGGGACTGGGGCTAGGGCTGGAGCGGGGGCTGGGGCTGACGTGACGGCGATATGATACAGAGAATGCCCCCATGAAAATGATATGGGTGCACACCTTGTGATATGAGCCCGCATTTGTGGACTCTACAGATATTACAAGTACTTTTAATATCACAAGAAATTCCATGCCATGATGTCGTTCAAGTGTGAAGCATAATTACTGATATTTCATTGCTAGTGATAATCGCGTTTATTTATTTATTATACATTTTTATTAGTTTATTCAATCGAATGTAGATTTCTTTTGTGTTCTGTTTAAATTCCAAGGAATTTGCCAAACGAACTTGGTCTATTGTTTAGCTTATAACTTGGTTCAGTTTTGAGTTTGACCATAAATGGCATTCAAATTAACTACACTTTTTTTTTGAAAAATCTATGCGGTGGCATTCAACTTATTATTACACAAAATTAATGCTAAGATTTTCTAAAGAATTGTGTGTGTGTGTGTGTGGTGAAAAGAGACTATATAATTAAATTATGAATGCTTTATATGGCAAGTTTATTGTTTGCTTTATCGCAGCAACGACAACGCACAAAAAGTTATTTTTTGTTTTGTTTCGTTCTTTCAAAAGGCCTCCCCAGACCCAGACCCTACTTAGAGGAACTCGTTTTGCAGCCAGAACAACAATACCAACAAAAATATAATACTTTATTTATTGTACATTTGAAAATATATGAATCGAATATTACTCAGGCGTATAACAATCGAAGTCTAATGAATCGAACAAATGGAAATTGCAGATACTCGACGTAATATATTTTTAAAAATAATAATAATACATACATGCGAAACTTTGTATATTGTGTTTCGAGTAAAGGGGGAATTAAACGAGTACATAAATAATTTATTGAATTACAAAAACGTTTCATGAATTGCCTCGATGCCTTGATGCTCAACTTCGGTTTGGGGCTGCAAATGGGTATGGGTATGGGTATGGTTATGGGCCTGGGACTGAGACTGAGACTGGTGCTGATTTCGGCCATAATGCCTTAAATTATGGCCTCATTGTTCATGCTATTTGCTGCTACAGTTACGTGGCTGTTACTGTGATGGAGTCGGAGTCGAAGGGGGACAGGAACTGAAACTGAAACTGAAACAGAAACTCAAATGGCAATGGAACTCAAAAAGTCGGGGCGATAATCGCGCTAAGTTTGCGCCGCATTTCTGTTGGGTAATCTAATTTATGGCATTTTTTTTTCTTCTAACAACTAATTGCAATTTCCGCCCCTTAGGAGGGTAGGCAATCAAATTACGCATACCAGGCGTAAATAAATTTACATACAAACATCTCATATATGAATGTTAAACAAAGAGTAAATGCAAAAATTATTCAAGTCATACGGCTTCTAGTCAATGTGGCGACCTTTTCCTACACAGATTTCAAGCCTAAATGAATCAACCCAAAACCCAAACTCAACTCAACTCAACTCCACTGAATTCTCGTCTGTCTGTCTGTCTATTTGACTGACTGACTCGTCAGTGGCTTTGTTATGTTAATTAGATGGCCAAACGTTTGTTTTAATTAAGTATTTTTTTCATTCCATTCCTTCCCTTTTGAGTTGTCGCCCTGTCGCCCATACAAAGCGATCCACTCAGTTGAGTTGAGTACAACTTCCACTACGGACTTTGAATTTGATTTGAATTTCAAACAAACGCAAAAATGTCTATTTCGGGCACTTTGTTCAAGGGGCTGTTGAGTCAGTCCTCCAATGATCGGCATAATATTAATAAACTCGTACTCGTAATTATGCGACCAAGTTTCACTTTGTGGCCAAGAAGTTTCATTCAGCTTGAACATTTCTAAATTATTCATATTCATAATCATAAACATTATCATAGTCATTAATAAAAAACCATTTAATGTTGTTTGCCATTAAAATATCTACAGTGTGCAGAGGGTATAAAGACTTTGTGGGTTAGTTTGAAAACTGTTTGTCAATCTCTTAACTCTATTGATATTTTTAATAAATATAGAAAAAGACGAGACTTTGAACAGTTCATAAAGATACTTAAAGATACCTAAAGTATATAAGTTTATGATTACTCTCTAACTCAAGATATATTTTAAATTTAGTAAAGCGTATGCTAAATTCGACTTCTTATGGATCTGTCTCGTTTGCTCTTCGGTTTCTTATGTGTTTATAACTTACAAGCATTTGGCATTAAAAATTAATGAAAATTAATGCGTTTAGTGTTAAGTTCTTTTGTCTACGGGCGTGTTACCAACGAATTGCAGCATTGCCTGCCATGTCCAAGCTGAAACTGAAACATTCTGGGAATGTGTTTAGCTGTCGCGTTTGTCGGGTTCTCCACATGGCATACGAAATACTTGTAGTCATATATATGTATATATATATATTTTTAATTGATTTGCCACCCAATGAGCTGGCCGCAATTAACCCAAGGCAGCACGGCAACTGCGACGGCAACGACGGCGGCTCCAATGGCCCCAAAACGGCCACATCAAAGGCAACCGAGTGATTAAGCATAAAGGCTGCTGATTTGGGTATCGAATTGTTGTTGTTGTTGTTGTGTTGTTGTTGTTGTTGTGTAGTGGGTCCGCCTCTGGGCCTGAATGCATATCGATCGATATGTCATATCTGCGCTCTGTTTATATTACTATCGGTATCAATGATACCGATTGCAACAACGGCGACGGCGACGCTGATCCCCAACAGCGACGCCAACATGGACTTTGTTGCAATGAGATAAAGATCTCGTTTTATAAGCGATTATACATCTATAAATTTCCGACTAATTAAAATCATTGAAGAAATACTGTGTCTATAAATCTTCACATGTTTTGTTGAGCTCATTCAAGATAGAGTGCAATACACTGCACGTAATTTAGTAGTAATTTAAAAGGTTTTCACAAATAGTTTTCAAGGTTTTAATATGATAAAATGACAGATATATAAAGTGATCTATATTAAGTCAACTTACTTTAGGAAATGCAGTAATTACGTAGTTCTTGACGAATGATTTGAAAGGAATAATATGATAGAATTACAGATATATACTGCAATAGGAATATACTAGGAAAATTGTAGTAGTTTATAATGTTTGGATTAATTGTTATTAAGCATTTAATAATATAAATTGGTAAATATATAAAGAGCTCTATACTATAGCTAAACTCTACTGTTAAGTAATCGTAGAAGTGTAAGGTAAATACATTTAAATGAAAACAAGCCGACAGTAGGAAACCCTCTGCAGGGTTTCAAAGAAAAGTATTTTCATTATAATGGGATTTAAATATATCGCTTGAAGTCGATTTTGCTTGCATCGAGAGTAGGCAGCTTGCGATAGTCTGGCAACACTGGATTGCAGCTGCTGCTGCGCCACAGCGCCACGCGTCCTTTCGTTCGTATCGAAAATTGAAAATAAACTTGATCTGCGTATGGTATTCAGGAACCTACATTCCAAATTTGAAGTCTCTAGCTTTTATAGTTGCTGAGATCCACGCGTTAATACAAACGGACGGACGAACAGACGGACGGACAGACGGACGGAGGAACAGACGGACGGACGGACAGACGGACAGACGGACAGACAGACGGACAGACAGACGGACGGACAGACGGACGGACAGACGGACGGACAGACGGACGGACAGATGGACGGACAGACGGACGGACAGATGGACGGACAGACGGACGGACAGATGGAAGAACAGACGGACGGACAGACGGACGGACAGACGGACGGACAGACGGACGGACAGACGGACGGACAGACAGACGGACGGACAGACGGACAGGTGTCAATCGACTCGGCTATTGATACTGATTCAGAATATATATAATTTATAGGGCCGCAGATGCTTCCTTCTGCCTGTTACATACACTCACACAAATTCATAATGGGCTCAGGGTTTAAAAATAAATAAGAAGAAGAAGAAGAACTTATGCGCATATTTTATATTAAAGAATCGTTTTATTCTTTAAATTAAACTACATATTTAGTTACTGAATACATAAATCAAGTAAATTTTTCATAAAATTCGATTTAAGATATCATTGACAAGGTTATCAAAGTTTAGGCGTGAGTCACAAATATCTCGTATCTCAAAATATATCTCAATAGAATCAGAGAAAAAGTATCTTTTCTTGTAAATAAAATATTTATATATATATATAATATATAAAATATAAACTAAACCCGTACTCACAGTGTAAGCAAAGATTACTTTTATTTAATTCTACACGTGCTGGGAAACACGAACTTATGCTACAGTTCCCTGCTTGATAAGATTGTGAAAATACCCGCTAATCCGAGTTAAGTTAATATATATATAAAGAAATATATATATATGTAATCTGTTGGGATTTACGGCTTGTTTTCACAGACCTACGCTTATAAATTTTAACCCTAAAGTCCAAATCCAAGTGCGCACATTCAAGTACTTTCCGCAATAACCGTAGTTAGACTTAGACTTATTTGACTTAAGTTGTTAATAGGCGTCTCTGACTTTGGCTCTGGTTTTTTATTTTTTGACTCTTGGCTCTGGGCTCTGGGTCTGGCTGGGTCTGGTTGCCCCCCCCGTGTGACTAATGTGTAGGCCCCGCATTGCTATAAATAATTTCACTATCATTATCTTTAGTCTGTGGGGGATTGCCCTCGAATCATTGACGTCTGACAAGCAAATACAATTAAGTCGGCTCGTAAATTGTAGACAATTTAAATATAAATCAAACGAAATGCAATGCAAAGTCTCGCAGAGTCTCGCAATGTCTCGCAGTTGCCTGTCCAAAATTATCTAATGCAAAGTATCTTAATTAATTACTGATTAAAATACAAAAGCAAAAAATAATAATAATAAAACAGTTGATATCAGGTGAATGGCAACTGGGACTGAGTGCCTCGTAATATCGGTCAAAAGCCGCAATTGTGATTAAGTGTGATTAAGTGGAACTCCCTCTTGCCATACCTCTTCCCACCCCCCGCCACTCGTCTCCCTTCTCATACCATTTATTGTGATGATTGCGAGTGCCTGTGCCTAGTACGAGAGTACGAGTATTTCCAGTCTTCTTATCGTCTACTATGTATTTTTAAATTTCTTTATGCCTTGCAACTCATTTGTTTCACTTGGGGTTCTACGCTCTCTGGGCATTTCTATTTCGAGTGGATTGTTTGGGGATTTATGACGCTGATAGCTGGTCAAGTGGAAATGCCGTCGCTACAATCGTTGACTGGCCGACAATCGGACAGTTAAACAGTTGAACGGTTGAACAGCCGAACCTGGTTTCGTCACGATTCGATTGATAGCAAAAGGAGTGGGCTGGTCGAATTGAGCACATGTTCTATTTCAAGTCGAGAGTGCCCGACTAGCTAATACCCTGTTACCAGCTCTATGATACTCTAAGTTGAAGTACTTATTACACTCACTAAAATACTCATAAGCCTTCGACAAGAAATTGGCGGCAAATGATGCCAGTTCAGCTTTTCTAAGGCAACTCTGACTGTCAACATTGCAACTGATATTAACCCTGTCTTTGAATGATGATTAAGTCCTAGAATCAATAGTAATCAACTTCATTTTGCCTGAAAGCACAACACTTGATTTCAATTCAGAGCACATCATAAAATTCAAATATGTTATTAATCATAATCAATCAGCGTGTTCATTCAATCGATGACACTAGGGAAAGTAACTACTTTTTGAATATGTTCTGTCTTTATTTCTGGATTAATAGAAGTCAAATTATACAAACTCGAAATGAGAAACTATTTAGGAATAAAGTGTGCTCTGCTTTTGTTACATACACCATCAGTAAGTTGTTCTACCCTCTTCAGCTCATTTTGAATATACGTAAATGTTTTAGATACCTTTGAATTCCATTTTCAGCTGAAGAGCTAGTTCTTAATCATTTCTTTGTTAAAGAACTAGTAGTTATCTCTACTTTGCTAATACCCTTCCCAGAAACACCTGCTTAACTTCGAGTTTCACAGCTAAGAAATGTTAAGCTTAAGTTTATTCGGCATATTCTCAGTAAGTATTAAGCGATAGCTTATCAATATATATATTTTGTGACATTTTCAAGCTGTTAACACTAATTTACCACCTCTTGAAGTTAACCTATTGAAATTCGTAAAAATACCACAAATAAAGTATATAGTATTTCAAGAATTTTGGAAATAGTAATCTGCTGAGTACGTCGCTCTTAGATTCTATCGACAACACAAGCCTCTGAGTGGCTTTAGGAACATTTATATGCTTTCCAACTAATCTTGGGCAATTGCCCAGGCAAGGCCATCACATCCTCCACGACCGGGCAATCCAATCCAACCCAAATGGTTGCCTATATGAGATCATAAAAACTCTGAGTCTCACGCGTCATGGTCATAACCATAATGTTTAGTGCTGAGCCCGGAAAACCGAAACCGAACCCGAACCAAAAAAAGACTTTCAGCAGGTGCGTATTTGAGGCAATAAATTTGAGCCAATATATATATACATATGTAAGTATATAGTATATGTAGATATATTTCTAGGGAGAGAGCCTCAAATTTGTGGCGATTACGCATCGTTGGCTAGGAAATCTATTAATGTTGTGTCTGTTGTTAATGCCATGACTGATGATTGTACCAGACACTTGAGTCTTGAGTCTCTTAATAATTGCAGTTGTTGTTTTGCCACTCGAAAAAACTTTTGTCAATATCATTTAGTGGGCATCGTAAAGATTGCCAAAGCCCACTCGAGACTGTGGAGAGTCATTGTGCGGCGCTGTGTCTTGACTTTTGAGTTTCAAGTTTTTCATTTCATTTTTTTCTTTCTGTCGACAGGTAGTTGTTTATGGTGGGTATGAAATGAAGGCGCTGCCTATCCGCCCGCCCGTCAGACAGTCAGATAGTTGGACATGCAGACAATCGGCCGGTCAATTTGTTTTGGGTTGAGTGTTTTATTAATTAAAGTGCTTACTTCGTTCGTTCATTCGCTCGTCTATTTCAGCGTAGTAGTTTTGTGTTTTGTGTCATGCTCAGGAGCTTAAGAGACTCCACCGCCTCGCCCGCCCCTGAACTGTCCCTCGATCCCTCCATCTTTTGGGCCATTCATAAATCATCCGCACCGACGGCTGCTGAGACTGTTAATTAAAAATAAAAACAAGCAAATAAGTTGGCGCGACGTTTAAGCGCTTTTAATGAAAATTAATGCGGCCCCCATTCCCAATCCCCATTCCCCCGTTCCACTCCATTCTATAGTCCATTTCAGGGACTGTCCGACAATGGCCCTGCGCATTACCAGAACATAAATAAAAGTTTCCTGCCGAGACCGAAGCCGACAGCCGAAGCCGACAGCCTGCGGGAACTGGGCCCTGTGCCCTGTGCCTCGACTTGGTCACGAAAATGGTCTAGGCATAGGCCGGCTCATGGTTATTGAGGTTTCATTAGAACAAAAGAAAAGGCTTGGCCATGATGATTTATGCAGCACAGTCTGCACCACCCGCCCCACCCGCACCACCCGCAGCTGCAAAAACACCGCTGAACCGCTGACCAGTTGAGCTATTTGCATTAAAATTTCATTTGGGCTGCTTATCAGTAGGCGAAGCTAAACTCAAACAACTTGATACGATACGCCTTGGAAAGGGGTATCTTGTTTCATCACAAAATATGTGACGCGATGAGGCGGAACACATGACATAATGTTATAAAATAACTTTTTATCATCCGACAGTTCAATAGTCATATATTTTTAATCAATAATGAGTTGCATGTAGGATATAGTTTTTATTTCATTAGTATTAGGGAATGTGGGAATCAGGGCTGATAACGTGTTCTATTTATAAATCTTACTTCACTAAGGAAGTTATTATAATCATAAATACTTTTGGCATTATTAATGTTAGGGTGCTTTTGAAATTTCAGTATTAACAAGTTTATGTTAGTAGTACAATGTGCACATGTTAATTTCAATAATTATTTCAAAATACAAAATATATGCTCTATTTATTGCTATAATTTTCTATTCTGCTTATCTGTTCAGAGCATTTTAATAACATTATTCCTGTTATTGTCACTATGAATTTGCATTTATCTTTTAACATTTTACTATATAATTTTAATGTTAAATTAAAATAAACATTTATAAACAAGACATTAAGCTGTAACAATTTTGGCAGAAGGTTTGCGGTCCGCTTTCAGAAACTAATTAACCCAATTGGTTCGGACCTTGCTTCAGTTTAATACAACAGATATATTCTACTATTTTCTCAATTGTTTTCCATTACACGTAATATTTTAATCTCATACAATTACTTCTACTAGTTTAAAGAGTCCAGATAAAGCTTT
Source organism: Drosophila histrio (assembly GCA_958299025.2). Taxonomy (NCBI): domain Eukaryota; kingdom Metazoa; phylum Arthropoda; class Insecta; order Diptera; family Drosophilidae; genus Drosophila; species Drosophila histrio. Next base: position 20,107,516 of record OY282581.2, read on the forward strand.
AATTACACTCAATTACTCAAAATAAAATTTGATAGAATATAATTATAGACAGTAAAATATAAGATAAACATAAAAATATAAAACCAATGTTTTAACTATTTTCCATAACAAATGTAACCCTTTTCGGTTGCTGTTTCGGTTTTGGGGCAGCTTAAAACATGCGTAACAAATGCTAGTAGGGTATTTCGTAGTCTAGCAGCGTAACGATTGATAAGCTCTAGTTTTTATGACACATTTCCCAAGAGGGGAATCGCTGCTGATAGCACGCTCCATTTATAGTTCTAGCTGCTCGGTTTGCCTGGCCCTGCATAATGTTGCTAATGTTTATTTTAAGTCATAAAGTTGGAGTCCAAATGCAAAGCCTTAAAATACTTAAATTACGCTTAATTTATGACTAAACAGAGGGTGGGAGAGAGACATAGACAGAGGCAGAGGCAGAGGAAGAGTGAGAGGTTCTAGAATGACTGTCGGCCGTTCGATTTCAATCTAATTAGTGCCTGGTCACACCTTTCGGCAACGGTCTACGGCCCCGGGCCGCTCAATTTTCCCAATGGTAATTGTATTATTATTATTATTGCCGTCGCTTCGCTTGGCCATGTTCTCAGGTCGTGCCTTAAAAAACAGAAAACGAAACGAAAAACAGAAAAAAAAAATCATTAAGGCGCTTTTGTTGTTGAAAATTGCTTTGTACAATCTGCCGTGGCGAACTCAAAGCGACGTCGAACCACTTTCCGCCTGAATTCCCCCCTCACCTTTTCCCAATCGCATATCCCGTCCTCCAACCCGATCCCAATCTCTTACCTTAGCTGGCGGCATTCATTTCGCCAATGGATTTTTTTTGTTGGTTTTAATCAATAGTTTCTTCTTCTTGTTTTTGTTTTTTTGGTGGGGTTCCGTTCAAGGAATCGAGAGGAGAGTTGTTGTCGATTTGTTGCCCATGAATATTTATTAGTTACTCGCTATTTTTTTCGGGGCGTTGTTCATTTTTATAAATCAGCCGAATGGGAATTTATGAGATGTGAGCTGGCAGCTGCTCCTATAGCTCCTGTTGTTGCCTATGAAAATGTTGCTGCCAGGAAATGCCAGAAAGAGGCAGGAAATGCTTGTTAGCAGGTAAATTGACTGTCAATGTGCGCCTACCAAGTACGAGTACAAAGTACAAGTTGCCTCGGCTGTGGGCAGAGCTTGGTCTCCTCATTAGAGCAGTTCTGTGCCTAGTCAGGCGTCAGGGCAACACCCACACGCCCTCGTCTAACTTGGCTCGAAGGGGGCGTGGCTGGTGTTAGCTGCTGCTGTTGCTGTTGCTGCTGCTGTTGCTGTTGCTGCTGCTGTTGTAAAATGCTGTGACACATGCGGGTAAACGAAATTGTACAAAATATCGTACGTAGTATCACTTTAAGGAGTTGTCAAGGGGATCAAAGGTGGAATTGCGGGGGTGTGCTTGGTTGTGGGATGAGACCACGACGTGCGCTGGCAAACAATGTGACCGCATTTTAGTCACAGTCACACTCGACAGTCGGTGGTAAGTGGAGGTGTGTGTGTGTGTCTGTGTGTGTGTGTGTGTGTGTGTGTGTCTGTGTGCACTGCACCGGGCATAATTGAGTTTGTTTCAAATGCTTTTTACGTAGCACGACCAAAAACAGCAGCAGCAGCAGCAGCAACAACAAAAATAATTGTGGAAACTACAACAGCAACAATGGCAAACAACATTGTCGCCTTCGACATCGTCTGTAGTTCTCTCTCTCTCCCACTCTGTCTCTGTCTCTGTCTTTCTGTGGGCTGCCTCCTCACGGTTGGCACTGGGCCTCTGCTCTTGGCACTTTTCAACATCAGCGACGCTGCCTCGCATCGGCAACGGAATCTTAATGAATTTTACGAATTTAACATGCTGTGCACTTCAAAAGGAACACACAGAGACGACAACGACAACAACAACGACGACGACGGAGACGAAGACGAAGACGAAGACGCACCGTGGGGTGCATTGCAGAAATTTACAAAAATAGAAAATACTTATAGCTTTAAAATAAGCGTAAGATTATCTAGAAACGAGAACAATTCATTCATTGCTTGATTCCAGGATTGCAAGAAATATGGTATATAGTTGCTTAATAAAACTAAGCCAAAGATATGTAAAGTGAATTAAAATTTGAGATGTATGTAAGTTAAAAATGTTAAAATATAATAAGAAATATGCCTAATATACATATATTCAATTTAACTTACAAACAATTGATTTAATATTCAAGAAAGTAAACATTATATATTAAATAGACTTTATTTCACTTATATTTTATTAATTTGAAAGGTAGACAAAGCATCCATTATATAAATACTATATTTTCATTATTACATTCTAATTCAGCATAATTTTTCTATTAATATCATACATCAAATAGAGTATGTATAATATATAGTAAGCAAGTCTTTCCAAATTGAATGAACTTAACAGCGCTGGGAAATTCAATAAATTCAAAAATATAGTAATAATTTAATGGCTGAAAAACCCCAGCTTAGCTGCAAAATTGAATAATTTTAAATCTCCTATTGAAAACCCCCTTTATATGGGATTTTTCGCATGATGAGCCCACTGTGCAACGACACGACGCACGCACGTCGCCGATAAGTAGAAGTACGATATGTTTGTCGTGCCATATATAAAATTATTACTTTCGACATGCATGCGACCGGGGCACAGAAACACACACCACACACACACCACACACACACACACTTGCAGAGAGTCGGCGGAGGCAACAACATTCACAACAACAACAACAACTGTTGCTGTTGTAAGTTGTTGCAGCACACTCCATATCCGACTGTTGGGACCACGACGAACTATGGACTGCAAGCTGAAACCGTTTCTGGGCAGGAAGAGGCAGCTTAGTAATGCTTATGCCTACAGTTGGCCACCACCGGTTTCCCTTTAACTGACTTGACAAATCTTCATGCAGCTGAGAATTCCACTAGGCACAACATTCGAAAGTTGAGAGCTGTGCTGAATTGAATATTGGATATTGGATATTGGAAAATTGAAAGGCACTTGATCGGAGTCGGTGAGGCCAAGAAATTGAACTAAAGTCCAAAATTGGTATACGATGTCCGATGTGATTGAATCAAACAGCGATTGAATTATGAATCGCAGGTAGTAAATGGAACACCAAAATGATGAGTAAGAAGTGAACTAGAAAATCGTATTAGAATTAACAGAATTTGGTGAATAAGAGAAGAAAATTGACTGGCGACAGACATTTAAAGCGATTAACTATGAAAGCTGATTGGAAATTGCAGTTATCTAAGAGAACTAAGAAAGGAAATCTATTCAAGTATAAACCAAAACTTGCAGATAGGGTATGATTTGAAAATATGTCAGATTTAATGACTACCTTTGAAATACGTTGACATTTTGAAGTCTGAGGCAGTTGTGCAAATAATAAATAATAATTTTATAACAAACAGAAGATCATTCAATGAAGTCTTGAAAGCCATTCATAGATGCAGTTTTATATATTTTTTAATTATTTGTCACTGAGCTCCAGTTTAACATGGAATACGATGACTGATGTGAATACAAGAACTAACGATTGAATTTTGAATCTGAGTCAATGGTAACCAAAACTGAGAGTCAGAGTTAATCAAAAGAGAAATAATAGTTAGACTGTTTAGTAATTTGCCAAAGAAAATTCAGTTATGCAGTTATAAGATTCAAATGGAATTCGAAAGAATAAAAGAAGGTGTAAAATTTATATTAAATGATTTAACTATAATTCTGAGTTTTTCTGTAAAGTTATGAGTAGAAATGTATTAATCAAATCAAATTAAAAATTAACTACTCTAACAATTGCAATTAAATGTTGAAATTCTGATTGAGTTTAGCGATTTGAAGTCTAAAGAATTCGACAGTTAAACGACTCAAGTATTTATGACTTCAATTGAAAGGCATATGGTAATTGGGATTCCGAAACCTGACAGAGCCATTGAAGTAGTAGAAATTGTTTGAGACGGGTTTTGTCTACCAAAATCGACTTTGGTAATGACTCCAACTGGTACGCTCCCCTTTTGCCGTGTGATTAATGCAACTTACTTGGAATTCATTGCTATGGCTATGGAAATGAGTAGACTCAGCTACAGACACATACTCGTAGATACAAATGATCAAATCGAATGTCCAAAATGTGGTGTGTAGTGTGTGTGTTCTGCTTTGAAATGAGTATATAGAGAGCAGCTGTTTATCAATCATGCGATTGGCATGCTTTATAGGCTGCTTCAGGTGACTTGAGGCATAATAATCGCATTAGTCGAGCGGCGGCTAGACGAAGGACAGGGGACAGGGGACAGAGGACAGAGGGTTGAGGGCTCTTTGCCACCGCAGGAAATACAACGCCATATTACTAATAAAATAAACAGCAAATAAAGTTAATAGCATTAAAGTGAAGAGAGATAGAAAAACGCGCTAATGAGCAAAGCCAATTAACAGCTGAATACAAATTTGAAAATCAAATACTAAAACGAGCAAACAGAAATCTTTAGCCAGGTAGGTAGGCCAGAGGGCCATGAGTTTTCTTTATTTAAGCCAAGCACGACCTGAGACAGGGACAGGGACAGGGACAGTCTCAGTTGATGCCTTTTTCTTTTTGGTTAATATCATTATGAGTGTTGTGCGAACCGTGTGTTTTTGCTACCAAAATGATTTAACCATGACGAGTCGATCTATAAATTCAATGGAAGCCTAATGAAATGTGTCTTGAAATACTTTCAGCATGTTTATCTGGCAATCTCGTCATTGTGTGACATTTTTGTCCGGCACGTTTTTCACTTTATTTACGGCCTATAATTTCAACAATAAATAATACAAATTATTTGCGCCGTGCACTCGTATTAATTGTTTTCATTTGTTGCCCAATTTTATTAACAACTTTTAAAAGCAGTTTGTCGATTTGTTTTGTTGTTAAGCGCCAGAAGGCAAAGATCTTCCTAATTATAAGCTTAAGTGGTTTGTAATGAAGTCAAAAATAACAAAAAATATATATATAAGAAAATTAAACTTATACAAAATTATTGAATTCTTTAATTTTTTGCATTTTTTTACTTAACATAAATATATAATTACAATTTTTATTGATTGCGTTGTTAAATACTCAATTTATCTTTGAAATAATGTTGTTGATAATTATAAAATATTTAATTATAAATCACTTTTGTTCGTTGTCTCTCGTTGAAGGTCTCATGCGCCATGAACGTGAAACTCTGAAACTCAAATCGATGGCTCTTTACAACTACACATGTGTGTGAGTACAAGGTGTGTGTGTGTGTGTGTGTGTGTGTGTGTGTATGTGGTTTACATTTCATTAAAAGCTGACTTAAGCGCACTTAAATGTGAAATTATTATACAATTTTTTAACATATGCCACATACCATTTACAACCCACCGCATGCATATATGCAAATATCTCTGTATTTTGAAAGTATTTTGTAAATTCGCCTGACTGTTATTTAAATACAAAATTGGGTTTTATTTATATTATTATTATTAATATTATTATTTGTTGTCGTTGTGCACGTATCGATCAATGCATTGCACCTATACAGGTGTGAAAGTATGAAAGTATTTCAAGTTGCCCAATGAGATGAAAATTATCCGTCTAACAGTCTATCCAGCCGGCAATGTGTTAACATAAATTGTAATTAATTCATTTCTGTTATAAGTGCCTCTGAAGTGATAGCTTTATTGAAGGTAGTAATTACCTATTGATATGGAATGTTGCTTATACTAATACTAAATACTGGCTTGTGTAGTGTATTACTTACTAATTAATACATTATAAATTAATATATAAAATACATCTTGATTACCTCGAACTGGGGCTTAGCTTTATTCCAAATGTTGTTTGACGTGACATATTGACATGATTGTTAATAGAATATTAAAATCTTTGATTTTTATACCCTTGCAGAGGGTATTATAATTTTGTCCCGAAATGTGTAACGCATGAAAGCAGACATGTCCGACCATATAAAGTAGATATATTCTTGATCAGCATCAACAGCCGAGTCGAAAAAGCCATGTCAGTCTGTCCGTCTGTCTGTCTGTATGTATGTCTGTCTGTCCGTCGGTCCGTCTGTCTGTCTGTTTTTATGCAAACTAGTCTCTCAGTTTTGAAGCTATCTGGATGAAACTTGGTACAAATCAGTTTTTTTGCTGCAAGTAGTAAATATGTAGGAACCGGCCGGATCGGAGCTCTATATCGTATAGCTGCCATAGGAACTATCGTTCGAAAATCATACTTTTGTCTGACAAACTTTTTTATTTTTCGATACATTTCAGCCAAACTCACAGAATTTTCATATGGTCTTATATTATTTATCCTGACCAAAATTGGTTTAAATCCGATCACTATATCATATAGCTGCCATAGGAAAGATCGGTTGAAAATCATACTTTTGTATGACAAACTTTCTTATTTTTCGATACATTTCAACCAAGCTTACAGATTATGCATTTGGTTCTGTCTTGAATATCCTGACCAAATTTGGTTCAAATCGGATAACTATATCATATAGTTGTCATAGGAACTATCGGTCGAAAATCATACTTTTGTATGACAAACTTTCTTATTTTTCGACACATTTCAACCAAACTCACAGATTATGCATTTGGTTATGTCTTATATATCCTGACCAAATTTGGTTTAAATCAGATCACTATATCATATAGCTGCCATAGGAAAGATCAGTTGACAAGTGCATCAGGGTTCTGCAAGGGTACCAAAAATAACAAAGAAGACTGACTCAGTGCACCCTTCGGTCGCTCCCGCCCCCGCTCTCCAGCTTATGTTGAGTTATCATTTGTTTCAAGCACTGAATATGAATTTGGTATACTATAAATCGCTTGGCGATGTTGATAATAAGTAATAATTGTATTTTTAAGATGTTACTTTGTATCTATTAAATTCAACAAAATATATGAAATAATTCCTTGACTCTATTAATTTGCAATAATATTGGAATTATTCATTGTAGATTAATTTAAATGTTTTTTTTTGCTTGTTTTCGCTAGAATTTCCCTGCTATGCCAAAACTGCAACGGAAGCTGTTAACTGTTCTAGCAAATAGCTGAACATTTGTATTTGTATATTAAGTCAGTTCTTTGTCTAATGAATATACAAATGCAGGAGACTACAAATTTATATTATGAAAATAGGAATATTTTTTATCTGACTCGGACAGCGCGTTGCGTGTGCTCTAATGCCGTGCTGTTGATTTTCTTGTTTGTTTTCATCTGTTTTTTCTTTTTCCATTTTTTTTTTTGGCACTTTGAAATGATTTGTGGCGGCGTCAAATGTTGTTGGCTGTCCGAATAGCTGTTGTAGCGACTGACAGACCGACGGACTGATCAAACGCTGCGGGCCATAGCCGGACAATGAAATCCACGTGTGGGCGTTTTGTGCTCGGCGTGTCTTCTTGTGTACGACTGGATCGGTGCACCGCCCTCCCCCCCTCCTGAAATCCCAATTTCGAATGAGAGGCAGCCGTTGTCATTCCGGCTGCCCACACAGAGTAGTCAGAGGAGCGCAGCAGCATTGAGTGGCGCAAAATCTTGTTTGTTGTTTAGCACAATTTCATTTCATCTTCCAGCCAGAGCTGATAAGCTGAAGTCGTCGCGACAGGAGGAGCGTGGGCCGACTGCCGACTGCCCCGGTCTCTATGCTTTGGTATTTCAGACAAATGCGTGCGAAAATAAATTTTCCCGTTTTCTGTTTTAACTCTTCCTTTGCCACACGGTTGCACCACAATTCATTAAACTGTCTGACACACCCAACAGCAGCAGCAGCTGCAGATATAGCGAAAAGATTCGGATACAGATACAGATACAAATACAGTAGCGACGACCAAAGTTGGCGCTTTTAATTGCACTTCGCTTAATTTACCATTAGCCTTTGACTTTTGCCTTAACTCGTTGTTGGAGCCCATTTGCCAGCTTGGCCCTGTGAAAGTCATTCATCTTTTGTCCGTTTATGTGCCAGTGCGAGTATCTGTTAGATACTTACTATGTTAGATACTTTAATGTATAGCCAGCCAGTTATTGACGCTTGCTCTGTCTGCATCTGAAAGTAACAAGTACAAGTATCTAAGTATCTAAGTATCTGAGCAACTGTATCTGCAGCTGTTTGGCTGCCGCATTGTTCGATTTATGTGCGTCCGGCTTTGCTGCGCGGCTCAATTAGTTACGGCAAGTAAATTACTTTACTCTTTCTTCTCCTTCTCCTTCGTCTTTTGTTTTTCAGTTTTTTCAGTTTGTTGTTCAGTTCGCTGCAAAGTTCTTCGTTTGGGTTTTCGGCTTCCTGCGGCGCCCTCACGTTCCTCCCTCATCGATCGATGCGCCTGCAAAATTTACTATAATTTTTTACCCCCGCCTCTGCACTTATTGAGCAATGTGTACTGCAGTTGTGTGTGCAAAGCATTCTCTAGAAGTAAATGTCTGCTTATCTCTTCGGTCGCTTCTTTCGCTTATTTTTTTATGTTTCTTTCAGTTTTTGTTCTTCCTTTTTTTTTTGGCCTTTTGCAATAGACGTTCACTTCTTTGGCTCGGTATCGGCTGTCCGACCGAGTCCGAGTTGCTTAATTCTTTATATAAGTAAGAATGCTTACATGACTGTGCTCATCGTCGTCGTATCTTGCAGATACTTGAACGCTCTTGTGCCCGTAATGCGGATGTATTTATCACACGTCTGCATTCTCTCGCTCACTCGTTCAAATAAGCATCTGCCAGATAAGCTCAAGTTTTCTGTTTGGTTGGTTCTTTTTTTTGTTGTTGCGCTGCTTTCACACACACACACACACACCAAAACAATTTCAAACATTTTCAGTCAGACATTTTGGCCAACAAATTTTTCATGAGCAATTTCTAAAAGCCATCAAAAGGCCGCAAGGAGAGAAGCAAAGCAACATACAAGTAAGTACGTAAAAAATATAAAGAAAGACAGAAATTCACAAGACAAAGATAGCATTTGAAAGAGATTTAATAAGAAACATGCCGTGCATCATGCCGGGACATTAGGAGTCTGGGCTGGGCTGGTCTGGGCTGGGCTGGGCTGGGCTGGTCTGTAGTTTTACCTGTGTCACACGTAGGTGATTGATAATGCTCAGATGCCAGCATAACGTGCCCAGGGGCGTTGAGACAATGCCAGCGCTGCTTTGTTGTTGTAAGTATCTTTGTGTTGTCTGCCAGATACGCGCGACACATTGCCAGTGCAATTTTTGAAGCTTCATTTTTATTATTTTCTTTTTTTTTCGTGTGAAAACTACCTGATTTTCCAGCTCACTTGAGACAAGCTGTGAGCACGAAGCCAACTGCCTGGCTGCCTGGCTGCCTGCCTGCCATATACATTAGCATATTTTGAATAACTGCCAATCAGCTGTGAACTTCCTCTCTGCTGCCTATTTCCTCTGTTGCCACATCGTTCTCCAGTTTCAAATTCTCGACAATTGTGGCCATTGTGCAAAAGTCGCCGTCGCTGTAATTCAAAGCAACTTTTTCATATTTTTTTTATATGCTATCATCCCGTATTTAAATTGCTTTACGAGTATTTCCACTCGGTCACAGTCTGTGTGCGTCATCTGCTCTTCATAAGCTTCCCCGTTTCCCCCTGCCCATCGAATTCCAGAATTTCAGACCCGTCGCATTTGCTACGCGTTCAAAGCACAACGAAGATATTAAACAGGCAGCTGATATGAGAATATAACTATATATAGATACCTTATGTATCTTTGTATCTGCGTGCATCGTGGTACACAATTTAGTTACACGCATAATTTTAATGTTAAATTCGCATTTATAATAATTGACTGTAAATCCGGTGAACCAAGCTCAAGTGTGTGGAATATGCTGGCGCAGGAACAATGCTGATCACATTAATAGATACAACATTTTGACCCACTTACTCTATTATACATATCTTGAACATTGTGTGTTTTTCAACAGGTAAAATATCATTAAGTTTGCGCATATTCATCGTTTTCGATAAGCAAAAAAAAAGGTCTAATAAAATCGACAGGCCCATGAATAAACGATCATAAATAAACATTTTTTATTTAAACAATCTTATTGTATGAATGGCTACAAAATGTATTTATAGAGGTTTTTGTTTTTGTATTGAAAGTTAGCTGTGTGTAACAGTCTCTAAAACTAAGAACAGTCTAGCTAATTTTGGACTGCGTTTGCTTAAACAATGCCTTTAATTAATAATAAATGTCAAAGTTTATTTATAGATTTTATCTTTTTCTATAAATATTTGTAATATAAAAAAAGCTTATGTTCAAGTTAAATAATTGAGAATAATTCGCTAAAATAACTTGATTAATTGCTTGATTTGGCATTAATAATAAAATTTATATATTAATAAAAAATCTTTTATAGTTTTTCTTGAAAGACGTTGAAACCCTACCTATTGTTGATTTATGTGCAATATTTAGATTTGCTTAGATTTTTTTTGACTTGGTTGACTGACTGTTAAACTGGCTTTTAGCTTATCTAATCTTATCTAATTTGTTAATTAAAAGAAAATAAATATTAATAAGGTGAAAATAGTTTTTCTTTGAGCTTTTATCTTTCTGTTTCATTCTGTTTCATTCACTTATTTGCTAGCCTTGGTCAAGAGCTGTCAAATTCCAAAATATGCTTTAATTTTCAATTAGATAAATAGTAATATCGTTGAACTATTATATCTTTGTTCAGGAGAAAATAACAAACAAAATAATTGAAAGCAATTTGAATGCATGAGTATATATGTATACAAATGTACGTGTTTGTAAATGGAAAAACACATATACTATATATATGACAATAAATGTACACACATTGTTGCCAACAAATATGTCTGGCCACTGGTCTTAAAGCATTTTTGCATGAACCATTAATTTATTTCTTTTTTTTGTGTATTTCGACGTCTGCCTCATTTTTATTACGTTGATGAATGACAGTCCATTGAATGAGAATATTCCCTATCTGCCAATCCCTGCAGCGAGTGTTCCCCCATCTAGTGTCAATGATTTTCTGAGCGATATAATGGCATATTTAATGTGAGAAATTAAGTGTTGTTATAGTATCTATAGGAATTATTCCATCAAAATTAAGTAGCGAATAAATTACTTGTGGATTTCTCTGTTTAAGTGATGTGTGTGTGTGGGTTTTTGTCAAGGCTAAACTATGGTAACAGATGATTGAAAAGATCAGATCATGTGAATGAAGGAGGAGAATGATGGTTTCTAAGCTGACCCGGCATTGAGTCAGCTTTTCAGCTGTCCGGTGAAACTTGAAAATACTCTTAAGCTGCTAAATACGAGTAGTATGAGACATACACACACACATACAAACTGATACGCAACTGGCAACACTCAACCACACAGCCACAATTGATAGCTTCAAGGTATGCGCAGAGCTTAATGTCGACATCATGAAAAATGGCACAAAGCTTGCTACAAAATTAAATGAAACGAACCACATAAAAAACACAAACAACAACAAAAAAAGTAACAGAAACAGAAAGAAAGATGCCACAAATGAAGTTGCCCCTTGCCAAGGGCTAATAAGAGTGTCCGTCGATTGCATGTTCCGAGTCCATAATCCTCTTCACCTGGAAATAGTATAGTATATGACGTTAGCGATAAGAACGGAAAACAATTTCAGTATTTCGTGTCTGTTGCATCTAGCCAAGCTGAGAATATTGTCTAGATAAATAGAAAGATAGATAGATTGATGGGGCCAGCCCATGTACATTATCAGCAAAATTGAACAAGAATTATCAATTAAATGTAAAATAAAAAGCCCACGTCTGAGTGCAATGTCAATACGATTAATTGACCCAAATGGTAAGAAATATAAAAAATCTAGATTGAGCTTGTCTCTTGTCTAGAGCAAGAACTACTACTTCAACCGTCCATCTACCCTCAAGTTACTCCCCTCAAGAACCCTTGTCGTCAACTTCCACTAATTGCAGCACAACATTTTTAATTGACCTTCGCCTCTGCCCGGCGCCCTGTGGTATGCTATAAAAAAAGGGGCCAGGCGACGACAGGCCGCATAATTAATTAATTATGTAGACGGAGACGAAAATGGAGATGGAGACGAAGATGGAGACGGAGATGGAGACGGAGATGTAGATGAAGACAGAGATGAAAACAAAGTCGTGGCAGATGATGATGATGATGATGAAGTGCAAGCTGTCTTAATGGATTTTACTTGGTCATTGCGTGCCTCTTAATACTCTTTGGCTTTTCATAATTTTATTTTAATGTTGATTATTTTACCATTTACCGCATTTGCAAGAGAAATGACAGTAAATGTCATAATGCTACAAAAAGAGATAAAAAAATACGCAAAAAAAGAAGAATACTTAAAACCATCAACGTTGGCCCGCAAGTGGAGCAATGTCGTGCCGGCAAAGTATGAAAACACAAGGCGAGTGTGTTGCCAGTTGTTGGTCGTCGCAATTCACCGACTCAATCCCCAATCTCCACCAGCAATACTCCGGCACAACCATGCACATAACGTGACCAACATGTGCGTGCCAAGCGAGGCAGATGGGAAGTAACTAAGACTCGGCTACAGATGGAAATGGGAATGGAAATGTTGACGGGGACGGGGACGGAGCTGGAGATGAAGGCGGAGACTGTTTGCAAATAAAGTGACTGTGACTGTGACTGGTTTCTGTGTGTGTGTGTGTGTGTGTCTATCGCATTCAAGTGTACACGTATGTGGCACGGTATTCGCATCCGTGTCCGTTTCAACGTTTCCCCGCAACACAATAATGACGAAGCTGCCGATGCTGCACGCTCTTGTGTAACCTTTTAATCCGTTTTGTAAGCAGAACGTAACGCACGTTTTCATACAATACGACGACAGGATTTGCTAGTGTTATTACAGAATTTGTGATACCCTAGAAATTGTATTTACTACTGAAAGTGGTCAAATATTATACACAAGCTTATATCTTACTAATTTAACAAAATCCCAACTCAAATTTTCTTTGCTTTGATTGCTTTCAAATCTTAAATGCAATCAAATAGTTGAATAATTAAACTAAGCACAACATTTGGTTTCTAATAAAGTTCCCTGATAAGAAACATATTAAACTTTTTACCCCATATTGTTATAAGTGGTTTTGTTGAATTTATATAATTATTAGAACTATTATTAACTATGAACTAATATGTTGAATAATGCAGGTGTTATTAAAGTATTATTCACATATTTGACATTCTCTTCAGCTTAAATAATACTACTAGATATATTATGTATAAAAAACCTTGCTGATTTTAGCTTAGCTAAAAATGGATGCTACCTGTCAAGCTGCAGGTTTAGGCAAACTCGATTTATGTGCCTGCATTATCAAACGAAAAGATGTTGCCCGCTGTGCGTTGCATGCAACGTTGTCAAATGATAATACCCGCTGCAGGGTATAACAACTGCGAGGTGGGAAAGCGGCGGAAACGAGCTGCACACAATGCTGCTGCTGCAATGGACAGAGCCACAGAGTTGAAGCCACAGAGAGTCGGGGACGATTTTCCGTTGAACTGTGTTGGGTTTTGGGTTGGGCCATTGTTGTAGTTGTTGTTGTTGCTTTTTTGCGAATTGTTTGCGGATAAATGGCGAAATTGGTATAAATGATGGAATTACATTGTTTGAGGTCGCAGCAGACAGATGCAGTTGCAGTTGTAGTTGCAGTTGCAGTGTCAGTGGCAGTTGCAGTTTCATTTGCCGTGCCACAAGCGAAGGCTGTCGATGCAGTGGGCGTCATGTTTCGCTTAATTCATTTCGTAGCTTAAAGGTCGGGCTACGGTTCAGTTTTAAATAAATAAAGAGACAACCACAAACTGCAACACTTCATACGTGAAGCCAACAGACAGACAGACAGACAGACAGACAGACAGACGAGACTCACGATAACTGCGCTGTCACCGTAACTGAAGCAATTGTTGTTGTCTCCATTGTTGTTGTTGCTATTGCTATTGCCACTGCACAGTTATTGGCCCAGAAATGTGGAGCAAAATCAAACTGAAAATCAAATCAAATGGCAATTCAAAAATACATTTGTGTTTCTGCTTCTGTTTCCAAAACGGCAATTCTAACGCAACGCAGTTTCCAATGCCCGTTAGCAAGTCGAAGAAAACGCGAGAGAGAAGGGAGAAACAATAACGGTTATAATAGCGAACAATAGGCCACTTTTCAATGGCTTCAGACAACAGTCATGCAATTGACTGGGCTCTAAAAATGGGTCGTCTTGATAAGGGCCTACAAACCATATTCAAGTCGGCTGACACATTTCGACAATTTATTTGAGAAGTCTTTTTGATACTTTTAACTGCGATTGATTGAACAAATCAATGGGGACACATGATTTTATTAGACCCTTTACTTTAAAAAAGTAAAACGGGTCTATTAAGTTTGTCAAAAAAAAAATGTGCGTAACAGGTCGAAGGAAGTCCGGCAGACCCCATAAAGTATATATATTCTTGATCAGCATCACCAGCCGAGTCGATATAGCCATGTCCGTCTGTCCGTCTGTCCGTCTGTCCTGCGGTCCGTCTGTGCTGGCGTATGAGCGCCTAGATCTCAGAGACTATAAGAGCTAGGGTCACCAAATTTGGTGAGAATACTCCTAAGGGCTGCACAAAGGTCAAGTTTGTTTTAGAATTTTGCACGCCCCCTCCCGCCCCCAAAAATCGGAAAAACCCTAATAACTCGAGTAATTTAAAAGATACAAGTTTCAAAATCGGCATACATAAAATTTACTTTCCTTTCGATGCGTACTAAAAATTTCATCAAAATCGGACAATAAACACCGGAGATTTGAAACAAACAAATTATCGAATGTACAATGGCAGGAAATGCAGGAAATGTGCAGATATGTTAAGATTAACATTTGTATGTTAACATTTGTATGTTAATAATTCAAGTGTAGCATAAGCGATTATATGTAATTAATCGGAAGCTAATCTGAGCAGCGTCAAATATATTTAGGTTTATATATAAGTCTGTAAGTTTGTGACTGTTATTTCATTGTTGAAGAATAAGTAAAGGGTCTCTCATAGTCGATTTCGACTGTAGCCTTTCCGACTGGTTAAATTTAAATATTACAGAATAGGTAAGAAAATGAATTTTCTTTTATAAATACTCTTTTCATAGATTACCATAGATAATCCATAGATTTTAGATGTTAGACTTATGAATTCGGGAGTCAAAAAGTAGTTAAGGTTTGTCCTCGAATGTTGCCTGAAATTTAAATTGAAAACATTGTCAAAATACCACGCAAACATTCATAATTATTATAAATTAATATTAGGAAGCTGCAAAAATAATAATAAAATCTTTAGAGTATATTAACTAAAAGTATATAAGACTAATAGTCAAACCTTAAAGGTAAGTATATAAATATATGTATATGATAAATATATATATGTTAATTTCTTTGTAAATATGCGACTAATGAGCAAAAATGCAAAAACTCTTTGAAAAAAGCTATCAAAAATGCTAGATTTGAGAAATAATAAAATATAAAATAGAATATCTATATGTCACTAAGTGTAATCAGCTCGTAGTTCACATTGTCGGCTCTTAAAAATGCAATCCCTTATCACAAATGAATACAATCATTTGGCTGAATGACGTCAGTGTTATGTGCTTAATATACATATATATGTACATATGTCTGCAATATTAATCAATTAGTGTGTGGACAGCAAACAGCACTTATGGTCGTCTGATTGGCAACATTAATGGTATGAGATTGAAGGGAGCGCGGCGGCAAGGGGTAAATCCCCAACTGCCGCTGCATAACGCCCCCAAAGGGCTGGACAAACAACACAATACTCGATCCGGCCAAATGTCGACGGCACAAAAGGCAACAAGCAAATCCAATAATACAATTTATTATCAATGGCCAATGCCAGACGCCACCCTCTAAAACGGGTAAATAATCCATGAAAAGGGACTCATAAATAAACGTCACAAAGCGTTGTCCATGGTAGATGCTGGTGATGGGCAGAGGGGCAAGAGGCAAGAGGCGGGTTGGGTATCGAATGTGCCACAGCATATATGTACATATTTTCATATTAAATGAAAAGTTGAGGCTGAAATGAGGTGAAATGTGTGCGACGCACGCAATAAGCGATGTCAACGTCAACGACGACGACGACGACGACAACAAAATACAATTAAAATCTAATTAGCTTTTAATTAAAGCGCTTAATTTAATTATAATGGCAGCCGTAAGTAATGCGAATTGAAGTACATTGTGAAAAAAAAAAAAATCAACTCTAATATCAAACTGAAGGCAACGACACTTCAAATACATTTACTTCTCCGGGCTGCAACCTCAACTTGCATTTGCATCCAAATGTTGTGCAAGCGCCCAAATATGAAATTCAAGCCAAAAACGGTCGCGTAACTGGCACAACAGTCACAGATACACAGCGAACGCATGCAGAGATACGCAGATACACAGATACGCAGATGCAGATACTTGTAGTTTGCTGTTGCTGTTGCTGTTGAGTACGCAAGCAACCGCACAAATGGCGTGCGTATCTAGAAGATTACGTTAGTCAGTTGCGGTTTGGCTTCCTCTTCATTCTTCTTTTTTTTTGGGTACAGCAAACACTGAGAAATGTGAACTACGACAGCAGCAACAAAGAGAATGACAACAACAACAACAACTACAGAAAATGTGTGCTAAAAATGCAAACAACGGCCACTCTGACAGATACAGATACAAAGATATCGGACCCGATACGGTTACTATGCCAAGTCGGTGCCGTTGCGTTACGTTCTCTCTGAATAGTATCTCTGTGTGTGTGTGTGTGTGAATGTATCTGTATCTCAAGTATACGCATAAGGCTGGCGGTGACTATTAAGGGGCGTTTCATTTTATGTTTCATTTGCGCCGACGTCGCTGATGACGACAAAATGATAATGACGACGACGACGACGACGACGATGGCGCTGGCTACCTGTATGAATGAGTGAGCTGTGAGTTGCGGCTAAAACGTGTGTGTGGGGGCAAGGAGAGACAGAGAGAGAGAGAGAGAGAGAGACGAGGACCAGCAACAAAGCAGCGTGCAATGAATGATTCGTCTGTCTTAACGTCTCGCTGTCTGACTGCCTCTGCTTCCCTGGCCTGCTCGTCTGCGTTTGTTTGGCCAAGCTAAAAGCCAAGTTAAGCGCTGGCCCCGGCGCATGACTAACAGCGTTGGCGCGCTACAACTACAACAACAACAACAACAACGGCTATGGCCAAAACAACAACAAGTACAACAACAATGTCAGCACAGCTTGTCGTGTCATCGATGTCGTCGTGCAGTTAAGAAAAGTCTGTTGAACAAGTCGCATTTGAAATACACTATAACTAACTAATAGTTAATTGATGCTAGCATCATTAGTATAATGATATAGTTAGTTAAAATATGTTATTCTTTTTGTTATACATACTTATAGGCATACGTGTTAAATTTCAATTAGAATTACTAATCAATTAAATTATTTTTAGAAAATAATCGTAGTGACTATATAGTTCGTTATTGAAAAATGTATGATAATTTAATGATTACGATTACAAAAAATCAGAAATAATCTAAAATTATCACGATTATTCAAAAATAATCTGAAATAATCCAAAATAATCAAAAATAATCATTTTAAGTAGTCAAAAATAGTCCAAAATAATCTAAAATAATCTAAATAAATTCAAAATAATTCAAAATAATCGTAAATAATCTAAGAAAAAATCCGACTACTTAAAAAGATTATTTTTGATTATTTTGAATTATTTCAGATTATTTTTAAATAATTGTGATAATTTTAGATTATTTCTGATTTTTTGTAATCGTAATCATTAAATTATGATGCGAAACCGAAAATAATCGTAGTTTAATCATTAGTTTACATTTTAAACAAAAATAATCAAATTACTAATGACTACGATTAATAATCATTACTTAACAGCTATGCTTATAGGTATGTTTTAAGCTGGAAATTATTTAATCTACAATTATAATAAAATCTACTTGTATATAAAAATATATAAAATATATTTACTACATTACTATAGCAACAAAAAAAGTGTTTATAAATGTGTAGAAATGAAATATTGTATCTAATGTATTATATTTTAGATCAAAACGTTTTATTTGCAATAAATAATATTTATAAAATAGAATATTAGACAGACTAAACAAATTCTCAATTTAATCAGCTTAAACATTTAAATACCAATTATTCAATATACATTTCACATTAACCCAGTTCTTAGCAGTTAATTCTTGGATCTGCTCACTCAACTCTTATGCAATCGGTAAACTTATCAGTTTCAAATTCTATTTGTATTATCTACCCCAATTTAAAATCACATTTGATTGTTTTTCGATCGATAATAAATTAATATGTAAATATTATCCAAAAAGATCGTTGGTATAAATATGCAAACTGTTATACACTGCTTTTACTAATTTCTAATAATTAATTTATTAATATGCAAATTGTGGAAAACTTTTGTGGTCTTAATGTTATGCAACTGATAGACAAGCGGATAGTGTATAAAAACGTTCACATATAAATAATCAGATAAGACAAACGAGTTTGACGCTTCAAATAAATGATTGCCAGCTCTTCTCTATGGGCAATGTATGTGTGTGAATGTGTGTGTGTGTGTGTGTGTTAACTCTATCTATGGGCCGATGGTCGGAACTCACATGTTTGGTGTTGTTTGTTTGCCGGGCATGTTATCTGTGTAGTTGCATCTTGCGGATGCGACTAGCAATGAGTATCTGCAGTATCTGCAAATAAGGAAGGGGGGGAGAAAATCGTTAACTACAGGGGGAAAACATTTATTTACTTTTGTCTCTTCTTTTGGCAATTACCGGGCAGCTGTTAAATGTGTGGCCAGGCACATTATACGCAGCTCTGATAAGGCCACGACAATTTTTGTTCAAATTTACTTAGACGCAGAGCAGGCAATTAATTTTATCTGCTGCACAAAAGTATCTCTGGGCACGCCCAACACAACGACACGTGCTGCACGGGCAAAAGAAATTGATAATATCCCTGAGAATAGAAATAGTATTCCCAGTTAAATCCAAACGGGCGGTCATTTGACATTTGTCGCACAGAAGACATAAAAAAATGACAGAGATGGCAGAGGGAAGCCTCGAGGCCATAAGCCACAACCACATGTGGCAAAAAAATAACACAATAAGAACATCATAAGCCAATGAGCTGCTGGCCTTGTATTCGAATGTATATAGCCACCATGGAAATGCCCAACAACAATCCAGCTAATTTCATTTGACAATCGTTCAGGTTCATACTTAGTTTGACGGAGGGAAATGAAGAACTATGTGAGAGATACATATATAAGTGCAAAAACATGTTTTCAAGCGACCAAGAAACTCGAGCATCCCCTCAACTAATACAGCTTTGTTAGAAGGGAGAGGGAGAGGGTGGAGGGAGGTGGGAATGTGGAGAGCAAGGGGAGTAGTTTGCGGTTAGACAAGGCGACGATGATGTCGTTTGTGGCTCTGATAATCAAGTGAGTGCATTGAATGGACGCTTTTGTGCTGCGCCATGCAACATTAATGCGCAACGTGATGTGGCAACGTCTGACAGCAGCTGAACTTAATGTGCCCCACAGATTGTAACAGGGGGTGGGGGGGGGGCAAGTAGAACTGACAGGGGCGGATAGCTTCGGGAGGAAGCTTAAAATTAATGAAAAGTTGACAAGTCACTTGGATTGTGTTTTATAAAAACATGCGATGACATTGCTTAAATTATTGATGATCGATTAGAGGAAACATAAACTTACAGAGAAAGCATTTACTGATAAAACTATAATAGATCAACATACATATTTAGTGATCTCATCTCTGCTCTCAACCCTTGTGGCATGTGAAACTAAATATCCATAACTCAGATAGTATTACAAGCAGCTTTATAAAACGAACAAACTATAACAACCATAAAAAGCAAACAATAGACGTTTGGAAAAAACCCATATCAATATTAGCATATGTCATTCAGACAGACGCCCAGCCCTTGTAGCCAAATATATAATAATGAAGCCCCAAGCCATACAATTAAATAATCAAATTTACATTCAAAAATCCATAGATTTGATATAAATTTCAATCGAGTTTTGCATAGTCTTGTCTCCGCTTTTTCAGTGCGGAAAAACCTTAAAACAAATGGCAATAGTAAAAACTGAACAATTAACAAATATATAATAAGTATTTCCTCAGTTAAAGGCAACCTTCACACACCAAAACTAAGTGAAAATGATATAAATATTAAAAACAAGCGGAACAGTCGGGACCCCGACCGTAATATACCCTGTGGGTCTACAGAAACCCGTTCAAATTCACTCCAGATGAAATTCTCTAGTAGTTCTTTATTTTTTAATTTGTGGGCGAAGGGGGCGTGGCATCGTGATAAAAATTTGTGGACAAATCGAGCTCAAGATACTCACCATGTGTGCTAAATCTCAAGTCTCTAGCTACAAAACTGCTTTTGCTATGAGGTTTTTGAGCTAGAAAACTGCTTGCTTTATGAGCTTTTACTTAAATTGTGGGCAAAGAGGGCGTGGCATCCAAAAAAAAAGATAAACTTGATCTGCCTGCAAAAATTTCCAGTGCTGGGACACCAAGTTCAAGCTTCTAGCTCTTACCATCTCTGGGATCCTTTCGTTCATACGGACGGACCGACGGACCGACAGACCGACAGACCGACAGACCGACGGACAGACGGACATGGCTATATCGACTCGGCTATTGATGCTGATCAAGAATATATATACTTTATTGGGTCGGCCATGCTTCCTTCTGCCCGTTGCATATTTTTAACAAACTTAATATACCCCCACAGGGTATAAAAATAATGTGCTATACTTGGCTTGGCTCGATAACATGAAGCGAGGGTCAAGAGATAAAAACAACAATGAAATGAGGCAAAGCAAACGACTTGATATTTACAAAGAAAAAACTTGCCATAATAATGACATCAATAAAGCAAATGATTGTTATGATGCGATAAGGCTGAAAACGTGGAAGGTAAAAATAAAACACAAACTGGAAAAGAGGGAAACAAAAATAAAATTGCATGGAAAAACTTTGATTGCCTTTGATGGTGGGGGAGCTGGAATGAAATGTCATGACTTTTGGGGGCGCCCATTAGAAATGGCATGAAATACATGCAGTCTAATCACTCTTGTTGTTGTTGTCGTTGAAGTTGTTGTGTTTTTGATTAATGAACCTCAATTAAATGTCCCAATTCAATGGCTCAACGTTCATTCAGAGTGAGAAACGCCCTTTATTTGTTTACACGTACCATGAACAAATGGGCGTATGCGTGATATATCTTTTGAAGATATCAATGTATCTGTAACTGTATCTGTGCATAGTTAGCTGACTGACGACCATTGTGTTCGCGTTTGAAAACGTTTGTTTAATTATACCTATAAATAATCAGAGCAGAGTGTGTGCACTCGCATTAATTGTGTATACACTCATAATAATCAGCTATATTTTTTTTTATGGACTGCAAGTCATTAAAATTACTTGGGAATTGGGCACATTAACAAACCCGTTTCGTAGGCTACAGGCGGAAGTGGGCGTGGCGTCCAGAAAAATACATAATAGGTATACATAGCTCCTACTGTATAAGTTGTCGGTATTTTTCAGGTCTTTCGACCTGGCCTATACAAATTAATAAATATTTCTGTTTATTTAATTACACAGCTATATTTAGGCCATCTCATTGACAGTGCTTTCCACTAATAAATATTTATTTTCTTTATGTAAATGTATTAAAAAATAGTTAAAAGTTTATTTCATTTTTAAAAGAGTTTAATTATTATTATTTAATTTTTGTTTAATTAATTAAGTTTGTCTTCACGATATCTGTGTTAAGGATACTTGTTCTAATGCGATCTACGTTTTGTATAAGTATCGAATAGGGATATTCGATTATTAAGGAAAATGAGCAAAACATTAAAAAAAAATTGTAGTATAGATTTAAATTTTTCGACATTTTGACCCAAAAGACCAAAACTCAAATTTCGGGAATTGATATGTTCCCCAAACTTAAAGCTTGAAACATTCCAAGTAACTTTGTTGAAGAAATTTTGTCAAAAAAAGCAACACCTTTCAAGTTAGAGACTGAAGAAAAATGTGATATTTCCCTAAAAGGGGAAAACTGGCTCAAAAACTTCTCGAAAAAGTGTTGTATGAAACCATCATTATAACTGACAAAAGTAATGAAGCAGTTCGATTTCTAGGACCCCAAATAGGAAGAAACTATATACGATCTAAAATTAGTGTTAAAAAATTAATTTAAAATATTTATCTATTTTCTTATACATATAATGTTCAAGGAATCATTATTACTAACAACTTCTCAATAATAATTATTTCTATACTCAAATGTTTAACTATTTATGTTAAAAAGAGTTGCTATGACCTATTGAAATTATAAAAATATATATATATTTATATTCATTTATACACTTTGAACTATATGTATATGTATTCAGTTAAGTGTATTCTCTGTCTCTAACAGGCGCTCGACAATTTTCCCAAGCGTTGCTAATGTAATTTGCGCCAACATATGAGGTCTCTAATTATATGAATTTGGCGCTTATCTCGAGGCAAACACGACAAATGGAAATGGGCGGCAGTCGCAATGTGCGAATGTCGCACCATTAAAAAAAATGAAAAAAAAAAACAAAAAACATGCGTTATTAAGAGACAGCAACAATAACAAACACAACATATTTTGCCTGGCAAAGAGCAGGCAATTTTCACTTCGAGTCTTACCAAAAGCAGAGACAATTATCTATGAACATTTTTGGAATGGCCAATTTTACATGTGGGGCTGAGACTGAGTATTGCCGTCTATAGGCTTATGGACAATTTCCTTAGACCAAAAAAAAACCTGTAATGGCTAAAACAACATAAATGTGCAATTAACACAGAAAACACTCGTTTCGCATCGGCGACAAACACCAAAAGTGACGACCAGACCGACAACTATGGGGTTTGAAGTATTCAAGTAATTTTTACTTATGGACGGGGGCGGATCATTATAAAAGTGCAATTTGTGCGATAAGGCAGATGACAGACGCAGCTTTTTTTTTTTTTTATGACTTGGGCGGGGCCCCCAGGAAATAACGTGCTTGAAACAGCAACAGCGACAGCAACAACAACAACACTTACAACACTAAGCATTAAAGCCGTATAATATTTAATCCGTGTAATTAAGTCCAAGGAGACTCTGCGACTTTGAGAGCTGCGACGGGTCGGGTCTTGTACTCGTACTAGAGTTTGCCGTGCCGAGAGCCCAACTTGGTTTGCCATATAAAAATAAAAATACAGGTTGACTGCATGTTCTCTTGTACTTGTTGTTGTTTTTAATTACCAGCACATACTCCACACACACACACACTCACACACACACCTCACAGGCTGGTACACATGTTGTTTGTGCTATTTGCCATTACTATTTACCTCAAGTCTGTCCCTTTGTGCGGGTCTGACAAACATTTTGAGGTCACAGTGTGACATTGTCGTGGAAATGCCCAGCCAAAGAAAGGAAACCATTTGCATTAGTGGTGAGAATATCGTGTTTACCTGTGTGACCTTTTAAGGTGTATTGCAGTGTGCCTAAGATCACAGCCGAATAGATTAGTGCAAGTACTTTTAGACGACACTGTCAAGGAGACAATAAATTGGTCTGAGCATCTGTCCCGAAATTTGGATTGTATCTAGGCGATTGTCTCTTGTAAATGGACATTGCTTGAGATCAAAATGATATTTATATAGATTATCTAAATTACTATCGATCACTTTTCTATGGCACTTGCACCACTGTGTCTGCACCAAGAAACCCACACCACACCAGCCCGAGTTACTAACACCTCCATCCATCTTTTCCTCCTACTCTCCCTCTCCCTCTCCCTCTTGCCCGTTGGGCATGACTTTGCTATTTGGTGCGCAGAAGATTACGTCGAGTCCGTGTCTTAGACTCTCGTAAAACTGGCATTACTTAGCTGTCCCCTGTCCCTGATACCAAAGAACATCGTGTCACTAAGCCGCACTTGTAGGTTTCTATGTCTGCTGGTAGCTGTTACCACCCGACCCCCGTTCCCCGTCCACCGTTGACCGTTGTCAGCCTTCCCATACCATGTCTTCGGCTTAATACCCATTACACCTTAATATTTCGTGCAAACGTCATAAAAAATTCACTTTAACTTCGAGCACTCTGTGCCACTGAACGTGTAACCCAATCCCAAACCCAATCCCAACTACAATGTTCGCCTCCTTCTTCTTTGACATAAGAACAAAATTGACTGAGGCAAGCCGTTGTCGATCAATTCGATTATAATCAGTTTGTAAAATATTAAATTGCTTAATGACCTCGTTTGCGTATTTATGGCACTTTTTCAAATGGCCACGTAACCGTTAAGTCAAAAAAAGGGCACCCCGATGTAATGAATAACCCCTGGAAACGGAAATACACACACTCTGACACACACACACACACACCCCGAGAGCTTGGGAACTTCAACGGCTGCTGCTGCTTCTTGGACTTGTACCTTGACTACATCATGTTCGACTTGGACTTGCAGTCGAACTAAACACTGACGTGTCGTCAGTCCAACCACTTAATTACGAGCTCATGACGAGGTAGCTCTGTAATTTAGAAACTCATTCTCATATAGTTACTTGCACAGTTGGCCGAGTCCAAGTATATTTATATACATATATCTCCCTATAGAGCGGTGTGTACTTATAGTCGAAAGTTCGAAGCGCGCTATTGGCCTTTGGGGGAACTTGGTTAGTCAGCGCAGTCTCTAATTACGGAACGCTAAACTCTGTAACTGGGCCGCATGCTAAATGATTGTGCAAATTATATAGTGCAAATAAGAGTCAGCCTGATAAATCTGATAAATAATGCAAAATGTGCAAATGAAATGTGCCGCACTTTAAACGATATAATTGACTGGCACTTTAGCTATGTTGGTTTTCTAATTATGGGTTCATATAATGGACGCCATTATACAGCGACCTGATTACAATACGAATAGAGTTTAAAATAGCACAGAGGTAATCTGTATTTTCATTTCAAAGTAATGCCCACGAATCGTAATCATGTGACACAAGTATACATATATGTATATAATTATTAAACTAGGACTATTGAATGACATATAAGCAGTTGAGTGAAAAGCATGTTAAATGAGAAAATAGTACTTGATTCGATTAATTCCAGGCTAATAAGAAACTAAAGATACTTTAAACTCACATATTGAATAAATTTAACTTTTTATACCTATTCATTTACTTATTTTATTTGTATATTTTCCTACATTTAATTTGTATTTACATTGCGAAATCAATTGTTCATATGTTTTATATGTAAATATCTTAATTAATGCTAAAATTATCTGTTGATAAATACCTTAAAAACAACTCTCAATTTACTACAATTAATTAATTTGTTATATACTTTAATTATACGTTAGTAATTCAATAATTTCCAACATAAAACCATATTAATTTGTTATATCCAAATTGCTTTAAATATATTTAAGCATTGGATACATTGAATAATATAATTAACAAATTGTAAGAGAAATTGCAACAAATTTGTGTTGCAATTAAAATGTATACATTGTTTAAGGATTACTCGCTTACTTTATAGCTAGAAATTGTTTAATTTATGCTAAATGAAGTATTTCACCTTCATTTCTCAAATCAATGAAATACAATTTAGTTTTCTAGATATTACAATATGTTCTGAGCAGTGATTGGCTACTACGAATGACTCAATCATTTAGCCAATTAATCAGTTAATATATTTAGAGAATCTATCATATTATTAATGAAGTCATTGTCGTATTGTCTCAAATATAAGAAACTTTTAAAGTTTCAACATGGAGAGAAATCACAGATCCCGCTCCGAATCTATCATCATCGTCATCGTCATCATCACCATCGTCGTCGTCGTCGTCATCATCATGATGACGAAATCCACCCTAAAAATAAAATAGAAACTGGTTCGTTGCACAAAAGCCTAAAAGGCATTCATAAGTAATCTATCAACTTCATGCATAAAATTGAATGGCAAAAATCGAACAAATCGCCCGCATATGTGACTATGACTCCGCACATAAGCATAGACATACATACTCGTATATAAAGGTGTGTGTATGTGTGTGTGTGTATCTGTGTATTTTCATCCATATTCTACACACAATCTCGGATATTCGTTGCTGTCTGTCGCGCTGTTTGCATACAATTAGATACAAATCAAAATCAGCTGCGTCTGGCAACGCCCTGGGAGCGAAATCCCCTTAACCAGTCCCCCTCCCAGTCCCCTTACTATTCCCATTCCCAATTCCGTTTCCGACAGACCGTTTCGCTTATCGTTTGTCAAACGTTTTGACAAGACAAGAAAAGGGCAGAACTTGAGTATTGCGTGAAATCTTGTACTCTTGTTTGCTCGAACCTCCCATCTTTTTGCTCCACGACAACCTCGAGACCCTCGGGCTGCACATATTTCTCTGCGCATTCTGCGCTGATCAAATACCAAAAAAATACTGACTTACTCCCTTCGCAGCATAACTGTAAAGTTAAAGGCCCAACTGTTTGCCCAGCCAAGAGCCAAAGTCAGGCAAAATAAAGTTTTAAATTTCGAATATTTCGTTTATTTGGTTTTTTTCTGCGTTTTTGTTTGCATTTCGCATACAGTTTGAACACGATGCAGAAACCGCCAACTTCAGTACTCGGTACTCTTGCATCTTTATCGCTGCCCCCAAAAGTCAGCTCAGTCCACGCCCCCCACACCCTTACATTCACCCTTACCCTCACCCTCACTCTCACCCCACAGGTCTGTCTCGTTGGTGGCATTGGCGCTTTAAAGAGTAAACAGCGCACAGACTGTGAATGCGAATTGTTGTTTGTTGTGCACAGTGCCGCCGTTTTGTTTAAATAAGAAAAATGCGAATACTTTTTTGCTGTGGCTTTTGTTGTTGCTGTTGTTGTTCTTGCCGCCCGCCTTTAATGTAAAATTCAAATGTTTACTCGACGCGCGGGCTTCCTCAACGCGCTGAGGGCAAGGCTGTTGGCCAAGGCAACAGTGGGTCTGGGACGGGGACGGGGACAGAGAGGGGATAACTTATACAACAAGCGGGCCGGCATTTGCATGGCTTGCCTTTGTTGTTGTAGTTGTAGTTGTTGTTATTACTGCTGTTGTTATAAGAAAGAAATTTAAATAAACCAAAAACATTGTTTGAGTAACGTGTTGAAAATAAACGAAGCCATTCAGAGGCAAACTGTGAATCGCATATGAGTGGGTTTATGTGGGCATACGAGTGTATTTGTATACACTCACATGTATATT
The DNA here is from genome assembly GCA_958299025.2 of Drosophila histrio. Classification (NCBI taxonomy): domain Eukaryota; kingdom Metazoa; phylum Arthropoda; class Insecta; order Diptera; family Drosophilidae; genus Drosophila; species Drosophila histrio. The sequence continues at coordinate 20,134,961 of OY282581.2, forward strand.
TCCAGGCCAGTCCCTATCCCAGTCCCTATCCCAGTTGTAGACCCCTCAATCATGCTCAATCATGCATCGTGGCGCCTCTTGCGGGCAAATGCGAGAAGTTGAAGTTGAGTTTCCTCAAATGAATGGCGACACACTCGTAAGTGGCATGCAATCATTTTGCCAACGAGCAGCTCAACAACAATTGTCAACTGTCGTACAGAGAGAGATAGAGAGAGTGAGAGAGAGAGAGAGAAAGACGGGTAGACAGAGATAGAGAAAGACCGAAAGACATTCCCTCGGTTTGCACTTGAATTGGTTTCTTTCTTCTTCAGCTTCAGAAATCTTTGGCAAATGTCTTTGGTAAGCACGTTTTTTATGCGAATATTTTCGCTAAAAAAAAAGGACGCAGACCCCAGATCCCAGAGCTGAGACCACAGACTCCGAAAAACCGTCCCTGACACATTGCAAATATTTATTGGGCACGATTTTTGAAATATGAACATTTTAGTGGAGCCATCGTCTCATCACGATGGATGGGGAAGGGAAATGCGAAACGTGGAAACGTGGAAACGGAAGACGTTGCCCCGCAGCGCTTCAGGTTACGCAAGCAATTAGAAGGGACTTAAGAGCATGTCCTGGTCCTCGTCGAGGGTTGACATACATGAAAAGGCCAGCACCGAACACGAACCCCGAGGCAGTCAAGAGGAAGTAAGCATGAACTACTTACTCACTTATAAAGTGAGGTACGTGAGGTAGGTAGGTAGGTAGGTAGGTACGTATACGAGCATGAGAGTTCTCAATGACATTCGGTTCAGACAAAGGACATTGCCTGATGTCAGAGCACTTCCAACAAAGGCAGCTCAGCTCAGCATAAAAAATTCACCAGAGGGAAGAAAAAACCGAAAAGCTTCTGATCAGTTCAAAGAACTCTTAAAGAATAATTCAAGCGCACGTAAGAACTAAGAAAAGCCTCTTTCAATATGAACCTGGATTATTCAACTGGTCTTGCACATCAAAATGGATTTCATCTCCTTATAACAATCTTGGCAATTCTATTCAGTCAAAGATAGCAAAATATTCCAGAGTCATGAGGATTGATGGCAAATGTAAGAATAGTTTCTTAATCGTAGAACCTTGTTTCACTTTACTTATAAAGAAGATATTTTTATCTCTTAAAATTTCCCAAATTAAATTAAACCAATCATTCCATTCGGTCTCAAAAAAAGTTATACAGTTAATGCTTCAAAACCACCCTGATTTCGTTTAAGATTGATGTGTAGAATATCTACAACTTTATATCAATTTTATTGCATATAATTAAAACTTTGTTTATCCATATAGTACCAGCGTACATTTTCGTTATTTAATGGACTTCCTCCGACCCTTCCTGTCTAACTCCATCCATTACCGCTCGAGCCTAATGAAAATTCCCACATGCAAACTGCACATAAAACGCCCCTTAAAACTCGCCAAAACCCCAGTCAGAGTCTATCTCTGAAATTGAATGGTTGGTTTCGTGCGTGTTTGGGGCAATGGACACCAAACAGCACATGGATGGGGTGCGGCCCCACCAAATTCATTAAATAAAAAAATACAAAAATGCTGATAATCATGAAATTTATAGGCGTATGCCAACACATCAAAGTCTATGGGTCCCGGGGCGAGACCTCTCTCATGTAATTTGCGGATGCTTATCAAATTGTAAAATCAACTTTCAATTCTTGTCGCCTGCATGTGAGCAAGACAACATGAAACAACAGACACAACAAGAGAGACAAGAAATCAGAAACGTGAGCAATAAGTAAACAAGCCAAACGAGTGATATTTTGTGTACTCCCATGTAGAATGGCAATAATTCTGATTATGAGAAATCGATAAAAATCAATTTGCAATTTGTAGACAGCGGCCGCACCCAGAACACAGTACCCAAAAACAAACAACACCCTCGACACCCGCGGTATTCGCGCTACTCCCTCTTCTCTCTTCCCTCTTTCCTTTTTCAAACCAAACAGCCATCGATCAATCGATAAATCATCGATTCATTTGCTTGCACAGGAACTTTTAATTGCTTGCGCCTTGAAATTATAAGCACAATTCACTTGTAAGTAAAATGACTAAAAATACTCACTGATTAAGCCAATTTGGTAGGGAGGTAGTGGGCGGTACACTCAGTACCTCTAATTAGAAGGCGTGAGAATGTCTGCACCTGCGCTGATGTGGCTTTTGTTAAACGAACTAAATGAAAAAAAAGAAGGAAAAAAACAGGAAAATCAATTTAAAATTGTCATGAAATAGCTGAGCATGCTATCTCGCTTCCTCGCACTTCATTAAAGACTGTGCAACAGGCCGTGTGAAGTGACGAGGGTGACAAAAGTAACGCCCATTTCCCCCTCGCTTTTCCACCCACAACATTTGAACATTTTGAGTATTTTAATATATAAAATTTAAAGCGCTTGGGAAGCTGACTGACTGACTGTCAAGCCAGACAAGTCAGAGTCTGTCAAACGAGCAAGGGAAAAGTAGGGAAAATCATCCTCGTCATCATCATCATCAGCAGCGTGAGTGTCTCATGCTCTGAGAATGCGAATGCTTCCCAAAATTTAATTGAATCACTTCGTTCTACGTTTCCCCATTTGTTTTGCAACTTTTTTTCAACTGAAAATAAAACTTTTGCACAAACATTTGGCCAATACATCTAGTCGTAAATATTTCAACGCAGTTCTTAGCCCATTTTGTTTGCGCCGATGTTCATGTTTATTTGGCTTTTTCTTCAAGGAAAATGAAAAAATAAGAATAAAATTGTTTAGCTGGGAGCTTGACATTCGATCACCCATACAAAGTTGTCTCTGTTGTTTTTGTAGAAGCTTTCAGCTCGTTGTATCTTTTGTGTGTGTGTGTGTGTTTTGAAAACAAAACTAATAATAATAAACTGTGAGCCAAAATTATGATTAGGGTCGATGAAAGATATGCACTCGCGGCATATCTCATCATCATGTAGACAAGGAAAAGCCTTACGATGCCCATTAAAGAACTGGGAGTCCTGATTGTAATTATATAGATCTTTTTTATGTACGATATTAATAAATTTACGAAAAAATATTATGATTTGATTATTGGAAATATTTAAGTAGATTTCTCCCTGTATTGTCTGTTAGTAAACTCAGTTTACTCTTAAAATAATATTAGTTGCTAGACCCCTCGATATTTGTTTTACAATTAAAATAGCTTTCTTGTAACCTTTTCTGTATGTTGGCCTATTGACATCTTAGACTATTGCAATCGAACTTACTATTAGATATGCTGAATAACCATTTAATTGGAAATTAGTAACTATGAAGTTGCTTTTCTGTTAAATTTTTAATTTAACCATTCAATTTACAACGCTTTCCCAGTTTTAACTCGTCGATTTACCAACAGTTTTGCTACCCTGTAGCTATTAAGTGTATAAAAATGATATATTAAACTGTAAGCAAATTTAATTTTAAGTTGTTGTTTTATTATTGATATTAGAAACACTTAGAGCTCTTCATTTTGTGTGTTTTTAATAGTATGAAGACTGTTAGTCGATGTACATATGTTTTCGAATATGTATAGGAAGGCATGACTCAACATATTACGAGTATATGCACAGGATATTTGCTAGTCGATCAGTTTGTTTTTTCTCTGGCTGACTCTTCTGGCTACTACTACAAGCAGCTTCAACTCAGCTCGTTTTTTCTGCTTACCAAATATGGCATAGACCTGTGTGTGTGTGCACGCAAAAGCCGCCACATCAATCACAGACTGTGGCAGAGGAAGAGGCAGTATGAGGGGGGGGGGAGGGAGAGCGAAGAGGGAAGAGGTCGACTGACAAGGCACCCAAATACATTATACGGATCTACTATGGCATTATATGGAGGAGCTGCTTCGATATAATCTTGAGTAAGCCGGCGACTTATCGCATATGTGCATTACATTAAACTTAATTAGTATTTTTAAAATCTGAATGGTACGAAGGATGAGGGGGGGGACGGGGTAGGGGGTCGAGGGTCGAGGTCTGTTTGCGAGTCTGTGGGAATACATGGACTGTAGTCTGATTAATGGAGCGTTTTGTTCAGCATTTTATGCATAAATTGCGGCACGTACAATAAATAACGCAAAATAATAAATTGTAAATTATGCAAACAAAATGAAAAAGTTTCAAATAATGAACGGAAGGTCGGTCGGTCGGTCGATTGGTCGACGGGTCGTTGCGACAGTTGCGACTCTTTTGAGAATTTATGGGCCCAGTTGGTTTTCTCATTCATGCCAAAGAAATTTGCAAACCCGACCCACTTGAAACGAGCTGAGACAATTGCACATTCAACTTGAATTCGAATTTGAATTCAAGTTATTTGTTCAGTGTTTTAGTGTTTGCTTAATTACGGATACAGCGACACAATCTGGCAATCATGAAACATGAATTGAAATTGCGATTGAACTTCTAATGAAAATTCAGTTAAGACTGTTTCGAAATTCAAGTCGATGCGATTTCTAATTGAAAGCCACTTGCAAAAATTTCGTTTGAATTTATTTTGTTGCATTCTGCGTCGTAATGAGTTTTATTTTATTTTTATTATTATTATTATTATTACATTAACGTGTCAAGTGTTGAATGTCTCAGTGTCCCAGTGGCGGGAGTGTGGGAGCCAAGTGGCATATGAGTCAGAGTCACATTCAGAGTAAGACTCAAGAGAGTCGAGAGTCGAGAGTCCGACCCAGAGTCAGTCAGCAATTAATTTTGAAAGTGGCAGCCGCTTTGACGACCATTTTAAACTTGTTGGTAATGAAGTGTACTCATAGAAACAGCTCTTGACTCTGTCTATGTGCATTTTAATTAGAAATGACATTCAAAATTTGTATAAACATTCATAAATGCCATACAATTCAGACTTGGTTGCGATAGTCTAATTACAGGACTAAAACTATATATATATAGAGATTACTTTTGCTAATAGAAAACTCTGAGTACGTCTATTAAAAACTGAAATATTTAATTTGATCATTAAGAGATGTAAAGAATAAACTATCTTTTACCTTGAATAAAGTTGAATTAGGTTATAAATTTTTGTGATACTTATCCATATGTATGATTTGATATTTTAACTAGAAAAGAGATTATAATAATATTAACCTTCACCTAATATTCTTTTGTTTAAATGAAACTAAGCTGAGAGAATCATATGCAATTGTTAGTTAAATTTTATGGAAAATTCCATGTGTATCTTTTATTACTATGATTACGAGAGAAAATGGATAGTAACAATAGAAGTTTGTAACGTTATACACAGCAAACAGTTTATATGTTAATCTAATGTTTTTGGAGCTTAAAAGCGATTTATCTTATCTGTTTTATTGCTTATCTTGTATTCTGTGAGAAGAGTAATATTATATGTACATATCTCTGAATGTACATACCTGAATACAACATTTCCACAATTGGTATTAATGTTCTATTTGATACTAAGATTTATTCAGAATATGTTTGTAAGTAAATGTAATTTGGAGTATGTCTTTGAGATTTCATTTGATCAATCTTCAGAGCTCTATCTGTATCTGTAGCTGTACCTGCTGAGCCACTTGCCGAACCTTTGATCTCATAAGACTTTCCGGTTTATTTATGATCTAGCTGCTAAAGAAAAAACAGATCTTGCTGCACTTTATCAAGACTTGCCACAGTGCTGGTTGAATGCTGCATGGGGCAGACTGATGGCTGCTAGCAACATGTAAGATTGATGGTTAAGTCAGCTAACACTTTCGCAAAGCCAGATACTTTCCCTCATTCACTCTAAGTCTCTTTCTCTCTCGTTCACTCAATCGGAATATATACATACATATGTTGCAGATTTGAACATTTGGCAATGCAACATTTTAAACGCTTTAATGCCAACATTTAACAGTTTCCCCTCGACCCCTATCACAGCACATCTTCCCCCCCATCCTCTTTTCGACTCGTAAAACAGACAATGGGTCATTTGCAGACGCGTCGGGAAACTAAAAACAATTTGAAAGCCACGCTAATATGCATTGTATCTGAAGACGTACTCGTATTATCTGAAGATCTGTGAGGCACATTTGAGGGGTTGCACACATACTACAGACTCGCAAGTATGTGGGGCATGCAACATCTTCTGCTGTTAGCAAGTGTGATTTACAATTTACTCAATTCACATTGGTACTTAGTTAAGACGATGGGAATGGGGGGGGGGGGGGGGGCATGAAAGGAGATCGTAAAACCGAAATATGTCGGCATCAACATACACATCTCGTGGGTTATCTGGACAAGCTCTGGCCCGGTCTGGTCTGGCCTCGTCTGGCAGAACCACTTTCGTTAGCTCGTAAAACTGTCTATAAAATGCAATGATAATAAAAAAATCAGTCGGACAACGTTGAATTTTGTAGGCCGACACCGTCAGACGACGACGACGACGACGACGACGACGATGACGATGACGACGACTCATTTACGTATAAAGCGGGCCAGAGATGTTTCTGTCTGACTGAAAAGCGATCCCAATGGACGAGTGGAGACTCCTCATCATCATCCTCAAGCTGGAAGCTGACTGGGTCTGTTGCCAAGGCATTCGATGCGCCTCAGCGCCTTCGTTGTTTTTATTCTTCTTCGTCGTCGTCCTTTAGTGGCACTTAGAGCTGCAACTCTGGCCCCGGGCTCAAATCTGGGTTCCGGCCATGCCACGGCTCTTATGTGTGTCTCTGTGTCTCTGTGTGTCTCTGTGTGTGTGTGTGTGTGTGTGTAGAAGCGTATCGCCTTTCACGTTGTCTTTTGTAAATTGCTTTTTGAATTTTGTAAAAGCGAGCACACACACAAAGAGACGAGACTCATAAAGCGACGCGTTGCAGCTACAAAATCTTTTATGGATTTCTTTACCGGACTCGTTTTTATTGTTGCCCCGCTTTACTCTGGTTATTGTTGTTGTTGTTGCTGTTGCTGTTGTTGTCACCAACTGTTTTGTCCGTCGTGACGGTCGCTTTATCTACACGAAGCGTTTCACAGATCCTTTGACATTTGAATAGTTCATTAATTTCGCAAAAGAAAGAAAAATACTTTACTTGTACATGTATGTATGTGAATATGCTATATATACATATGTATATGTATATGTATTTGTGTGTGCTGGAAACTTTGAAAGTAAGTCTCTTTCTATGCACCATTTTGCTTTGTATGCCCAAGGCTTTTGTTATTGTTCATCAATTTGAAAGGCAACTCAGCTCAGACACGGCTCGATGCCTCCACGGCATCCCCTTTGCTTACCTGGCAATCTGGCAATCTGGCTACTTCTTTACTTTTGTTCTGTTCTCCTCTGGCTTTTGCGATTAAACTGTCCGGCAGCATGTCCAGTTTTCAATTTCCAGTTAACAGTTTCAATTGAAATTGCCTCTGCAGTATCTTGAGTGCCAGTCACTGTGAGTTTCCATTCATGCTCACTTTGCGACAATTTTCAACAGTTTTCCTGTTTCAGCTCATTAAGATTCCAGTTTGGCATTTTTGTTTTTGGCTCGGATTCATTGCCGGTTTTGCATAACACTAACAACTTTAGAGCGGTAATTATGCATCGGCAAAGTTTGTAAATTTAAAAGTCTAATCAGCTACTTAATAGGATTTTCTCTCATATTCCGGATTGATATTGAAATGTAGCTTATTGCCTGAAATTTGTTATTATAAGGAGATACATATTGTAATTTTACTCTAGATAAGTATAAACTCGTTAAATATAACCATTGGCTCTATTTTCAAAGTATTGCGTCTAAAAATCTTGCGAGCACAATTTTGTTAATTAACTGTAAGAGTTTCTTAAGAGTTTCGACATTTTACTTTTATTAATTACTTTAAAATATACGTTTGATATTTAATTGTATATAATCCCTTGAAGGATATATGTTTGAAACTCTGTGACTCTCAATATTCCCAAAATAAAAGTTATGTAATTGCTTAAATAATTTTTAAACAGATACTAAGAGTGTTTATCAATTTAACATACTAATAAAGTAAATGACAAATTCTCTATTTCTAGAACATGTTGCATAAATAGCCCAATATGTAATAGTTCGTTTTAGGATTATCTTCTGTCTGATTATATTCAATAATTATTGATTAGCTCTTTTAAGCCATGTTTACTACTTCAAAAAAAAGAGCTATCCATATACGTTTCAGTGTGTCTTTTGACTGTCTCTGAACTCAGCTCTGTTGTAATCGTTCATATGAAAATATTTATCAAGTGTTCAACTTTTCGCAGAAACCTGGCTCAGTCCAGTAAACAACAACAACAACAACAGCGACAACAACAACGACAACGTAAAGTTTTCTGGTAACAACAGCATTTCGAGTTATCTGCCTTTCTGCACAACTAAGCAACTGAAACATAAACTGAACTGAAATGAAATAAATAGAATAGAAGATAAGTGAACACGAATAGAAAAGAAAAACACAATATTTTCGGGGCAGCTCGACTGTCAGCTCGACAGTCAACTCGCAAGCTAGGTTGTATTTCCTAGAACCTCAATCCGAAGAACACGTCGCACAGAACACGTCCAACAACAATAGATACCCACAGCCTCGCTAAACACCGACCCATGCCCACAACTCATATTCAAGTCTTGTATCTGTATCTATGTATCTGTATATCTATTACAATTTTACTGCTTTATTTTCAATGCTTAAAAGTCGTCCGCTGGGACGGCAACCAAGCGGCCAGTTCTCATGTTGCTGTCAGAGATGATTATGTATTAATAAATGTACAATATTTCGGCATAATACCAAAAACAAACCCCAAACAAAGACACGTAAAACAAAACAAAACAAAAAACGAAATAAAATGAAATGAAGATGGGCCATAAAAACGCCAAATGTAGTTAAAATAGCATTTCGGGGTCGGTTCAGTTTTTGGCAAAGGCCGAAACCTTTTGGAGTCTGAAAGTCTGTGTCTGTGTCTTTCTGTCTGTGCGTGAGTTTTGCCCATTCATGTTAGGGAGTGTTTCCCTCTCCTTCACGTCTCCAATTCCAGCCATTGACCATTTCCAGAGAATCTCTTGGCCGTGTGCATTTCAATTATGTTGCCATTTCTCTTGGATACCATATGAGCTCGTTGTGTGGACTCTGGTTAAAGTTTCCTTTCTATTTTTTGTGGCCAGCCGTCGTCTCCTGACTTTGTTTTGTAGTTTCAGAGTTTCAGTTTCAGCTTTGTCATGACCGAAAATCACACACACACACACACATAGTATAAACCACACTGGAGATAAATCTGATAAACTGAAACCGCCCAGAATTTGAGTGGCTATTATGATAGAGAATCTGTTCAGATTTTCAAGTGCTTGTCAGCTTTCTGAAATGCGTCATGGTGTTGAAAAATCTCCTTCTGTCGAGATTCAACTATAAGTACTTGCCAGATAACTAACTAGAGTATTGCACATGATCGGGATGTTAAACTGACCAAGAAAAGAGTAATTTTAAAAGGTTATATTTACTATTACCTATCAATATCCAATTCTGAATGTTGAGAGTCGTTCTGAAAAGTGTTCTGTTCGTTTGCTCTTTTAAATTTGTTACTTATTTATGTAATTTAAAAACCAATTGATAATTATCATCATATTCATTATAATAAACTTTAATATCATATTACAGTCGCTTGTTAGAAATTTCCTTATGATCAGTGTGATTAAATTGCTAAGACAAACGTTTGCTCCTGGGTATCCCTCTACTAATAGAACCCAAGTCTATGACTTCAGACTGTGCGGCTTTATTATTATTACATATCTATCTTGGAGACATATATTTGATGAAGATTTAAAGTAGGTATAAGTTCCGGAAGCTACATTTGTTTATAATCTTGGTTTAAATTACTTTAAACCTTTATACTATATATTTTCATAGACTTAAGATATCTTCGGCAAGATAGCTTTAAATTCTAATAGAAATACAACGTTGCAGATCAAAGCTTTCACTGTCCAAGCAATTCCCAGTCCACATTGATTACAAGTAAAGGGCATTTGATATTCGCTAATATTCTAACTGTCTATTCATTCTGGTCGACTGCTGATGTTATTGTTCCCAATGCGCAGTGCAGCTGAAGATGGACGGGGGAAGGTAGAAATGTTCCAAGTTTTCTTTGAACAACAATTCACTTTGAAGGCATAAATTATGCCTTCAGTTTTCATTGTGCATGAGTTGTGTTCTGCTGTCAGTTTGTCGCCCAGCTTGCCTCTGCTTACCTTACTTCCCTGCAAGACCTTCCACCTCCCCGATGCGAGCTTAACTCTCCTCTTTGTGCAAAAAGTTTTTTTTGGACTGCAGCCCCTTGGCATAAGAAAACAATCTTCAAGGGTTGTCTGACAACAAGTCTGTACGACCAACCAACCAACTGACTGACTGACTGACTGACTGAGGGGCTGGCAAACTGGCAGTCTGACAGACTGACAGACTGACGGACTAACAGACTGGTCTTTGTGCCTCACATTCGGGGCTGTTAGGGAATGGTCTCTCTTGCTTTGCAAGTTCTTTGGCTGCTTTTGGGGGCCTCTGTGTAATTAATTTGATATGCAACGAAGCGTTTTTTGAAGTTTATATTGTTTGTTTTAGTTGAATACGTCGAGGTCTCGACCCAGAGCGGGCTGAAGTGCCAGCCAGCCAGTCAGTCAGCAGGCGAAGGCACTCAAAATTCTTCAAACACTCCAGTCTCAGTTCAGCTCAGCTCTTCATTTCGAATATGAAATTCATAAATTTTGATTTATACATAAGTTTTCGTGCACGACTCTTCAAAATGGCTCAGACAATAGTTTTTCCATTCTCCTAAGACTTTTTGTCAGCTCGGCAGCCGGAACACTTGTCATTCCCCGGTCCCTCTCTCTCTCTCTCTATCTCTCTCTAGGGGGGATTGAAAACTGGAACGAGGCGGCGACTGAAGCGCTCTTCATTGTTATGCATATTGTACAATTGTTATGTGAGTTTTAGATACTCGTATGGATCGTACACAATACATTTGATTGTCTGCGCTATTTCTTAGAATTGTTGTTTATGTCTATTCTTCATGACAGCAATTTTCAATTAAAAATGCTCCACGTTTCGTCGATTTTACCTCCAAAGGGAGTGGTTTTTGCATTGCCAAAGAACTGTCGCCTGATTGGTTCCAATTTGCTGAGGAAATGTGAGTGCTATGTAAATGCTTAACCATTCAGTTGATAGAGAGCTTAATTCTAGCCTGATTCACATATGGCCATTTTCATGATTGTGAAGTCAACATTCATACGACTTTAAAGTTTAATATATGCCGAAGAGTAATATACCCTAGCTATGAAACTGCTTCTGTGCTAGGGCGTGACATCCAAAACTGAATATAAACTGGATCTACCAACAATTATAAGCAGTGCTGGGAGATTAAGTTAAAGCTTGTAGCTCATACCATCTCTGAGATACTTTTGTTCTACGGACGGATATACGGACAGACGGACCGACGTACAGACGGACATGACTATATTGACGTGACTTTTGATGCTGATCCTGAATATATATACTTAATGGGGTCGGTTACGCTTCCTTCTGCTTATTACATACCTTAAACAAACTTAATACACCCCATGGGGTACCAAAAGAAAGCCTAAAACTTTAAAACATAGACTAACACTATTTTTAGTACAAAAGGAATGTTCTGTTCATTTGAGAATTCTAATAGACACCAGATATAGTACTCAACATAAAATAGATGTGCTAGATTAATACAAAAATCTGCGAAATACAGCATAATACAGTTTAAAACAATAAATGTTTGACTGAAATAGAATAATGCAGCCTTCTATTGATTGATGACAAGTTTGAAATACATGCGAGTATCTTTTTACTTAAAGCTTAAGTATAAGTTGTTGCCATTAAGATTAAGTGATTAAATTTCTATATAAGTATAAGATAATATATCTACAGAAACAGGAGTAAAGTGTACATTTTGTAAGATTTACAGAACTACAAAAAAAACTACATTTTAGAAACATCATAAGCTACGATAATTAAGAAGTTAATTTCACAAGAAAGATTAGATTTTGAATTGACTTTAAGTTGTTGTTCGTGGTTTATCTTTTTTCCTGGAAATGCCCATATGTTTCAGCTGCTTTTCAAGTGTTCTTCTTAGTCAGAGCGCACTTTAGTTGTCATTATTTTTGAGTTATGTAAATTCCCTTGTTACTAGCCTGTCTCTTTCACTCCCCTCAGCTCTTGAGCATTGTTGTCGCAAGTGTTTTCTGCATTTTTCTTGTATTTTTATTTTGAACTCACTTGCGCAATCTATTTATGCCATATGCAGCATATGTTACACTTTTAACAGCAACAACAACCTGTATAACAACAACAACAACAACAACAACAAGTACAACAACAAAAGGCAAATGTGCTGGATCTTTTGTTAACTCAAGTCTCACATTTGCCACAGGCCATGTACTCATGTTCTCATATATACACATATATTTATATATAGGAACACACAAGCAACACACAAGCATGTGTGTGTTTTAGCCATGTTTAAGCAAGTGCCGGCAAACGACATCGACACAGACACACACACACACACCTACTCTCTTTCCATATGTATACATATAGCGCATTTTTCAAATGACTGCAACATAAAATTGGCTCGTTGGCCGGTCTGAGGCCGAGCCTCGCATCTAAGCCGAGTCTATGGACCCGGCTTTCGTCTCGGCATCGGCATCAGCATCAGAATCGTCCTCGTCATCGTCATCGGCAGCCATATCGACATTTGCTCGGGCTTAAGTTAATTACATGCCGGTCGACGCCTCGTTGCATAAATGTGACCCTCTATATGAATGTATCTCAATGTGTCTGTGTATCTGTATCTGTATCTGTGAGACACTTTGTCTGTATGTGTGTTGTCGGTCCAGCTGTGCACTGTGCCGTTTTACAACTGTTCGCAACGACCTTCCCAAAATGCTGCTGCTAGTTGTTGTTATTGTTGTTATTATTCTTTTGTTGTTATTTCACTGTGGCCTGTTCCTGTGACACGCCCGTCGAGTGCGCAGGTTCCAAATTCACTTCCCAGGCGGCTGAATAAAGAGCGTGTGTAGAAAGGCGCAGACTCCGCTCCCAGTTGAACCCACGGGAACTGTTTAGATGCTCTTCCAATGAACCTGAAACAGACTTCAAGCTGCACTGGAAACAGCAGCAGCAGCAGCAACAAAAAACTTCTCGACTTCCCCTCGTGTCTGGTTGTTAGTTCTCTTTGGTTCTCTGGCTCATGAAGTTACTCAGACATGCATAAAAATGCCGGTTTTATTATGTCGTTTGGTAGCTGTATAAGTATCTGTGTGTGTGGCTGTGTGTGTGTGTGTGTGTGTGAAGGGGGGGGGATGGGGAAGGGTGGGCCTGGGTGGGTCTGGGTGTGTCTCTGCCTCTGCGTGTCCTTCGACCGTCTGGCCCCGTCTGGTTGCTGGAGCATTTGTTTCGTGCTCGAGCCGACGAGACGCAGACGGCGTCAGAGACGTTTTTAAAGCCGTCACCTCCACGCCTGCCTCTCTCCTTGAAGTAACCCCAGTTGTGGCGCTGCCTCAACTTTTTTATCTATTTTTCTGTTCGTAGGAAGTGGGTGGGGCACACTGAAGCAATTTGGCAGCCTGTGTGTCGTTGGATTTTGGGCAGAAGTTGCAGTTAAGCGGCCACCCACGGCAAATACTTGCAACTAAGTGTTGCCACAGCCAAGACTGTGTCGTTAACTGGGCCGTTGCCCAAACTCGCCAACGCTCCCGCCTTCTACTCGGCCGTTGTGATCCAACCCTTGCCTTAAGCGGGTTTTATGTAACAGTTCTTTGCTCATAAAATCAAATATATATAAAATGTTCGTCTGTCTGTTTTTTACTGTTTCCCGCTTTATTGTTGTTGGCTCGTATCCTTGGCCCAACGGCAGCTACAACGACAACGACAACGGCTGTTGCCATCCCTTTTGCACATAAAACGTTTTTATGTACATAAACAATATATATACATACATATATATATATATATATATATATAAATGTGTGTGTGTGTGTATTTTTGAAATATGCTTGTGACTAATTTAATTTATTTGCCATTGTTGTTTGGGAATTGTGGGATTTCCTTTAGCTGCTGCTGCTGCTTTTCTACGGTTTTCTCATTGTTGCCGAACATTCTTCACAGCATTTTGATGCTGTTTTGCCACAGCAATTGCCCTGCCATTGATTTCAGTTAGACTTACGTTATTGTTGTTACTGTTTTGCTCTAACGAGCCACAAAAGAGCTCTCTGACCATGAGCATTTTGGGAATTTAGACGTCTTGTTTCGTTGCTTTCCGTTTTCGTTTTCTTTATTTTTTATTGCGGGGGCGGCGGCGGCTCTAATAAATTGTTATAATTTTGTCATAAAATTAAAAACTTTTACAATTAGGAATTTATGTTTTTATTTATGACTTAAGCGCAACCTCTGCCAACTTTTGAAGTAATTGCCATCGTCTTTCAAATTAATGGTGACAGAAATGTAGCAGAAACGGAAATGTTGATAAATTAGCTCTCATATATAGTATTATGATATTAAGGAACATTTCTAAGGCTTGTATAGGGATAAGAAGATATAGGCAAAACTTCCAAACTAAAACCCAAAGAACTTCGCCTTAAAACAAAATATCGCATATTTAAATTATAGATTTAAAGTTCGACAAGTTGATTAAGTCGAATAACTCGAATATGAATCGAGTTTTTCGTGGAAATTCCAACAAATGCTGGAGTTGACTGTAGAACAATACACAAATTAGAATGTGTAAACTAACATAAAAATGTATACAATTAAATACAAATATATTGCGCATATTAAGTTAGGAATTTAAGGTATTTTAAATTCAAATTGCTTAAATAAACAATATTTATGAATATATATGAATAGAATTGGGTATAACTAACTAGATGTTATAGACGCTTAACTAGTTTAATTGAAATTTCCATAAGTTTTTGTTAATTAACATTATTGTGAGTTAAGCAAATATTTTAAGGTTTTCAACAATAGTTTGTGGTAATAATAGATACAAAACGCTCAGAAAATCAAACTATAGTTTCCTTTTCACAATTTATCGATTGCATAATGCAATTGCTTCTATTATTATAATAATTCTATGTATATTTTGATATAGAGTAAACAATTTGTATATCAGAAATGCATTCTAAACTATTTACAACAACTATTTCCCGATTGAATAATTCAATTTGCTTTTATTTAGCATTGAACATTACAAAACATTTACCAAATGCCATTTATCAAAATTTTCCAATCTTTTACTGCTCCACACACAGATACACAAACACACACACACACACAGACTAGCATTGATTTTGGCTTTGTGCATATTTTATGCCGTTGGCAAAATGTATAAGCCCCCCCCCCTTTGCCCATGTTTCGAGTGACAGAGGGAGGAGGAGTGGGACACCCACACGACCTTCGCAAGCAGGAAAATAAATTTGTATTTGTATGTGTATCTCTGTGTGTGTGTGTGTGGTTGTCCAATAATTTAGTGTGCATGGCAATGCCAAAATATGCAAACGACAGCAACAACAGCAACAGCAACAACAGCAAATGTTAGTCCAACCCACAGAGACACAGGCCACAGCCAACTGAAGCCAACATAATAAATTAAATTAAAAGAAGCAATAAAAAAAAAATGAATGAAAATTTATAAAAATATATTAATAAATAAAGAAAAAAAGAAGAGGGAAAAATAAACACAAAGTTTGTAAATTCCGCTTTTCGTCTGCTGGCAGCAACTAATTTATGGCATTTACAAGACGACAACAACAACATTTTTGCACATCAACAATTTCCACTGGTTGCTGCAGCAAATTAGCCAAGCAACAACAACAGCAACTGCAACAACTGCAACTGCAACAGCAACAGCAACAACTGCAACATTTTTTGCAGCGGCCGCGTGCATAAATTTTGCAACAGCAGCAACATCGCAACAAAAAGAACAACAACAGCAACAACAACGAGTAATGGCAACTGCAACTGCAACTTCAAATGATTTGCCTGCTGCTGCTGTTGCTGTTGCTGCTGTTGCTGCTGTCGCTGCAATTGTTGTTGCTGTTTGTATCTGTCGCTTGTTTTTGCTTAAATTATAGACATTTGACTAGCTGCAGCAGCAACAACATTTGGCATGCAATTTTTCTTGCTTATTTGAATAAGAGACTCGCATTCACAGTCACATTCGTATTCAGATTCGCATTCACATTCGCCTTTGGTTTCCTAGAACTTCCTAAACCTGTCGACAGGGCGACGACGACGGCGGCGGCGGCGGCGACTTTACAATATTTGTAATTAAGCAATTTGTTTGGATGGCAAACGCAACATTTCCGCTGGGCAATTGATTGAAGAGCCTGTGCTCTTGTAACGGATGTGTCCATTTTTGTGTTGCAAACAGCATACTACATGCCACATCCAGTAGCAATTAGTGCTGAGTGGCAAGAAGGGCCGCTTCTTGGACAAAGTTCGCGACAAAGTTCTTTTGCCATACTTTCACACATGGCGTATGCGCAATGCTTGCAACTTTTAATACATAAGACGATTGTGAGCAGCTTATATATATATATATATATATATATACATATGTACACACATTTGTGAAACTTATATAAGTGTGTGTGTGTGTGTGCCTTTTATGCACAATTCGTATGATTTCATTTGGCATGACTTTTGTGTCCTTATTGAGACTTCCAGCTGATGTGACTGGCAAGTTCCGTAGCCAAGCACTGTGGAGTCTATAGCCGAAATCAAGTACAGAAATCAAGTTATTCAAAATAAAAATAATCTACAAAAATAATCTTAAGCAAGGCAATTCATTGAGAGTTTCTTTTTAAATCAAAACGTTACATATTGTATTGAACAAACTGAGAAATAAATCAAACTCATTTTTAATGATTGGATTGTATTCAATAAATATTTATATCAATAATAATTTGTAAGCTATGCAAATTATTTTAGAGTAAACTAATAACATTGAATGACATAAATATAAGTAAAAGAATTCTTTAAAAAATACTTATGGATATTGTGCATTTGTTTTTAAGGTGTTGAAATGCTCAATAGGTTAATTATCATTTGAATTATTAGATGTAATAACAACCATAATTTATTTAGCAAAAAGTCTACCTAAAATTAAAGCATATGTAGAGCGTGGATTTAATTATTTCTTGTGACAAACAAGCAGATGATTCCACCGTGTAACGCTTGCAACATTCATGTCAATATTGATTTTTCATTGCTTTTCATTTTGCTGGCAGCAGCAACAGCAGCAGCAGCAGTCAGAGCAACAGCAACAGCAACAACAATAATAATAATAATAAAAAGCGTAGAGCAATATAATTGGAATTTGAAATTGGAAATTGGATATTTTTGCAATGAAAAGAGCGAATAAAACGAAGTCACACAGCGGCGGCGTCGGCGGCGGCGTCGGCAACAACAGCAACAGAGGTGGCAGCAACAACAGCAGCAACAACAGCAACAGCAACAACAGCAACAGAAGCAACGTACGAGTATTTCATTTTGATTATTTATTCAATGAGCGTTTGCCGTTGGCTTTTATTGTATGCATGTCCATCAGACAAATGGACAGATGGACAAGTGAACCAATGAGGAACCAATGAAACCAATGGAAACCATTGAACATGTGTATGCCATACATTAGACTGCCAATAGCCGCCGCACAAAGGCCAATTTAATTTGAAGCGCTGTCTGACAGCCAGACGGACAGACAACGGCAGACGATTGTAGTAGTAGTACTATGTACATAAGTCACAAAGAACAGACTTTGCATACTAGACAAAACGCAGAGAACTTAATTTAATTGCACAAAATTGAAATGAAACTATAACTAAAAGTTCAAAAACTAAAACTGAGACCAAACTCTAACTGAATACTCAAACTACTCAGAGCTGAACTGAACTGTCGCCCAAGTTGTGCATAAAAATAAATTGGAAAAACATTAAACGTTGCCTGTTCTCGACATTGGCTGACGATTGCATGACGAAGTGTTTCCTTCAGCTCTGGCAAATGTATCTGTATCTGTATCTGTAGCTGTAGCTGTAGCTGTATCTGTGCCTGGTCGAGTGAGCAACTGGTTTGAGTTTGAATAACAGCACAAAGAACAGTTGAGTGTTTATATGGAAAACATAAATCAAATAATGCCAGAGACATTTGTAAACAACGAACGAGTAAAATTTGTATAATTTGTAATCACTTTGCTTATCAATATTAGTAGGGTATACAAAAGAGATGGGCCATTAATTTCAACGTGTATAGAATGGAATGCAAATAAACTGGTTAATTGGTTAAGCACTTAAGTTGAGTTGATTCGACATTTACAACAGGTCAATAAATGATGCAAATTATCATTTGTGAAATGAAATGCAAGATAATTAGAAAATATCAAGAGTATACAAATGGAAGTTCTCGTTTGTTAAGCAAATTATATATGTGACTGTAGTTAATCAAACCAGTATGATTTCATTTGATATCGACAATATATAACTTTACTTTGAACGATCTTAAAGTCTAGAACATTTTCTAGCTATGCAAGTTATGGCAAACAATTCATGAAAGAAAAGATGTTATAATGTCATGGCATGTACATCAATTGACCAAGTTAGTTTAAGAGTCATATAAGCAGTAAATGTAACCCAAATTTCATTTTATAAATTGAATTTCTTACAATCTGCTGTCGATTTTTACATATGCAATAGATCGTCAGTTATGCTAGTATGAGTCCATCAATGACAACAGCTAATGGCAACGAGGTCGCACCATAGCAGCACGTATTTCATGCCACCATAAACCATCAACTCCTCCCAGCAACAATAACAACAACAACAACAACAACAATAGCAACAACAACAGTATTACAACAGGGGGCCGGCCTGTAACCATAACAAAATATTAAGTAGACTTTTAGCATTATTCAAGCCTCACTTATGCGGCCCGCTCACTCGATGAGGTGAGGTCTGGGGGGGGAGAGGATCGTTTGAATTTGAAGTGGGTCTGTGGTTCGGGCCTGGTCCGTACTATGTGTGAGGGTAATTATAATGTGCCACAGTCACGCCAGGCAAGCTGCATAAATATTGAAATGAAATAATAACAAATGCTAGAGAATAAATATGCCAAGCAACTGTAAAAATAATACGTAATAACAACAACAATACTTCAAATAACAAACTCGATACGATAAATTCCAACTGAATATATATTTAATGTGTGTGTTTCTATTATTATTTATTTTATTATAGTTATAGTTATTGCTTTCGCCTTGTTAAAAGGTTGTTCTAGAAATTTCAAATACTATTGTTGTTGTTGTTGTTCTAGCTTGTTTTCAGTTTGCCGTTTTTTTATTTTTATTTTAATTTCTTTTATGACGCAACTCGAATTTTTTGAAAAACCAATAATGCGGCTCACTAACAACAACAAAAACGAACCATAAAAATGCCATTAAATTCAAAATGAAAGCTAAACGAAGCTTGGCAGCTCCCTTGACCCACGTTCCAATCCAAAGTGCCCGACCCAAAAAAAGCAAGCACACCACCCAACCAACCAACCAACAGCCCCACTGAGTGGTGCGCCGTGCGGTGCATAAAAATAAGTAATATCGTAAAAATTACAGGAAATAAAAATCGCAACGTAAATACGTGTAAGTGCAGGAGAGCTCAAAGCTCTAACAAAAGCCAAAGCCAAACCGAGAGACGGACACAGACACAGACACAGACGGGGACGCAAAGGCGGCAGGAGAGGAGTAAAGAAGTCAGAGAAGGAGACAGAGATGGAGATGAAAATGGAAATGGAGACGGAGACGGAGACGAAGTCAGAGCCAGCGCCAGAGTCGGCCAACTTTCTCGCCGTCTAAAATTGGCAGTAAAATTATGGCAAACAGCAAGAGAAAGATGAGAAAAATTGTAACAGACGCAAATGGCAATGGTGGGCGGAGGGGTAGAAGCAAGGACAGATGACAGGGGGGGGGGGGGTTAGACTAACGACTAACGTTGCAAAACTTGACAGCCAGTTAAAGTTCAAGTTACTTATTACAGGCCAAATTCTGGCAAATGTTTTGGAAATAAATGCATTTTCAAGTTTTTAAAAGAAAAAAAATGGCAAATAAGGATTTCGCTGCATATTAGGGATTGTAACTTGGACAAACTGATCATATTATATGATATATACTATATGTATATGATTATACTTATTATACTTGTTCCTGTAACACAGTCTTCATACTTCTAGATACAACATATTGATAAAAGTCTTTAACTAAGTTAAATGTTTATACTCACTCATTTAGCGACAAGCAGTTAGAAGTAAATAAAGTAGCATATATAATTTGAATTGATTAAATCTGCACACAAACTGATTGTAATGTGTATCTAAGAGCACTCGGACATTTGTAAAGTAACAAAAAAATAAGCTAGTCAGCCATTTGTCAATTTCTGGTCATTGAAAATGATTTTGACGCCCAAAGGACGATTTTGCGAAATCTGTAAAAGATTTGGCTCTTATGATTTGCAGTCTATGTTGATCGCTTGTCACTGCACTTGTCAATCAAACCATTAACAACATAGAATTCAAAATACATGCAACACTCTTTTAGCCAAAATCAATTTAAGTCAACTCGTCAACTGACTTTGTATTGTAATTCATAAATAATTCGTTGATAGGCAGCTGTGTCGCTGTCATACTACATGAAAACCTGATATCAACAAGCGACAAACAACAAAAGCAGCCAGAGCAACAACAACAACAACAACAGCAACAACAACAATAGTAATGGCCATAACTATCTATATCCATGTTTTACACATTTCCTTTACAACATCAACGAGGCAACTGAAATTGCAATTACAGAATGCATATGTGTCTGTGTATTAGGCCCATAATCGTTTCAAATGGCAAATTATGACAGCGAGTGGGGAGCCAGCAGCAACAACAACAACAATCACATCAACAACAACAGCAACAACAACAGCAACAACAACAGCAACAAAGGGGCAGGCAAATGAAATGAGCTTTTAATCAATTTCCGGTATTAAAGCGTAGACAATCATTCAATGTTGTTATTCATGCTGTTGCTGCTGTTGTTGCTGCTGCTGCTGATGTTGCTGCTGATGTTGCATTTAATTAACAAACAATTTATATTCATAAACCTCAATCGGTCACATGCAAATGCACATGAAAGTTACATAGAGAATGAAAAAAGAAAAACTGCTTGAAAAGGGGGAAAGAGTAAGTCTATTCGACTGATCGACACAATCATACCCTGGGAATTAGCTTAATTTGTTTAATATTCCTTATATTTGTGAATATATATATATGTGACATTTCCAATTGTAAGCTTAGTTTTATACATAATAGGGTATGAACAAATGTGCATGTAATAAATATTTTCTGCATGTGTTGCGTCTCAGTCGCAGCGGAAAACTGCAAAAACAAGCATCGTATGTGCAACACGGGAGCACAATGTGATGGGAAGGGGTTGCCCCATGTCTTGAAATCTGGCGCACAGCGGGCAGCCAACAAAGCACCACATTGTTGTTGCTGTTGCTGTTGCTGCGGCCACGTGTTGGCAACATATGCGGGCCACATCAACAACAGGCAACAGAACAGGCAACATGCGCTGCTTTTGATGGCCACAATTGGACACATGGATGAGAGTAGAAGGGGATGACGGGAGGGTAGATGAAACTGTGGTTAGGTCTGCCAAATGCCTCTGACTATGTCGAATGAATGGGATGGGCCAATGTTCGCCAAATTTCTAATGCCCCTGACACACAATTAACCCCGGCAAATAGCACGATGAGACCGAGCCGAACGAGTCAGCTTAGCAAATCATTAATTAAACCTGGCGAAAACACACACACACACATACACATACAAACACATACATATTACTGGAAAGGGAAAAAATTATAATAATGGACGCATGGGAAATAAAGGCAAAAGCTTTGCAAAGCAGCTAATTAGCATGCAGGCTATACTTGTAGTCTCTGAGCCCTCTCAGCTGGGCTTTTGGGCACAAGGCGAATATTTTGGCCAACCAATTTGAGCGTGAGTTTCGAGTGAAACCGAGAAAATACCACAAATACTCGTAAGCAGACACGACGATAAGACGCGCCAAAAAGGGCAAATCGAATTAAGACGAAAGGTCAACCAAGAAAATACAAGTATGCCAGAAACAATAACAACAACAATTGAGGCACGAACACTGCCAAAACAATAAGCAATAAGCAGGAAGGTTAAGATTACGGATAGTAACAGCCTCATATATATATATATATATATACCAAAAATCGAATTAAGTTTATATTAAAGGTTTACTTTTGATTCTTATAGCCTTGACTTATGTTAATCACTAATAAATTAACACTAAAGGCAATAATTATTCGCACTTTTATTTATTATGTATAATAAGTTCTTTCAAATTGATATATTAGAGTTTTATGTTAATTTCCGTGACCACCACTTAAATATTATATCGGCAAAAGATAATTGACATAATTTGCTGAGAATATAAAATATTTGATATTTGCCAATTGAAAATGGAAATGTGTGAACAACTCAGACAGATGAAGAATACCAAGCTCGCTTTGTAGTAATTTTAGAGATTTAAACTATGTATATTATATATCTATATAATCATAAGAAATTCCAGAAATTATTGAACATAACCTGGAATAGAAGGATAAACAAACTGCACTGATGTCAGCTCGTTTTAACTTGATCTTCTTAAATATCAAATGCAGAATAATAATATTCATTTTCTTTAACATCCTGTCTCTACTTATACTATTTAAGTGTATCGGTAAAAGTAATTTCTTTCTATGCTATCGAGTTGTAATCTTATATTTGAAATAACAACTACTATATGTATATGATTCAATATAATATTGTAAAATTTGCCATGCTCAATTTCCATTGTAAAAGCAGAAAAAGCTGATAAAATTGAGGTCAATTCTGCAGCTGATGTTGATAAAAGTCTTGCCCATAATTAAAAGCCCACCACAAAACTCATTATACGTCAGAGGAAGCACATAAGCAAGTATCAGGTTTTTTGTATAATATAGACATTTTCTTCTATGGTCAGGCCAAAACTTTGTAGAAGCCAGAAGAAGAGACAACAGCAACAACTAAGCAAACTGACAACCATAAAGAAGCGACTGCAAAACCGCAAAAGTTGCCTTTAGTTAGTTATTTTATGTCTGGCATTGTCATTGCTGTTGTTGTTGCTCCTGCTAATGTTGCTGTCGTTGCTGTCGTTGTTGTTGTTGTTGTTGTTCATTCTGTTGCTGGCCAAAACGTGCAATTAAATGTTATGTAGAAGCAGCCGAAAGAGAAGATGCCCAAGCATAAGCAATGGCCAATAGCCTATGGCCAACTTATTGGCAGTTTCTTGCCAAATGCAATGAATGAAGAACAACAGCAACGACGACGGGCAGGAAACTCAGCAAAGAAAATTACATAAAAAACCAAAAAAATTTAAATCTCGCCGCACAATTACAGCTCACAATAAACAGCAATTCACAATGCATATTACTGATTGCCAACCGCAAAGATACGAAGATGCTCAGATGCTCAGTTACTCAGATACTCAGATACTCAAATACATGTTGCAACACAACCCAACACAGATACAACAGCATTTTGGGCTCTCTGTCGGTTTTCTCGTCGAATGATCATCATCATTATGATCATGATGAGGGTCATCTCAGTGATCTCTCATCTCTCTTCTGCAGTTCTTTCCGCCTCAGACGCTGCCATTGACATTGAGATGCACAATTTGCAATCTTTGTAATTAGTTTTTCGTTTTTGTTTGCACCAAACGCTTCGCGAATATTTGCGCAAATTAGCGCAAATTGTTTAGAATAACACAAGAAAAAAATATTTCAACAATTTAATTGGGGTAAATAATAATAATGAATATTAATGCGCTAAATTGTCGTAGCTATAAACTATACACTCAAGGATTATATAATTAAGCAAAAGTGCGAAAGTCGAGAGTCGATTTGATAAGTTTTTTCTATTTCGTACTTGTGCCTTGGAACGTTGATTGCAATTTCGAATTGCAAATTGCTAATTGCCCGGCGATTAATTATAACTTTTCTGTGTGCGTTTGTGTTGTGTATTTAAAGTTCAAATGTGCGTTTTGTCGGAAGTAATTTGCTCATTAAAGGCGTCTATTAATAGGCGACAATCGGCACGTCAACGGCAACGGCAACGGCAGCGAAATCAACATCAACGTCAGCGTCAGCGCTGTGGCATGTGAGGCAACCATGGCGGCGTATACGTAATGGCCTGATAGAGTCAACCAACGGACTAACAACAACTGTTCAGGTTTATGCATACATAAGCACGCCTTTGCTTTATAATTCTCACCGCAAGTGGGTCATGCAAATGGGCAGTTGGTCGATTGGCAACTGGGGAGGGCAGAGTAAACTTGGGCAAGAAGAGTGTTACAGAGCGGGGCAAATGCCATGCCAAGATTGCGAAACGAGAGAAGCCTTGCTCCACTTCTGGCGCAATGGCAATCGTAAATGGCGAAAACGCCTTCCGTTAATCTCGTTCAGCTGAAAGTGAAAAGGGAAATGAGTTTCCTAACAACAGCTCAGGGAAGTGATTACAATTCTCTCTTTAACAGTGACAGTTTGAAGTTAACTTCTGAAATCGCTTGCGATTTCTCTAATTCACTAATATAAATAGTTATTTCCTCAATTACACAAAGTGAGTATAGAGAATATAGTATATTTATAATCGCTGACCAAGGCCACATTAAAAACGTTATTGGAATGATGTGAAATTGATTACCGGAGTCAGCAATCAATTTTGAACAGCTCATTGAACAATTGCAATTAATGAAATTGACTTTGAATATCGCAAATCCAAATTACGTTCACAACAGTTAGGCATGATTTGAATTAAATAAATGTGTAGACTTTAAAGAAACTTTGAAATCAACTTGAAACGGGTTTTCCCTTTGGGGAATTCAGTCAGGAAGAGTGGATGAAAAATGCAGAAAAGAATTTGCGTAGGTCCCAAAGGGCCATCACATTAACATTTACATTAATCATGGCAATTAACCAAATGAAGCCTGCATTTAAGTGCTGACAATAACAACAGCAACAGCAACGGCAACAGCAACAGCAATAATAACACCAAGAGCAACGACAACAGTCTTGAAGCCGAGAAACTTGACAAAATCATTAGGCTAATGTGGTCGATAAGTGACTGGCCCGTGGGCAGAGAAGTCAATGGCAGCGGAAATGGGCAGAGAATAAAGAGAGACAGAGAGAGGGGAGGCGGAGGAGCTATGACTATGCCTAATGCGCATTTAATACGCTTTGTGTTTGGCTCATTGGAAATTCAATTATAAAGAACTTCGGGCCGGGAACAACAAACGCACCGAATTTCAATTGTTTGAACATCAAAAACCAATTACGAATTACAATTAAAATGCAATTTTGCTATTGAAAATGAAATCAAACAAATCACATGTACATATCAGCCAAAGTTAAAAAAGTGGAAACATATATATATGTACATTGTATATAAAAAGAGATAAAAATCCAAAATGATTCTCTGATGTCGGAGGCCACAATTCAATCAGTCAGCCGGAGGCCCCACTGGTCGTGGCCTTTTATGAAAATAAAATTGACAACGCACTTAAAAGGCAGAAAAAGCCGACATGGCAAACCCCCCCAAAATATTCATATTCAGAAATGTCAATCTAGACAGACATAATTAAATTATAAATATTAAACAGAATTGTTTTCTTTACGCAACAGCAAAAAAATATACTTTAAGCACAAGTCGCAAAAATGTAAAAGCATTGCGCATACGCCGCATTGTGCATCCCAAGACAATAAAAAACGCAATGAAACTACAATGCACAGCAAATAAATATTTCACAATAATTTGAACAAGTTGAGTCGAAGAAACCATACTCTATTTTTATATAAAGTTAATAAAAGTAAATTAATTATCTAAAATCAGAAAAGATTCAAAAATTAATTAACAAAAACTTCAATTTCGAATTTAATCATATCTTTTGTCATTTAATTAATTCTGCTCGATGTGCTCGGTATAATTAAAGCATACTTATATTATACTAAAAAATAAGTGCGTCTGCAATTTTTCGTGATCGCTTTTCCAGTTAGAAAGAGCAGAAATCAGTTGCCAACATGATTTATTTCGTCGTTGGTGTTAAGTAATTTTCGAGGATTCTCAATGCATAATTATGATGTACAATCATTATTTACATATTTATCTATAAATCAGACAATCTGTTAGTTGAACTGACCTTATTCGTTTGCATTTTCTATTTAAAATTTGCAATTTCGCAAAGGGGAAATTGCATTTAAATTGAATTGTAAACTGAATGTATAGAAACATTTTATGTGTGCTCTATCATCATAGAACTGTTTTGCATGCGGTTGTGTCTAGGATTAGAAAGAGACAGAGAGAAATAGTGTGCAAGACAGAGAAGGGGAGCTTGATTGTTTCTATGTGTGTCTGCTTAAACAAATAACCAATAATGTTTTGTAGAATTAGGAAGTGGACCAATCTTGAGCTAAGATTAAATCAAATTCCTAGCAGGTAGCTAGTAAGAACCAAAAGTTAAACTCCTCATCTATGAAAGCTAAGAGATTATTTACAGTTGTAGAGTTTATTAAATTGAATGTTCAATTGTTGAATAAATGATATAACAAAAGTGTCAGTTTTATTTATTTTTATGTTCATATTGAAAATTGTTGTTCAAGTTCAATGAACTTGTCAAACTTTTAGTTGCTCGCATAAATATCAATTGAATTAAAATTGTATTTGTTGTTTTACTTGCAATAAATGCAAATGTATTTATCTCACACATACATGCACACAGTGCAATGTGTGTATATCTCTCGACAATAAAATAAAATTTTAATTTATTTAGCATATGGCAAAAATTCCACAAAAGCTGACACAAACCAAATAAAATGCGCAAAATAAAAAAAAAAGCAGCCCGCATTTGAATTTTGAACATTTTTGCTATCTGCAATAAAGAATGAAACCCACATTTCTATTTAATCTCATTGTTCAGATGTGGGAATGGTAACTGGTAACTGGCAACTGGCAAACGGGTAATGGAAATGGCTATAAAAACCACAAAATGCTAACTAATTAAATTAATACGCAGCAAATACGAAATACAAATACAAATACAAATAAGCTGGCTTTGGTAAAACCCGAACCTTAATCCAAACCCAACGAAACCCAATATGGAAAATGCGTACAAAATATCGTTGTATATTCTGTATATTTTGTATATTTGATTGTTGATGTGGTAACTCAATTAAAATTGCCAAGCATATAATAATTTATATGCAATTAAAGTTGACACAACTGCAAATTGTCAAATAACCATTTTTATTGCATTTTCCATTATTTTAGTTTTTTGTTTAGACTTGCACTTTAGTTTTTTTTTTTTTTTTTTTACCTAATATTTGCGCAGAGTGAGCGAATGTTTGTCCGATATGCAAATTATGCAAATGCCAGCCAAGCATATATACACAATACATGCGAGTTGTATAGGGATTGTATCTGTGAGATACCAGCTACCAGATACTAGATACCAGATACCGGACAGCAACAACAAACTTTTATCGCATGTGCATTTCTTAACGCTCACGACACCGACGCCAACAAATGCAAATCTTGACAGTTTTCTTTAAATATTTTTATTTATTTTTGGCTGCAGTTTTTAGCACAGGTCACAGCAACAACAGCAACAACAACAGCAACTACAACTGCAAGCCAAGTTGGTTCGCATCGTTTCTTGGCTTTATTTTGTCATTGTCTGTCTGACGTTATTGGGAAAGCACGTTTTGCTTCTTCTGCATATCCGTTCACAGCAGCAGCCACAGCCGCAGCCGTTGCAGTTGCAGTTTCAGTTGCAACAAAGCACCAGATACGCACACAAATGTATCTCACACACTCACACACATACTACATACGTTTACATACTACAGCCCAGCAAACATTTTCAATCATATTAGAGTCTTAAAAGAGTCTTTTTACTGATTAAAATGATCATATATGAGCTCTTTTTTGAGTCATATATGATCGTTTTGTCGGGAGAAAATGGTACCCTAGCAATGAGTCCTTTGGAAGAGTCATTTATGACTCTCTTTTTTGAACAGTTTAGAGTCAGTTTTGAGTCTCATTTCTGAGTAAATTTTATCAATTTAGATTCATTTGGGAATCATTTACGAGCCATATTTGAGTCACATTTGAGTCTAAATGGCGAGTGTTATTCGAGTCTCATTTGAGAGTCATTTGCGAGTCATAATCTTCAATCGTTTGCTTTTCAAGAAATAAGAATTAAATTATTTTGTATTTCTATTCAATTTATTATATTTATTGCAAATATGCTATATATACAAAATATTACAAAATACAAAATAGCATGTATAAAATGTTTCTGCAGTGCAGCATTTATGTCTTTATCCGCTGAGCTGAATTTTAGATTGCACACATCTAAGAAAAGAAAAGTTACTGATTAAATTGACTGAAGAATAAATAAAAATATATGTACATACGTACTTTTAATGGTCGTAACCACGAAAGACTTTTCAGCGCTTGGTTTTGATCTGGTTCTCTTCCAACTCGTTAGAGAAAACCTTTCAAAGGGCTGCTCTTATGAAATACGCCGCTCCGACTCCACCTATCTTTCCAATGACCGCAAGACAACTACTAAACTGACAACTTATAAGCAAAGACATAAAATTTGACGAAATGCAAAAAAATTGAAGAGATTAAACAGTTACATTTGCAAACAGCAGCACAAAATTGTATTTGCATCGTCAAAGTTCGAAAAATTGCGGTAAAATCTCAACGAAAAGACCGATAAACCTTTCTTCATCATCAAACTGTTCGAAATATGAGTCCATAAAGAAAATCAAAATAATCTCATTTCGGTCAGTTAAATGATTAAATTGTGATTGCTGTATATTTTGTTATTGTTAATCTCATTTTAAGCATACGCAGGAGTCATTTTTGAGTCTTTTTTAAATCACACAGGACCCAAATCTTTTTTTAATCATTAAAAAGAGTCAAAAAAGACTCTTCAAAATGATTACGCTCATCAACAATCTTTCAAATGCTTGCTGGGAGATGCAACTGGGTCTCTTTCGTAGCGCCGCTTAGTCATTACAACAAGACAAGACAAGACTCTCGTAACAACTTCGACGACAACATTCACAAGCAACCAACAACATTGACAACGCCAAAAACAACAACAACAACAGTAACAGTAACATCGACAGCGACAACTGTTGTCCAAATACTTTGAAAGTACGTTATGTATCTTCGGGCAGACCAAAATAGCACGTTTAGCTATGTCACAGCACAAATGCGAAT
Organism: Drosophila histrio; assembly: GCA_958299025.2. Lineage (NCBI taxonomy): Eukaryota > Metazoa > Arthropoda > Insecta > Diptera > Drosophilidae > Drosophila > Drosophila histrio. The sequence continues at coordinate 20,164,389 of OY282581.2, forward strand.
GCATTAAAAGATTCCCCAAGACGGCACTGTAGTAAGTATCTAATGGGTATTAAATGCACCAGATACTTTTCGTCCTTACAATGTACGAGCTTGCAACGAGTTAGTCTTCAGGTTTGTCCACATTTGCTGTCATATTTTGACCATGTTCAATAGATTTGAATGCCAAAGAAGTATAGAAGAATGTCAAAGTTTGCAAGAAGTAAAAGTTAAAGTTAGAGCTTATACTTGACTAAATAAAAATATATAAATACATTACATCGAATAAAAAGATATGTGATAACACTTTTAAGTATTTAATACTTTCTATATGAGATGTAGATAATCCGTAAATGATTCAATAGTTGGTATAGAGTTTAGTTAGAAGTTAGAAACTATACTTTGTATCCTCCTCACAATAATATTAATATGTTCTATTTGAAGAGTACGAGTGTAGTGCGAAATTTTAAATACTATTATAACTTTTATGATAGCTAAACAATTTGAACTTGAATAATATTAAACACAGAGCCATGTCAACTGACATATAAAATAACTCTGGTATTAGAATCTAAATATTAGTTTAATCTAAAACGCATTCTATCAGAATGGTATTATATTTATTTCTAATTAGTTGAAATCATGTGGATTGACTCGTATATAATATATATAAAATATTGATTCATGTGAAAGTCTTATAAATTCAATGAGTGCAGAGCATTTAAATGGAATACGGTGCATATAAATATTTATCATAGGCATAGCCCACTTTCGAAATAAAACTTCCCAGCTTATATCAAAAAATAAAATAATATATAATTGAAATTGATTAATGTGCAACGCTTATCAGTCAATTAGATCCATTTCATAAGCAATTACAGCTTCCGCCTGAACTCGAACTCATATAAACGTACGTAGCAAGTAGCAAATAGTATATTATTACACAGCATATGGCAGCAATAATTTTTCCAAGTGAAGCGGGGTTTTTTTTTGTATTTACCGACTAGAAATTACATTGTTTCGCTTTGCGGAGAGGCTGCCAAGGGTTATACAATTCCAATATTATCGAGCTGCGCCTTATGCATAATTCATTTAGCTGGCGTTTAATAAGAAAACCAATTAATTAAACGCTCAACAACAAGCGTCACGACTAAAAGCTTAGAAATTACTTAATAAATTACTTTCATTAAAACCACAAAGGAAAAGTTGAGCCACCGAGCCCCAGGCACCAGGCACCAGGCAGCAGTCACCAGCTACCAGATCCCACTCACAGGAGCGTCGCCACTCCCCCCACGGGTGGGATGACACAAACGGGCGTTGATTTATATTAATCGAGCAGCTTGCACAGCTCAAAGCATTTATTATTTCAAAAATAAAAACAATGCGAAATAAGGCAAGAAATACATACATATATACGCCTCTTTACGATTATATAGATGTATACAAATGTATATAAGTAAGTAAGTATATGTATGAGATTGCCAAGTAATAAATTGAGCAATTGTTATAATGGTAATGGGGATTGATTTATGTATACACAGACATATTTTGTGTATTTCTCAAGTTAATTTATTTACACACAACACTTGTAATACACGAACTTATAACAAATACATACTATGTGGTAATTAAACTCTAAACAGTAAATTACTTTCAAGGTGTAAAAGTAATCATGTAAAATAAACTTCCTATTCTGACATTTGATATGATTGAATATGACAAACAATTCGCTGTGTTTCCAGTTAAATCTCTTTACATGTATTGAAGATAAAGATATTAATTGAATTTCAATATAAATGAGTCTATAATTAGTGCAGTCGTGTTTGTCTTAAAGTTACAAACTAGAAAGTGTGTTTATATATGTTACATTTAAATGGGAAATTTTAAATTATTTTACTGCTTGTTGGAATCAATTCCAGAAGCAATGACTGAATATTTTCTTGGATTTCAATTTTATAGACAGAGTCTACCGAGTCGAGAGGGAGATAGAGAGTGAGAAAACGAGATGTTATTTATTTATTTATTTTTTTTTTATTATAAATTGCGTATACAAGAAAGCAAACAGAACGGAACCAACATGCCACATGATTTATTTGCCAAAAAAAGATTAATTCTGCTTAAGTAGCTGCGACAAGAACACACTCTAAGTAGGTGTATCTGTGTGTGTGTGTGTGTGTGTGTGTGTGTGTGAGTGGGTCAAAAAACAGCAGTCGAAATCAGCTGTCCCATTTCTTAAGTCCCTGCCAGGCTGTGGCAGGCTAAGAAAACGCTGACTACAAATTGCAGTTGCCAGATTCGGGTAAGAAGAAATTGCCTCATGATTACGTTGACGTCCGTTTCTTACTCTGTCTGTCTATTTGTCTGTCCGTCACGTCCATGTCGACTGAATGTCTCAGTGGGTCTCTTAGGAAATAAAAGTTTCCACATTCTTTTTATTTTTTCTTTGCGGTATAAGCACGTGCTCTTCTACTATAGCGAATGCTTGCCAAATTTTACGTTTGCCACCGCCATCTGTCCGTCCGTCCGTCCGTCCGTCCCTGACCAACTATCTGTCTCTATGTACTTATCTGCACAGTTTGCCTTTCGAAATTCACTTCATGTTAATTTTCTTTTCTTTGATTTTGCGTTTGGCTTGGGCACTTGGCACTTTTAAATGTAATTCTTGCGCTGCTCGAAATACTTTTGAAACGAGGTTAAGCTGCCACAATGTTGAACGTTGAATGTTGAATGTTGAATGGAACAACACCAAAATATCAGAATTCCATTAGACATGCTTACTGCATAAGCGGCTATACTCGTTGTACATTTATATGGATCACAAGAGTTCTTCTATGTGGGTGTTTTACATTTAAGTCCACAATCAGTAGGTTTAGAATACCAAACTCTATGAGGACGAATAAGTTAAGTTAACCTCACTGAAATACGGACTCTTGGGTGATCCATTACGTCTCAGTATCAATTAACTGAATTGCATGCAAATGTCACATTTCTAAGGCTAATCAGTCGTATCATTAAGTATCTTCATTATAATAATTATGAAATTAGATAATACTTTTTAATGGCCATCGTATAATTAGACAAGTTATCGTTTTGTTATCCCATTACATTTTCTTTCTACGTACAAACTCAATTCACAATTTCCCCTCGTTTAAGGCCAAAATATTACCTTATGTAAGTAGTTCATTAAAAGCGCATCTCCGTCAAAACTAAAGCTCATGATTGATAAACAGTTACTAACAAACGACCCTCGGCTAAGAAAGCAACACAAGAAAAAAGGAGCTGCACTGAACAGTACTCGACTATGAGATACCCTGTGCTCAGTGGAAGAAGACAAAGACTTTCTTAAATAACTTATGAACCTATTAACCCATCTGCCTGTTACTTACTTACTTATTTATTTATTTACTGCTCCCTGCAAAAATTTACTCAAGTAGTATACTACTGTCTTGCTCATTTTCAATGGGTACAGGGTATGAAATGAAAGACAAGCACATGTAACTGTGCTCATAAATGCAATGACTGGCCATACTCGTATAATTTAAAACACGGCACGCAGCTCAGCAAGCCATAAATGTAATTACAGACATGGCACGCAGAAGAAGAGCTCCCAATGATAATGACTACACCTCAAATTGTACAACCACAAAAAAAAAATAATGAAAAATAAATGAAGACAGCCCCAGCCTAAGGTTTCGAAATGAAACAGGAAAACGATGACGTACCGAAAAAAAAAACTAAATCAGACAAATAACAAAATTAACAGAACTCAGAACCCAAAAAAAACGAACATAATGCGAGTTTAAGTGCATGAAATTACAAGCTGGCCGGGTTCGAGGTGGTTGCAGAAAGGGATTGGGCATAGTCCAGGTCCCTGCACCCTTTTTCCTTTGTGTCTGCGTCTGCGGCTACTGGCAACTAATTTCTGGCGATGCCAACCGTGTTAGTTAGTTAGGAGCTGCAGAAGGGGCAGGGGCAAAGGGAAGCGGCAGCAGGGTACGACTGACTGATAAAAAGGGGTCGTAGCATAGAAATTGTTGGCTCTGTTGTTCAATTTAATGGGATACGAGTGCCAGGGCGAGTGCGAGTATTGTAAATAATTGCGGAAGTTCGTTTGAGGCACTTCTCTGACATTTTCAAATGCAAAGTCTATCTCTGTGTGTGTGTCCGTGTGTGTGTGTGTGTTTGTTTGCCAGTTTTCCAAATGGTTTTCGTGGTTCCATTCGCCGTTTGCTTATCTTCAACATAATTGTTGATTTAGTGTGTGCTCAACATTTATTTGTGTGAGCCTCGAATCGGTCTGAAGTTCGGGTTGCAAGCAATGCCCTGCCTGGGGATCGATTGCTCCGCATGTGGCCTGGCCTACAAAACGGGGAGGGGAGGGTGTGGGGAAGTCGACTTATTTGCCCATCGCCTGGTTCATTGTTCGCTCATTGATACCGTTGGCCGTAGCCGGCGCGTGACAAATGACTTTGACGTTGCATTTTGTAGTAGTATGTGGCATGTGTCAATGGGCGGACTTGTCAGACTTGCCACGTCGTCGTCGTTGTCGTTGTCCGCGTCCTACGCCATCAATGCCATCAATCGAGGCAACGAACCAACGAATCAACAAATTCAATTGCTGCTGTTTACTCACATATAAATACAGATACAAACGAATTTGTTTATTATATCTATGTGTGCGATGGCCCAGCACTACGTCCATAATTGTCAGTTGTGTTGGCATTTTATTATTACATTCCTTTTTTTTTTCATTTTATTTATTTCACTCTAGACAAAATAAACCCACACCACACACACACACACACACACAGACAGAAAACTGCGGTGCAGTGAACCGGGGTCTAAATTTGGGCACAGCTTTTTACTTTTCTGCTGGGTTCAATGTAACCCCACGGGGCTTCCAACTAATGTAGGCGCATGCACATGTCAACCCGGCAGACATACATACATGCCGGGGCAAGACTTGTAGCTGATTAAGCGATTGGGGGAAACATTGAACCACATAAAGATACTATGGATTGATAGCTGTTGGTACTCGAAGGTAAATAAATGTTGTGTCAATCACGAGGCATAAAGTCAGCAGGGGTTGGGGCATAACTAAACAACATTCATAAAATGTTTAAGTTATCGTAGAGTGTACAGAATATGCAGGAAGTTTCTCTTGGTTTGGAAAGGATTTAAAGTCTTAAACTAATAATGTAATATATAAAAAATATGTGTAGTTTGTCAATTGCCTCGTTAGTGGCTTGATCCACTTAAAGAATCCCCAACATCTGAATACTGAATGCGTTCGAGTTCTGATGTCAATGCCAGACGAAACTTCAACTAGAAAATCCCACTTTGGGGTCACACAAAACGTCAATTTGGCATTTGTCGTTTTCTCCCACCACTCTCAATGACAAAACTAACTAAAATAAACTGTCTGCATACTAGTGTGCGTGACTGTATAGATACAGTGGCGTTGAAAACGCAAGAGTTGGCAGAAAGCTTAAAACTCAAATTATGGCAAAAACTGAAAAATACTTTGAATATTCCACAATAAATTCCAATAGTTATTGTATTATTCATTACTTAAATTATAATTGTCAAATAAATGACAGTATTTAGTATAAATATGTAATATAACATTCAATTTGTTGGCTAGCCGAAATGATGTCTTTTATAGGCCACTGTTTTTTGTATGCCATCTTTATAGTATACATAGTATAACCGGAACGAAATCGGTTTAGGAGACCCGCCAGAAGCTGTCATATGCTGTTTTTGACACTTGTGCGTACTGAGAATCTCGAGTACGATACAATGGGAATATGTTCGAGTATTTATGCCAAACTAAACTCGTATATTTCTTTGTTTCTAATTTCAATGTTTTCGCTTTTGTCGGCTTCGTGTCCCTGACAATCTGTCGCCCGTGTCGGTCGGTCGATTTCTTTCTTTCTTTCAATTCCAATACCCTGCCCGATCCCTGCCCCTGCCCCGTCCTCGTCAGCCGCTGACTGCCTGTCTCTGTTATATGCTGCCTCGTTATTTTGGTTGACAATCAAATTCTAACGAAATTGGATTCTCTTGTTCTGGGCTCACTCGTCTCAGCGCTTCCGTCCGCTTCCATGGCACATCACATCATTTAAAATACGGTCGAAAAAAAAGGAACACAGGCGATGGCTGAATTATACATAGTATATAAAAAAAAGAAGTGAAAATCAAGCGAAATTGGCTGCAATTGCAATATTGTTGTTGGCAACATTGGCTCAGCATGTGTTGCCAACTACTTTGCTGGAGGTTTTTAATGCGAAAATGATTTCATACATTTCTGTTTTTTTGCAGAGTGAGGAATTCTCCCCTCTCTTTGTCTCTGTCTCTTGGTGATGTTGTTTTAAAACTTTGGCTACCGTTATACCCGGCGGGAAATGACGTTAGGAAGCAAGAAGGGGGGAAGAGGTAGAGGTAGAGGTAGCGGTAGAGTTCGAGCACCCATTTCCATTTTCATTTCCCTTCTGTTATCACAGCTGTCAGGCATTTCGACACTTGAAATTGAGCGTGTGTGATGTTTTCATTCATTTTTTGAGCAAAGGGTCGCAGCTCGGGGAAAAATTGAGAGTAGGTGGTTAGGACGATGGCAATAAAGACAGACAAAATATGATCACATATGCCGTTGGGGTGAGGGTTAAAATTAAAAACGAAAACGAAAAGAAAAGAAAATTAAAAAAATTTCGCACAACAGGAAGAATGTAATTGGCCAACAGTGCTTAAGTAAACACCAAGCCAAATGGGTCAGCAATGGGGGGGAACAAGGGGGAACAAGGGAAAACAGCAGCTGTTTACTCAGTTTTTGTGGAGTTTATTGAGTTTGTTGATAAGACTCGGCTGGCACAAAGGCACAACTGATTGCCGTCTTGCGTGTTGTGTTTGCTTTCGGGCTCGTTTTCCCCCATTTCCCGTTAAGGCGAGGGTGAGTCTTATTAATTATGACGGGACATGCATTGAAAATGATAATCGAGCATGGCAACCCAAGTCGAAGCGACGCGTCGCGACGTAAGAGCATTAAGCAGCATGTGGGCTAGAAACCCCAGCAAGACCAAGTTGCAGATGAACAGGATTAGATAAGCATAGAACACCCGCTTGGCCACAACGAGTTTCGTCTCAGCAATAATTGCACTTGATTGAGTGCATTGAGAACAGGGCGGCAATCGAGTAAAAGAATTGAAGAGCAAGTCCTGCAAATGAAATACTATTATGTTAGCTGAGTTTAAGGACATTTAAGATTAGCTCTGAAAGCTCAAAGTATCTTTACAAAGAATTCCAGTCGGTTTGTTAATGATATACGATTATGGCATTTAACTTAAGGGATATTAAAGAATTAAAGAAGAATTTAAAGATATATTACTAGTAGTTGATTTGTAAATTAAGTATGATTAAGACATTTAAGTTGAGGTGCATTTGTGAGTAGTCAACTCACAGTTCAAAGTATCTATAGATATAATTTCAACTGATTTGTTAATGAAATATGATTATGACACTTAAGTTAAGGAAGATTTCAGCTTAACTTCGGCATTACAAACCTACTGGCATCAAAGTTAAGTCATACACTGGCGACATTTCAAATGCCCATGCCCGATACCCTTTGTTGACTTGTCGCACACACGCAAATAGAACTTGAGGGCGTAACGCGCACATTAAACTCAATATTTACAGCTGAAACGCCGATTGCATGCCCACAAGTCCAACGATCCAACAATGCTCAATACCAACTCCAGTTCGAGTCCCAGTCCCAGTTCCAGTCCCAATTTCAATTCCATTGCCAGTCAGAACCTCAAACATGTAAATATCATAAAGTTGTGTACAAATAAATCAAATCGTGATGCAGAGCGCAGCACAACGCAAAGAACAAACAGCCCGCATGCATCAACTGACAAATACACATGTTTCAATATGTTTAAAACTAGCGCGGCATGCCACGCCCCGCCCGCCCACAGCACCTCCTGCTGTTGCTATCGGGCAACCAAAGTTCAATAAACAAGAGCTGAAAACAACCAGCAACAACAACCAGCAACAACAACAACAGCAACTTGAAATCAAATAAAATATATTTTACAAAAGGTACAAAGAATTTTTAGTAACGAGCTGCGACTGCAATCACAATTCACACCTTGAGATACGGATAGGTACAGCTATAGATACATTTATAGTGAGATACTCACAGGCACTCATAGCTGCAATTAGCGTCGTCTTTTTGGCCTTTGATGTGGCACTTGTGACAACAACAACAACAACAACAAAATCAACAATGTGTAAAACGAATATGTTGTGTGATGTTTGGCGACGCCGCCTCTGAAATCAAATTGAAAATCAATTGAATAAAGTTGAAAGCAAATGTTGGAAAGAAAAGTCAATAATCATATTTAATAAAACCAACGATTCGGCATTTTTTCATTTTTTGTAAAATAGGCAGTAAATTTAATCAGAAAAACCAAAGCAAACTGTAAAGAATTAAATTAAATGAAATGTTGCAAGTGCCGTCCGTCGTCCAACAGGAAATACGCGCCATGAAAGCGATCAGAGTGTGTGGCAAGGGGTGGGGAGTAGGGAAGAGCGGGGCCCCTAAGGCGCAGCGCAATAAAATAATAATAAAACATAAAAGTAGAATAACGACAAAACAATTATAACGAACATCCTATACACTTTCTAGTTGAATTTAATATTTATAATTAATTAAATTTAAAAGAATAAGAAAATACCAAAAGAAATCAGCGAAGATTTTTATGTTATGTGTGAAATTTACATCCATAATATATACAATTATTTTTTTTAAATTATTTGCATAGAGTACAACTTATTTGAAGTGCGATTTTAACAATTTTACTTGGTATAAATTTCACAAAATATTAAACAATTCACTTGGGATATGGAATCGATACTCTGTGAATACTCTGCAGCATTGTTAATATGCAGAGTATTCGGAGCGCTGAGCATCAGCTTAAAGCATGAAACATGCAACATGAAGCATGGAGCATTGGCTGGTTGCCTGCTGAAGCCAAACAACAGCTGCCAGTGTCGACGATGACGGTGACGGTGACGTCGCTGCCAGCGTCTGGGCAACATCAAAAGCCAGTTCAAGTGGCGGCTGCCACTTTTCAAAAGTGCGAAATTAAAACAAAATGTTGCAAGATGCTGCAGGCTCTGACTTGGCCACCGCCTTCATTCTCCACTCCACACACACACACACCCCCCTCTTACCCTGTTGATCTACAAACTGTGGTGCCACGTCTTGGCTGTTTGATTTCATTTGGCTGATAAGCCGCGCGGCAGACGTTGAAGACCGGGTTCAAAGCTGGGCGACGCACGGAGCAAAACGGGAAGGGGACTGTTTCTTATCCACATCATGCGTAAAACGGCGTCAAAATGCAAATGTTGCACAGGAAACACTGCCAGGCAGTTGTGTTCCTCCACTTCTCCCCGACCATACACACACACCTCTTTACCCCTCCACTCCCTTCATTGATTCATCCTTCTGGCCAGAGCGTAAATAAACATTTTACTTTTAATTTATGTTGCCTCTCCTGTGGCTGCTGCTGAAACTGTTGTTGTTGTTATTAGTGTTGTTGTAGGTGAGCGTAAAAATGATTTTGTTGCACATTCGCTGGGGGCGCAGAGTAAAATTTATTGTCATGCAGTCAAATAAGTATTCGCTATGAAAGTGTTCCAAATAATGTAATACAGCCGGGAGAAGGGCTTGATATATGTGTAATCAACAATGTGCAACAAAATGTCAGTAAAGTTGAGCGAAATACGATTATATTCCCTTTCTCATATTCAATTAGTAACTAGCGATTTATAACTTAGTTTATATATATCTACATATCATAAATAAGTTGCAAATTCAACAGATATGAGTATTTAAATAGTTTACATACATAAGTTCTAGATGATTACCTCGTTAAGGTATTTCTATATGATAAATATAACTAGTAATATCATATAAGCATAATAATTAAGTATACGACTTGTTACTCCTACTTTTACCCGTTTTGATTGCTTGACGAAATATATTCATCGCAACACATTTGTTGTTCACTTTTAGCATATATAAAACTAACCCCAAAAGTGGAAATTTTGTATGGTTTTACCATCAACTTTCCTGCCAGGGGGCAACACTTGTATCAAGTGTCAAGTTCAATTGCCACACTTTGATTTGCCGCAGTGCCCGCAGATGCTGTTGAAGGGCATCCGTGATGAGCGAACGAAGCACGGGACACTTCGCCAGACCCTTGGAAGCCTTTTCATGTGGTCTTTGAACCACTCAAAGAGCTCGGAGCTCCTAGCTCGCAGCTCTAATGAAATCCGCAGCCAATTGCAAATAAATGTCACACATCAGGGCACTTGCACAGCTGCCACATTCGAGGGAGATGGAACATAAACGGAACGGAGTTTAACAGTCCTATGCGGGATAGAGGGCGTGTCAATGGGGCGGGTCGTTGCTCCATTCGGTAACAGATGTCAAGTATTATGGCATCATGTCGTGTACTAGTGCACGCTACCGGAATGCCGAAATACCAACAAAAAAGACGACAAACAAAATTTAATTGCAAAGAATGTTTCTATCCGACAAATGTCGAAATAATGTTTCTAGTCCCCAAAAACCCGAACCCAAGTAACATACGAGTACTCGAAAAATAAAAACACAAAAAGATTTATCATATTCACTCGACTGTCATAAAAAGCAATTAGGCTAGAGAGCGTAAGATACTTACGAATACAAGCGGGGCAGTCAGTTCCTGAAATCAAATGTACAATGCAATAAAAAACAAGTGAGCATGTTGCAAATGAAAGTGATGGACCTGTGGATGCCCTGAAATAGAATTAAACAAACCTGTAAATAGATAAAATACAGCGAGAATAAGCTGACTATTTCCCAAGTCTGTAAAATATCCAATTATTTCTTAAACATCTTTTATATTTATTTATAATCTAATTCTAATACCAATTTTGCAAGCGAAAGATTATGGGACTTAAGATGTTATGCTCTAATATAATGTAAGTATAGTACATCTATATAAAATTTTCTTTTCTTGTAGATGAGTGCAGAGTATAAAATATATACAGAACAAATACCTTCCATATTTACCAATATTACTTAGCACAGAATTTCTAGTCTGTTAAATAAATATTTATACATTTCTGCAATTTCTATTTATTCAGATATTCTATATGCCTTTAAAGTTCTTCATCATTCTGCTTCAATCTTTGTGAATACAGGGTATAAAGTAACACAAAGCAGGCCCACAAAAAAAAGGGAAGATGCTAAAGAAGAAGACAGCAAGTGAACGATGTGTGATTTGAAGTTCTTGCTGTTTTTTTTTTTGGCCCTACCGAGCGCTTAATGAGCCGCAGATACAGGGAAAAATGAAAATGGAAATGAAATTGGAGTTAAGGTTGATGCTGATGTTCGGACTGGGGTTGGGAGTTGCAAGTTGGAAGTTGAAGAAGCAGTTTGTTGAAGCTATTAAAGAGGCTACATCAACTGCCACGTATGGCACGTCGGGTACATTGTTGTTTTTGTTGTTGCTGTTGTTCTTGCTGTTGTAATTAGTATGCCCGCACACACGCCAGGCAGACGGACAGACGGGTAGACGGGCAGACGGGCAGACAGGTTCACTTTGAAGGGCACACACAACAATAGGGCATGCCGTTACCAAGTTTTGGGTCTCTCCTCCTTCCACTCCTCTTCCACTTCCTTTGCTGCCCTCTATCCTCAATCCATGCCGCGCTTGTAATTTCAGTTGGTGTGAAAAAGTATGCCTCATGGCAAATTGCAGGCTGCCTCTTCGCTTTATTGTTGTTGTTGTTGCTGCTGTTGCTGTTGTTGTTGCTGTTGCTGCTGTTGTAGTTGTCGTTGTTGCTGTTAGTCCGCAGTCTGTTGCATATTTTCACAAGTAATTAACATGTACACGTTGTCGCTGTCCCGTTCAGGTTGCCGTCCTTGTTCTGGCCTAGGACTACGTGTACACCTATGTATGTGTGGCATAAAAGGTGTATGGGTGTATGGGTGTGTGTGTGCGTTGTGCCTGTAACTGGAACTGGAAAACTGCTGAGCAACTGTCCAAACAGGCCGCGTTCTCATTCTTGTTTATCAGAGCCATGCCGTGCCAGGCCATAACAAAATGTTTCCTTAACATTAATTTGCATTATATTTACATTTAAATTTTAAATGAGCAGGCAATGTTGTCCACTGTTGAAGGTGCACTTAACTACGTAGGCAAACGAGGTGATAGGAGGGGAGAGCGAGGGGAAAGAGGATTGTCGGCAGGTTGCACTTTGTTGGGTTGTGTAATTATAAGTATAACTAATTTGGCCCGAGTAATTATAAGTCAGTTACTAACAGCTCACAATTGATTCGATCTTAGGATACATGTATGATATATGTATCTATAGCTTCATTTTATGTCTAATTTTACGGTATTAATTATAAGTCTGATAAGCTGCAGTTACTGTTTAACAATTGTGTAGATATATCTAGAATAGTAGGGATTTATTATACACTGTGGGGGTATATTAAGTTTGTTAAACGTATGTAACATGCATAAGGAATAGCCGAGTCTATATATGTAGCCATGTCCGTCTGTCCGGTGGTCCGTCTGCCCGGCGGTCCGTCTGTCCGTCTGCTCGCCCTTATGAGCAAGAGGATCTCAGAGATGGTATGAGCTAGATGCTTGAACTTGGTCTCCCAGCACTGGTAATATTTGCAGGTAGTTCAAGTTTATGTTCTTTTTTAGATGCCACGCTTCCTTTGCCCACAAATAAAACAAAAGCTCATAGCAAGCGCAGTTTTGTAGCTAGAGACTTGAGATTTGACACACATGATGAGTTTCTTAAGGTCGAGGTGTCCAGTAAATTTCAACTCGATGTCATGCCCCTTTCGCCCACAAATTGAATTAAATGAGACTAACATCGAGAGTGAATTTGAGCGGATCCCTGTAGATCCACAGGGTATATTACGATCGAAAGTGTCTAATTAGCTGTTTTTACAATTCAACAATTGTTTCGATCTTTAGTTGCATCAATTGTCTTAAGATATACTTATAGCTAGCTAAGTTACATTACTTGAAACTTTACTTAGCTGTTCTTACAGTTAAACAGTCAATCAATTTGTAGATACATCTATTACCGTAGAATATATTTATAGCCAATAATTGAATAATATTATTTGCAACTCTAACTATCGTTGCAAAAGTAATAAGCCTGATGAGCTGCACTTACAGTTCCACAATTGCTTAGATACATCTCACAAATTAACAATCATTTATTAGCTAGCTAAGTTACATGACTTTAAAACAACAACTCAGTTTGAAAAAGCAATTATTAGCCTGATAAGCTGTATACTTCAACAATTGATTCAATCTTAGAACACATATATCTGTAGCTCAGCGGAGTTAGATTATTCAATTTTCAAAACATTAACTAATTTCTCCTCGTTGATTGTCGCACTTACAGTTCTACAATGCCTACGATCTTAAAATAGTAAATGTGTCAACAGCTCAGCCGAGTTACATTGCTTAATCAACATATCATATTGACTGATAAACAATCAATATCAATTTCTCTTTCAGACTATTCTTATTTTCTTCGCACTTAAACAACGAAAATGTTTCGTAATTTTGTAAATTTGACAAACAAATATAAGGTGTTGCGGGGCATGTTATCTTATGGAACTCTCTGGCCATGCGGCTGCCTCATCGAACAGACGCTGATCGAGAAACGGACATTCCGCACCTACGACTGGATGAAGTGCCTGAGGTGGGCAAACTTGGCAAACTTGGCTAAAATCGAACGTTAATTGGCATTGGCATGGCTTGTGTTTTTCTTTCTTTCTTTCGTTTATTTCAGATTCAGTTTGTTTGGTTTTTTCTTTATGGGACCGACAATATATTGTTGGATAAGACTGGCCGGCGTCATGTGGCCCCGCACGGATATTAAGTCATCGCTCTGCAAGGCGATCACCGAACAGACCGCATACGATCCGATGGCCATCAGTTCGTTTCTCTTCTTTATGACGCTGATGGAGGGCAATACGTATGCCCAGGCCAAAAAGGAGGTACTTTCGTAAACTGATACTGCAACTTGTTAAAATTATCATTGTTATTATAACTATAATTATTACTATTTTGTTTTCCCCCAATGGGGGCCGCATTAACTCATTCCGTTTGACTCTTTATCTTTCCATTCATCTTCACATTTTGTTAATGTTATTGTTATTGTTAACGCTTTTGAGCGCATCTGGAAATTGTGTTTCTTGGTCAGCGCTCAATTTGTTATCGTTATCGGGCTTTTAACTTTTATTTTTTGTGTATTTTAAATTGTGTTTCGAATTTGACATTCTACTCAGTGTTGGCTTAGTTACTTGTAGGTATTTTTTTCGGAAATACATTTTCTCACGACAGTTGCAGACTGGCTGGCCCAGTATCTCTGTATCTGTATCTTTATTTCGGCCTCTGTATCTGTATCTGTATCTGTTGCTGTAAGCGTGCATAAATATCAGCTGTCTGTCCATTAAGACTCAGTTTGTCTGTCCTCTCTGTCTCTGTCTGTGTCTGTGTCTCTGTGCCGAGTTGTCAGCATTGATTTGTTGGCTTGGCTGGCGTAGTCAACTCCGGACCATTCCGAACTCCAACTTACTTCTTCTATATCATTAGAAACCATTTATCTTGATAAATGTAAATGTTTTACCATATATTTATGTCAAGTCGTCTGTTGTCTCATTTGGCTTGCATGCGTTTCAAGATCTATGACTTTGTCTCGGTTTTAACTTGGCTGCTGGGGTGATTGGCAAACTTTGTGAAGTCGAGTGAACTAATGAAGATGTTGTAAATCAGCTCTAGATACTCGTACAACTTCACTACAGTTGCTGCCAATTTAAACAAATTACTGTTTTAGTAATTATAAAAAAAAAATGATTAAATTCGTGGAATCTCTAAACTAAACTGGGAAAAAACACTTGACTTAGTCATCAAACTAATTGCATCAAGCGTATGAGTTTAGTTATTGGAATTTCCCTTAAAACAAACTCACGCACACACACATACACACACACACCTTTTGATTAATTAGTGGCACGAACACCAACACCAACCCCAATTGTCATTTGGCCTACAATGTTGACTCTTGACGTATATACAATTTACACAACGTCAACGACACTGGCGTCTGAATGTTGCCAAAGTGAAAAGGGCTTTTTAATTAAAAAAATTAACAAAGTGCCACGCCCCTTTCATAAAACCACATGACGACAAAAGTCGTAAATAAAATTTGTAAGAGATTTCAGCCTTAACAGCAGTTAATAACAATATTTTACAATATTTCACGAAACTGAGCATATTATGCCTATCTCACTTACTCACTCATGCCCTCTCGCTCTCTCTCTCTATCTCTCTCTCTCTTTCGCTAGGTATTCGATAAATTTCTGGATGCGTATAAGGTTGGCGTTATTTATTGGCCCTGTGTTCAGACGGTGAACTTCGCCTTCGTCCCGGCCCGAAATCAAGTTGTCTTCACCTCGTTTTTTAGCATGTGCTGGACCACGTTCTTGGCCTATGTGAAATTCCTGCAACTGCATCCACATGTCGATGTTGATCATCATGCTGTGGACATACACTTTCTGGAACTATAAATACATAAATATATATGCAGCTATTGTTTAATCTAAACACAATTGTTTAATTGGTCAGGTGATTAGTTGAATTTCATTTTGTTTAATTTCGTTTTCAATGGCGCGTAACATGCCCCCAATACACGCCCCAAATACGACAAACACTTGCCGCAACACAACTCAACACAACTCAACCCATTCCAACTTGACTCGACTCTTAATGACATGTCATTTTAGTTTCTTGTTGTAGGCAATAAAAAACTACATACTCTCGTATGTGCATGTACTTAAATACATACATACTCGCATGTATTGTGTATGAAGCAGCCATTAATTGTTGCTGATAAATGAGTTGTGATAAGTTTTTTAGTTGGAGCCGTAATAATAATACACAGGACAGATACAATTCTTACCCTTGCCCCTGCCACATGTGGCATAAAATTATATTGTTTGCACACACCCCAAAACCAGAAAACCGACACTGACAATGACGATGACGATGGCGATGGCGATGCCGATGCTGATGTCGATGACATGGGTCACATTGCTCAGTCTCTTGCTCTAGCTATTTTATCATTTCATATTAAAGTTACTAATTAACGGTCTGTTCCTCTCACATAACATACTTGTATACATGAACACACACACACACACACACACACGCATAGTATCCATTAGAAATATATATGTGTCTCTGGCGTGTTTTATGGTTACTCGTGGGAGACCGAATGGGTTGAGTTCGCATATGGCATAAAGGGCATTGCATGGGGCTTAGTTTTTAATGCTGGTGCCAAGTATTATACTTTCCAATATGCTGACACTGCGACGGAGTTTTAATTAGAACGTTTGAGAATAATGAAATGTATCAACTATGGGATACGCTGTAAACAGATCATAGATACAACTTGATATGCACACAGAATAGAAATTTGGTCAATGATTTACGTACTTCTAATGCAATTGCATTACAGTATTCATAATAGATAAAGAGAGTGCAGAATTAAGCGAATTTCAAAGATCTTTGCATACCTTAACAGAAGGTATTGAGTACGACATTAAAGGAGGATCAGTATCATATATAGAAATGAGGTTCTTTCTTGTTTTGTATACATAAATACTTGCTCTGCAATATGGAAAGACAGTTGAGCAATAACTAATAGGATTGCTATCTGAAATCAACTTTTTTTAAAGACAGATTGACAGTATAAATAGTAAAATATGAATACCAAAGTTAAGTTCTATGGTTGTTTAACTTGTTTGTTAACTTGTATAAAAATCACATCTCTGATGGACAAGGGTCATGGTAATATATGCGTATATCAATGCTTTTTATCGAGAAGGGTTTCACATTGATGTATCTTTAAAATAACAAAGACTAAACAGAGCCAAGTCGCATTGTACTGAGCAAGTAATAATGATGAGAAATATTATGCACACATGTAATTTATCAGGTCGGAGAAGATTCTAGCAGCACAATGGATTCTCCATATATTAAAAGGTGTAAATATATTCTTATATATGGGTAAATTAGTATAGTTAAATCAATTCCTAAAATTAATTACGTCGTAAGCACATATATCTATATATATTAATATTATATAAAACTAATATGCATTTGCATTTGTATTTTTTGGACGTATTAAAATCCAAATTAAAACCAAATCCGATTTGAAAGTATCTGTCAGTGTTTATGGCGCAGAGGTAAAGATACTAGGGCGGGGTTTGAGGGAGATTTGTGTGCTCGACATGCGGCGTCTGCATGCTGAATGCGAACTGAATGCGAACTGAATGCGAACTGAATGCATAAATAATGCCGATTTAGATTATTCTGAATAAAAGGAAAAAAGTGCTGCGAAAACCACAATATGGGGACGACGACGATGTTGGCTAACGATGCCGATGCCGATGACGATGACGACGCCGATAATCAGCCATGGGCTGTATGAATTAATATGGAAATTTATGCAGGGGGAAGAGTGCTGGAGAGAGGGTGGAGGAGGGGGAATTGGGAAAAGCGAAACCGCAAATTCAAACACAAACACACAAAACGCATGAGGTGGACTCTGTTATCAGCGGCAGTGGAAAACGTGGCGCACTTCCTGGTCTCGCTATTCCTCTTCCCCTGTCTATCGCTCTCTCTCTCTCTCTTTCTCTCTCACACTTTCGCTCTAGCTGTCTAGCTCTTTCACTCACTTGAGCCCGCATATCGTCAAGCTGTGAAAAACAATTCAAACAGAAAGTTTCATTAAATTTGCACAGCCCTCGCACACTTGGACTTATTGTCCCCTCGCTCCTCTCGCGTCTCAACACTTTGCCAACTCATCCACCGCCGCCTGGCAAGGCAATTTCCTATCCACATAGCGCCCATTTCTCAGTGTCGTTGCAGCCGTTTCTGCTGTTGTTTCTGTTTTATAGCGCATTAATTTCGAAAGTAGCGCTACGTGTGCCAAAAATCATTAGCAACGGAATTACGCTCAATGAAATGCAGTCGACGTCGACGCAACAACAACAACAAAAGCAACAACAAGTAACAAACAACCAACAACAAACATCAAAAAAAAAGGGGCAGATGATAATAAAGCGTGGCCAGGCCGTTGTCGAGGCCGTGCCCGAGGCCGAGGTTGGGCCGGGCTCTGCTGGGGACCGGAGTTCGGAGACCGGAGACAGAGTACCGGCAATCGAGACTGGGACGAATGCCTGACGCCCGTTGCCGCCACTGAAGCTGCTTATAAATTCACCCTAACGACAAGTTAAATGCCCAATACGGTACGGAGGGTTCCAGCCATGACTTTTACCTGGGTGGGGGAAGGTAAATGTAACCAGAAGATTAAATACTCTTACGGCTACAGTAATTCATTAAAACGAACCTAAGATAGTCTTATAGTCAGACTGGTATTTTTTATAAGCTTGTCGTTGGGACACTGTAAAAACATTGATATTGAGGCTGTAATAAAATATTATCCAAAGGCATTATAAAGTTTTATAGATTTTAGCTGATATTTGATTAGAAATACTTGCCAAGGTATCTTTAAAAAAAAAATAGGCAAAAGCATTTTTATGACCTTAGATAAAGTTTTATAGATTTAAACTTGTATTTGATTAGAACTACTTGTCAATGAATCTGTGAAAAAAACACACAGATCAGATCATTTTAATGATAACTCATAGAATTCTAAATTGGGAATTATAAAATATACATTAAATATACTTAAACTATTAATAAATAAATATAGATACTGTCAAATCCAAAGAATAACTAATGAATAAACTAATGTTTATTACCTAAAATTGCTTAATCTTCAGATTTCAGATTTCAGAACAAATTTGACAATAAAATATTCTAGATAAATGATCAGTGATGCCAACAAGTCACCATAAAAAAACAAGGCAAATCAACCAAAAAAAGACAATAAAAATATACTGAAAAAAGGACAAATATCTATAGAGCCTTTATTTTACTAATTTATTACTTTACTTTACATTAATTAAATAGCATAATTCACCTTTATTCTATGTCTGTGTGTCTGTATCCTTATCATATGAAACATTTGTTACTAGTATTCTTAAATTTTTACCTTGTTTCATTTGTCTCAAGTTAATTTCATAGTCGAATCTAAAGAATATTATCGAATAGAATAAGTTCCAAAAAAATCCATAACATAACTTATAAGCTATATAAAATATTAAAATATAAATTAAACTAATGAAATTAAAACAATTAAATAAATTTGAACTATGAGAAAGTTATCCAACAGACACAGAAATTATAATATAAAAGTAATCTATGGTAACATTTACACAATAATCGTGATAGATATGTTCTTTATAAGTTCTTCATTTTGAATAACCAACAAAGTCGTTGGACTCTCAATACCCTCACATTAAATTCAAATAAAATGTAATCAGCTTAATCAGTGGAATTTTCAATTTCCCTGCGGGCACATTGGAAATACAGTTTGACGTCATGAGCTTCATTCGGGTTGGATATCACCCTAGACGAATGCCTTCTCGGGTATCCGGCGATGTCGGAGGAGTGTCTGGAATGCCAACACAGACTGCTGGTAGTCCCAGTTGGTATCCTTGAGAAACTGGCAACTCCAGTGCGATTTCAATCTCGTCACTGCCGACAACTTGGTCATGAGCTTGTGCTGGATGGGATTGAGAGGCGATGGTTGCTTGCAGCCATCGCCATGACCATGACCACGACTATGGATAGCACGACCCAGATAGACAAGCTCATTGGCAATACAAAAGTCGTTAGTTTCTTGGCTCCTTGTCAGCACAAAGGTGCGCATATAATGTCGCAGTTGATCCGATGTTCCAAGCTCCTCGAAGCAGCCTGTAATCGAAACGGACAACATTCGCAACTGCACCAATGTCAGGTCCAAGGTCATTGTTGATGGCAGATGCCGCGTTTTTGGCCACGATGCGAACATCTGCAGAACAGCTTGTCGGGATGCCAAGAGCTGCCGACCATAGGCAGCATAGGGAGTGTTCCTGGGAGAGATTACGAGTGTGCTGCCGCAAGAATGAAAGTAGTTGTACTTACTTTGAAGCTTCTTCCTCATCCAGTGTCAGTGTGACAAAAGTGTTGTCGTGATAAAAGCCTTCCAAATCCGTGCTCCTGTTATCGCCATCGAATGCCCTGAGATAGCGACGCACAAACTTCCGTGTTCCCGGCTGCATGTTGAGGGAATGCGATGTGAGATACAAGACTCGCCGCTGTGGCAGGACGACATCAGGATTAGACTCGCTGCTGGACATAATCTCCACACCGCTATCGATCTCCTTGTCACTGACAATGACTTCGCCGACTGACGATGATTTCCTCCGCACTCGCAGACCATTTAAGACACGCAAATGCGTAAACATGACCATCAAGTGTAGCTCATAGTTTCGGGGTAGGGGATTGCTCCTGAGGTTCAGCTCGGTTAGTTGAAGACGCTCAAAGACACGCAACTCACGCCACGATTTTAGTTCGTTGTTTTGTAGGGAAATGCTTTTAAGTCGGGAAAAGCGCTGCTCCAAGCCCTGAAAGCCGACCAAAATTGAGAGATGATTGCTGTCCAGCAGCAGACGACGTAATTGTGGCATCTCCTGTCCCATGATGTCCATGATAACCTCCAGGCACTCAAACTGCTGCAGAGCACAGAACTCACCCTTCCAGCAATCGTCAGCGTAAAAACGGCACAGATTTAGACAACGTTCCTTGGGATCGTACCTGCCCATGATCACTTTGCGCAGTTTCAATTTGTAAAAGTAGTTCACTTGAATATTGGGCGGCAAGTCGCTCACACGTACCCCGATAACTGGAGGTTGATGACCCCTTTGCTGCAGTTTGGCCGCCAGTCTGTAGCTATCCACATAGAAGGTGAACGTGGCGCGTCGATCCTGATTCTCATCCTGCTCCCCGCCATCGTGCAGGTAGTAGAACCTCAGCTTTTGAGGAGCCACAGCCACACGCAGCTTCTGCAGCACCTCCTCAATGGTATAGCCACTGTTGTGACTGAAGACGAGAACGCGATACCATCCATAAGGGCTGATCGGAATGACATACCGACCATATGGATGAAAGTAATGTTTGTATGCTGATCTTGGCGGATCTTGAGAGGGTACAGCCACAACAACGGATCTCAGTCTTTGGGATGTGTCCGCATCTGGTGATTTATTATTTTCATTTTCTTGACTCATCATTTTCAAATAAAATCAATTTCTAGTTGCTCTAGAACGAGAAGAACTTGTAACATAAGCTAAACGTTCAAGAACTACGCTCAAAAAGGGACACAGACGTTAAAATATTCTGTAGACAGTGAGTGCACTATACAAAGCTAAGAATCAAGGCTGCAATGACGTTTAAGAGTAATACACAGAGGTAAAAAAAGTACAGAGTTGTCAAAGCGACAGTTAAAGCAGGGCAAAATGATGCAGAAAGAGTAAATAGTATTAAGTAACTAAGACAAAAAGGCGGCAAAGAAAGTTACTCTGAAGAGACGATGAGCAAAGCAAAGAAACCTTGTAAAACATTCAAAACAGCAAAGAAAAATAAATATAAAATTCGTCAATTGTCTAGTCGCTAAGAAAGTTAGGTCAAAACATTTACGAATAATGCAAAAAGAGAAAAGGAAACAATAAATACAATATGCACTAATTGATGTCCAATTAGTTCCACTTCCTTTTGAGTTCAAAGAGACTTGCAAAAGATGACAAAGATGAAACATTTCAAGAATAATGTTTCCCATACTTACTATGTGTAAAAAGCATTCAGATTTGTTTCCATTCTGTCCCCAGCTACAATTAGTTGCTCATCTGCTCATTTTGCATGCAGAATGCTTCCACATTGTTTGTTCCCAACGAGATGAGATTCACAATTCTCAACCCTCCCCAAATTATGTACTTAGTTGGCGCACAGTTTGTTGACTCGCTACATTATGAACAAGAACCAATTTTTGTGTAAGCCCTTTTTATGGCTTACATATATTTTTATTATATTTTTTTTTTACTTCCAACATGTTGCCAATTTATTTGTGCTTTTGCTCCCCCCAACCCGTCCGTCTCTGTGCTATATTTTTCATATTCATTCAGTATATACTTACACAGGGTCGTTTTATGGCTAAAGAAGAATTCGACATCCAGGCAACTCTCTCGTCCATATGTTACACACATTATGCTTACTTAGCAATTAGAGACGCCCTTGTAGCTCCAGTAAATTGCTTTGTTCGCCTAATATAGAGCATATTAAAAAACGGAGTGCAAGCGGGTATATAAGTAAGAGTAGAGTACAAGTTGGTTTAAATGTAATACAAGCTGAAATATAGGGTAACACCTCGTCAGACACTCTCTACGAGAGCATGTTATTTGTTAATACTTTGGTGATTTTGTTTTAAACCGACATGAAAAGGAAGACACTGTGTTCGTGCTTATTTTCAGAGCTCTTTGCTCATTGAGCTGTGAATGACGGCGAGTGAGCTTTAAGGGCCAACTTGCCAACTGACCAACTGGCTTTGATGGCCCAAATCAGCCAAAGAGGGTGAAGACAGTGTCACACAGCCGTTTGGCCCAATGAATGTCATCTGAAAGTCGACACCCGATATACAAACAATACACGAATCCGACTATTGAATGCACCTGGAGCAACGTCCACAAGCAATTAAATCGAATCGCAATGAGTATCTAACAATTGATCGATACTTGTCTGGCATTATTCACGTTTCAGTTGCTGTTAGCATTTTATAGGTCCCTTCAGCTATTAATGATTACAACTGCCAATGTCGAGGCCATTAAATTATTTTTAGTTTTCTTTTGGCTTCAGATAAATTTCTTTATGCCTGATAACTCAGCGTGAACACAACAAATGTCTCGCCCAAGGCATTTCGAATAGGGAAAACTGCCTGATTGCATGCAACACACACGCACACACACACGCACACACACTCGCACAGCGGAGGCGTTGCTTTCTACCCCAAGCAAGAGCTGGGACCCGGGGCAGCATTGTGCTAGCAGCAAATCAAAGACCCTTTTGACCATTTACTGATAACGGACACACAGGCACAACAGGCGGGCCCGTAACATGGCATTTGTTTAATGGATTAAAAATAATGCGTATATTGAAATGACAGACAGGCAGAAGAGAAGACAAGTCGGGAAAGGGAAAGGGAGAGCAAGCACGGGAAAATACTGATAAAAATCGTAGCACGTTTTCTCAGTGTGGCAAATGGAAAATGTGCGGCGTGTCATAAATTAATTTTCTGAAACCCTGAACTCTGTATTCGTCCGTCCGTCTATTCGAATATGGATTGGGCTACAGATTCTTATTATTAATAATTATGCCATGTCTCTCTGATAGGACAGCCAGGAGCCGACACACAAAGGATTTCTCTTGTGTTTCTCTTTGTTCGGAAGGGAGTCAGGGAATGGGGCAGCAAGGGAAGCTCTGGGCCTTATCAAAGCAAAGCACTTTCATTCAAGTTTTTCGGGTTGAGAGCCCGGCCATTGTGGTTGCAGGAAGCGAAGCCATGAAACAATCTTTTTGAAAATAATATGCTAAAATCATGATTAAGCATTTTTCTTTATGCTCCTGCTAATTAGACATTCATTCGGAGTACAATTCTGGGAAATACCGGTATCTTACTGCCGAGCAATTTTGCAGCAGGCACATCTGCTGTATCCTTTTCAGCTATCTATTAAAACAGTTTCACAGACCCAAAATACATACTTGACTGGAACATTTAAATTATATGTAAAAGTAGACTGTCATAGAAACAGACATAATTCTTATCAAAGTAATAATTTTATACAAAATAAACTAAAATATCTTAGTAGCATCCAATATTTTAAAGACCCTTTTCTAAACCTTTTCAAGTAATTTGTCAACTGTTTAAATATTTATAAAATTTGTTTGCGCTTAAATAAAATATATTAATTATGTTTTATATTTCAACAGGGTATTCTGTTAACAGTAACTCAAATCTTCAACTATTCATAGCGACTAATTGAATTTTAAAACATGCAGACTAAACTACTTATTTCTTCATGCAAATTAACTAAGTTCAAGAAGAGTAGAGAGGTCCTAGAGATCAACAGACACATAACTGATTGCCAATTGATTTATACCGGGAAACAAAATTTCTAGTGTTAGACGCGGATTTGACGTTCAACGTGGATCATCGAGCTCATCCAAAAGAAAAATTTCAAGCTTCGAATATGTTTGAGATATTTAATATTCCTCACGCCGATCCGATCGATCTGCCTTTCAGCGGTGGATCATGGCCAATACTGATAGTTATATCCTCCTATTTACTCTTCGTGTTGAAGTTTGGGCCAGAATTTATGAAAAATCGAGAACCTCTCAAACTGCGGAGAGTGCTCAAAGTGTATAATATATTCCAAATCATGTTTAACAGTATACTTTTAATAAAGGTAAGTAAAAGATCTAAGACAACTTAATGCGTATTTTTATCTAATTCATATATTCCACAGTCCATTCACATAATTATCACGAAGCGACCATACAACTTTAACTGCCTTGAACACCTGCCCTTTGACCATGAATTAAAAGACATAGATCGTCTAACCAGCTACTTATACTTCATCAATAAGGTCATCGATTTGTTGGACACAATCTTCTTTGTGCTTCGCAAGAGCTATAAACAGATTACAAAGCTGCATCTTATTCATCATGTCTACATGGCAACGGTCGCATACTTTTGGCAACGAATTTATGGATACGGAGGCCACTTCGTATTTCCAGCACTCCTAAACACCTTTGTCCACATCGTAATGTACACCTACTACTACATCTCATCGCAGAACCCCTCAATAAGGCAGAGTGCTTGGTGGAAACAGTATATTACCATTCTGCAATTGGTTCAGTTCGTCCTCATGTTTTCCCATAGCCTTTGGACATTCCTGCAACCCAATTGTAGTGTTCCCTCTTCACAGATATTCATAGTGATGTTCATGTCAGGCCTTATGTTTGTCATGTTTACCAACTTCTACAGGAAAACCTACACACAGGGCAAAAATAAATCTACGTAGAACATTTGTTCCATTTGTCAGATAATTCATTATAATATCGGATGCTTCATATATTTACTCAAAGTCTAAGCAAATAAAAGCACATTCGTCGGTTATGTAATGCAGTTTTTTTCAATATACAGCAACTGCCTCAAAGAAAATATTAATGAGAACGTTTTGTGTAAATATAAAAAACCAGTCTGAGATCTAGGCGCTCATACAGACAGACGGACAGACGGACATGGCTATATCGACTCGGCTGGTGATGCTGATCAAGAATATATATACTGTATGGGGTCTGCCGGACTTCCATCGACATGTTACGCACATTTTGACAAACTTAATAGACCCTATTTACTTTTTTAAAGTAAAGGGTCTAAAAACGAGTTGGAAAGGCTACAGTCTATGTCGACTTTGATAGACCCTTTATTTATTCTTCACAATGGAAATAATAGCAACAAACTTAGATAATTTTATATGTAAACCTTCTGGTTTTCATTAATTCACTAAAATGGGAAAATACTCTATTATCAACTTTTACAGGAAAACATATACACAGAAAACAAAGAAGTTGTCGTACATCAAGCTCAATTTATACTTTAATAAAGAATTATTATGTGGGCCAATCAATATAAATATCATTAACCAGTCGGAAAGGCTACAGTCGAAATCGACTATGAGAGACCCTTTACTTATTCTTCAACAATGAAATAACAGTTACAAACTTACAGACTTATATATAAACCTAAATATATTTGACGCTGCTCCGATTAGCTTCCGATTAATTAAATATAATCGCTTATGTTACACTTGAATTATTAACATACAAATGTTAATCTTAGCATACAAATGTTAATCTTAGCATACAAATGTTAATCTTAACATACAAATGTTAATCTTAGCATACAAATGTTAATCTTAACATTCGAATGTTAATCTTAACATATCTGCACATTTCCTGCACATTTCCTGCCATTGTACATTCGATAATTTGTTTGCTTCAAATCTCCGGTGTTTATTGTCCGATTTTGATGAAATTCTTAGTACGCATCGAAAGGAAAGTAAATTTTATGTATGCCGATTTTGGAACTTGTATCTTTTAAATTACTCGAGTTATTAGGGTTTTTCCGATTTTTGGGGGCGGGAGGGGGCGTGGCAAAATTCTAAAACAAACTTGACCTTTTCGGGGGTCACAGGAGTATTGTCACCAAATTTGGTGACCCTAGCTCTTATAGTCTCTGAGATCTAGGCGTTCATACATCACGACAGACGGACAGCAGGACAGACGGACAGACGGACAGACGGACATGGCTATATCGACTCGGCTGGTGATGCTTATCAAGAATATATATACTTTGTGGGGTCTGCCGGACTTCCTTCGACCTGTTACGCACATTTTGACAAAGTTAATAGACCCTATTTACTTTTTTAAAGTAAAGGGTCTAAAAACTAACATTTCTTGGATGCTTGATAATTGTTTTTGATCTGCGTGGGCTGCGTGTGGTAAGATATTGAAATTTGAAATTAAACTTGACCTGCATATTCAGGAATCTACATTCCAAATCTGATGATTCTAGCTCTTAAAATTGGTGAGATTCACTCGTTCATACAGACGGGCGGATAAACAGACGAACGGACTGACAGACTTTTCCCATTCTTAATAAGCAAATGGTATAACAACTCTACAAATTACATAAAATTGTCTATTAGGATTATATGCATTTAAACAGTAATTGTTTTCTATACAATAATCAATTTTATGGCTTGACTCGCTTGGACTCACGTTCTAGCTCTATTCAAAAGACCTACTTAAATTTCTAAAAGCTATATCGTTTAATTTTACAAACAGTTATGAAGACGGCACAACCAAAGGGTACAGTTCACGCCCAGAAACACATAGTACATAATTCTCTAGACTGTGTGCAAAATTTTTAAGTTAAATGTTCTATATAACAATTTGAATTGGACGTGCTTCTCAGTAACATTTGCTATGTTTAATGATGATATGATTCATATATTTACAGGGTATTTTGTGTGCAATAACTTGAAGTTTTTCCGAGTGGAATATTCAATGACATAAATAGATCAATTATATGTTGACAGATGAAAGCTAAACAACTTTTCCGTGCCACTTATATGCACATTAACTTGGTTAATTTAGAGTAAAGACTGTCAAGTCCTAGAGATCAACAGACACATAAAATAATAATTAATTTTAAGCGGGTTTAAAGTACTCTTACTATCTATTTTGAGCTCGAGAGATACATTTTTAAATACGGAAATATCTATTTAAAATCAAAAGTCAAACTGGAAACCATTGTCTAGTCTCAACTGCAGCTTTGGCGACGATCAACGTGGTTCATCGAGCTCAGCAAGCAAACAGCCAGTTTCGGATATGTTCGAGTTAATTAATATTCCTCACGCCGATCCCCTCGATCTGCCTTTCTCCGGTGGATCATGGCCAATTTTGATACTAATATCCTTCTATTTACTCTTCGTGCTGAAGCTTGGGCCAGAATTTATGAAAAATCGAGAACCCTTCAAGCTGCGGGGTACACTCAAGGTTTATAATATATTCCAAGTCATGTTTAACAGTTTCATGCTATTAAAGGTAAGTAAAATATATAAATCAACTTAATCAAAATTTGTATCTAGTTCATATCTTGCGCAGGCGATTCACTTTATTATCACGAAGAACCCCTACGACTTTAGCTGCCTAGTGGTATTGCCCTTAGACCATGAACTGAAGGACACAGACCGTTTAATCAGCTACTTATACTTCATCAATAAGATCCTCGATTTGTTGGACACTGTCTTCATGGTGCTCCGCAAGAGCTTTAAACAGGTTACAATGCTGCATCTTATTCATCATGTCTATATGGCAGTGATCTGTTACTTTTGGCAACGGGCCTATGGATACGGAGGCCTTTTCCTATTTACAGGACTCCTAAACACCTTTGTCCACGTTGTGATGTACACTTACTACTACCTCTCAGCGCAGAACCCCTCAATAAGGCAGAGTGCTTGGTGGAAACAGTATATTACCATTCTGCAACTGGTTCAGCTATTTCTCGTATTTTTCTACAGTCTTTGGACACTTCTGCAACCAAACTGTGATGTACCCTTACCAAAGATCATCATATCGATGACCATGTCAGGCTCTCTGTTTGTCATGTTTGTCAATTTCTACAGGAAAACATATACACAGAAAACAAAGAAGTTGACGTAGATCAAGCTCAATGTATTCCTTAATAAAGAATTGTCATACGGGCCAATCTTAAACTGCGAACTTTACATTTACATTTTTGGGGCACTCAATGAGAATTTTCAACTAAAATAAAATATTGGTTTTTAACAATCCGATCAATCGAGCGCCCGCGACAGTTGGAAACCCTGTGCAGGTCTTCAAACAAAAGTATTTTCATTATAATGTGATTTAAATATATAAAATTTAGGGTCTCTCTCAAATTCGCTCAATTCGCATAAATTCGTTTCTTGCATAACTTCTGAGTTCAATATCCGATCGTACAGAAATATGTAGCACACATTGAGAGTAGGATACTTACCATGTGTGCCAAATCTCAAGTCTCTAGTTATAAAACTGTCCTTGTTCTCAGCTTTTTCCAACTGCGGGCGAAGGGGGCGTGGCATCGCGATGAAATTTGCTGGGCACATTAAGCTTAAGTTTCTTATAATGTGTGCCAAATCTCAAGTCTCTAGCTTTAACATTGCTTATGTTATGGTGATTTTTCTAATTTTAAAACCAACGGGACTTAATATCAATAATTGAAAATAAACCTACAAACCTACATTCCAAATTTTAAGTCTCTAGTTCTTATAGTTGCTGAGATCCACGCATTCATACAGACGGACGGACGGACAGATGGACGGACGGACAGACGGACAGACAGACGGACGGACGGACGGACGGACGGACGGACAGACGGACGGACAGACGGACGGACGGGCGGACGGACGGACGGGCGGACGGACGGACGGACGGACAGACGGACGGGCGGACGGACAGACGGACGGACGGGCGGACGGACGGACGGACGGACGGACAGACGGACAGACGGACGGACGGACGGACGGACGGACAGACAGACGGATAGACAGATGGACAGATGTCAATCGGCTCGGCAATTGATACTGATTCAGAATAAATATACTTTATATGGTCGGAGATGCCTCCATCTGTCTGTTACATACATTAACACAAATTCATTATACCCTTTTTTCTCATTCTTAATGGGTACAATTAAGTATATTTGAACTGATTTAAATATCTGTTATTTAATATTTCTACTAACAAATATACAAAGATTGACGGCATCAACTTGTGACATTCGCCAATAAAACCTTAAAAAAACAATATTATTAATTTCAGTTCTGTGAGCAAACTGCCGATAAGTTAGACAATCAACTATGGGTTCATTGGTGCAGTGATTAAAAACTCGAACTTTGCTCATTACAATTAATACGAATTTCTAAATTGAAAAACAAACATGAGTTAGCCAAGAATTGGTGAAGGAAAAAAAGAATTCTGAAACGATCAAATCATATATTGAGTTTAAATTACCACTTTCGATGGACTTCAATGTTTCAGATTGTAGTTCCTGCGCTTTCAGCTAGATCGTTTTGGGGCTCATTATATATTGTTTGAATGCAAATAGTTTCTTCATTTAATTCAGTGATATTATAATTTTAGATTTGTTCTTTTAAATGGAGTTGTTAACTGAAACCTAATAGGACTAAATGAGACCTAAGCTAGGAATATAACCCTCAGAATCATTATCGCACATCATCGGGTAAAATATATGAAAATATGATATGATTCATATAACTACAGGGTATTTTGTGTGCAATAACTCGAAGATTTACCGAGTTAAAAACTCAATGTTTTAAATCGACCAATTAAATTTTGCAAGATGAAAACTTAACAACTTTTCCGTGCACACTTGTATGCACATTAACTGGGTTAATGTAGAGTAAAGACTGCCAGGTCCTAGAGATCAAGAGACACATAAAATAATAATTAATTTAGAGCGGGTTCAAAGTACTCTTAGTACCTAGTTTGAGCTCGAGAAATACATATTTTAATACGGAAATATATATTTAAAATTAAAAGTCAAACTGGAAACCATTGTCTAGTCTCAACTGCAGCTTTGACGACGATCAACGTGGTTCATCGAGCTCAGCAAGCAAACAGCCAGTTTCGGATATGTTTGAGTTAATTAATATTCCTCACGCCGATCCCCTCGGTCTGCCCTTCTCCGATGGATCATGGCCAATTGTGATACTAATATCCTCCTATTTACTCTTTGTGCTGAAGCTTGGGCCAGAATTTATGAAAAATCGAGAACCTTTCAAGTTGCGGGGAGCACTCAAGGTGTATAATATATTCCAAATAATATTTAACAGTTTACTTCTAATAAAGGTAAGTTAAAGATCTAAAACAATTTAATTCGAATTTTTTATCTAGTTCATATATTGTGCAGATCCTTCACTTTATTATCACGAAGAACCCCTACGACTTCAACTGCATATTAGTATTTCCCTTAGACCACGAATTCAAGGACACAGATCGTCTGATTTACTATTCATACTATATCAACAAGCTCTTGGATTTGTTGGACACGGTATTCTTTGTGCTTCGCAAGAGCTATAAACAGATAACAATGCTGCATCTTATTCATCATGTCTACATGGCAACGGCCGGATACTTTTGGCTGCGACTTTACGGATATGGAGGTCATGTCGTAGTTACAGCACTGCTAAATGTCTTTGTCCACATCGTGATGTACACCTACTACTACCTCTCATCGCAGAACCCCTCAATAAGGCAGAGTGCTTGGTGGAAACAGTATATTACCATTCTGCAATTGGTTCAGTTCGTCCTCATGTTTTCCCATAGCCTTTGGACCCTTCTGCAACCAAACTGTGATGTTCCCCTTCCAAAGATTTTCCTAGTGATGTTTATGTCAGGCCTTATGTTTATCATGTTTATGAACTTCTACAGGAAGTCTTATACACAAGCGAAGAAGAAATCTTCGTAAAACATGCACAACTTAATCCTTAAATTAGTTCGTTAGTTTTTCCGGGGCAAAATGTTACTTCGTATATCCAAAATTTCCAGTTCCTGTTACAAATTTTTTAGACATTGCGGAGTTGTATGAAGTTTGTTAAAAGTATGTTACAGACCGAAGGAGGTTTGGCCGACCCCATAAAGTATATATATTCCTAATCTTAATTATAATTAAAATAAATATGTGTATTGTTAGCGTCCCAAATAATTACATTCCTTTTAATACAACGTGGGCGTTGAGTGTGCTTACTTTAAGTACGTTTAGAACTGACTTGTAAGGTGATAAATACTAAAAAATTAGGTTTTCGGGGTAAAGAAATCAGTTCGATATCCTTGACTTCAGTAATTTCATTCTTTGTGAGAAATCAAGTTTAAATTTTAGGGTTTTTAGAATTGATGTTTTCGCTCTGTGTCGGACTTACACTTTATTTATAGATATGTATAGATATATAGATTAAATACAAAACAAAAGCTTTACCACTTTAAATTATTTCACTAGGAATAAGTTTTTTCGGATGTGCCCAAATAAAAAATTAAGAATAATACAATTTTAACTAAGCATAATCAAAGTTATTTTTGAACTGGCAAACTAATAATTTAATTTTTAGCTTATCCAAAACATTTTTAGGTAATTTTAAGTTAGAAATGTACAATTGGATCTATTTCGAACTCCCAAAGATGAAGAAGTTGGAAATCGATGGTTCTTTTCATTATCTTTGATTTAAGATAGAAAATAGATCGCTTCTACATTTTTTTGTGTAGAAAATCAATAATATTAATTTCAAAATAATTTCAAACAGTTGTCTTGTTTCTCTTGTAAATTGTTCTTCAAAGTTTCCTTAATGCTGTAAAATTCTTGAGAAATAAAATGTTCACACTGACTTTAACGTCAATGTTTAAAGACTATTTGCTTGCTTTAAAAAAAACTTTCATTAATACTCAAATTATTCGAAAAATTGCTAACATTTTAAGTTCCTTCCACTTTAAATTTATGTATAGAATTGTTTTGACTGTAAATAAGGATCAACAACACTTAGAAGTGCCAATTGGGAGACGGAAAAACAACTCGATATGTATGACATTTTTAACAGACCCCATGCTGAAGACAGCCAATTGTTTCTCTGCGCCAGTCCTTGGCCCATGCTCATCATAATATCGTCCTACTTGATATTTGTGCTAAAGCTGGGCAAAAAGTTCATGTCCAATCGGCAGCCCTTAGACCTACGAAGTGTTCTCAAGGTGTACAACCTCATGCAAATTGTCTACAACAGTACACTCTTCGTAATAGTAAGTGATATATAATTAATTGGAAAATTTAACCTGATGGATTAATAATCTCGTTTTAGGCTTCTTACTATCTCATCTCCCTGAGGCCTCACAATCTAAGTTGTCTGACAGTAATGAAGTGGGATAATCCCCTAAAGAGCACAGATAATATACTCTGTTATGCGTATTATATCAACAAGTTCATCGATTTACTGGACACGGTTTTCATCGTTCTGAGAAAGAACTACAAACAGATATCGGTCCTGCATATTCTGCATCATCTATATATGCCAGCTTGCGGTTACTTTATAATACGATTCAATGGCTTCGGTGGTCACCTTATAGTCACAGGATTTTTAAATCTATTTGTACATATCGTCATGTATGGTTACTATTACTTTGCATCACAGAACCCCCCTAACAGGCGACACTTGTGGTGTAAGCGGTATATTACCATCCTACAGATGGTTCAGTTCGGAATCATCTTTGCGCATAGTGCTTGGACCCTCACACAGCCAAAGTGCCAGGTTTCTCGTCTGCTAATCTATATGGTCATCATTATGTCAGTGGTTATGTTTTCTCTGTTCACCAATTTCTTCATGCACGCATATATTCTGCCCAATAGAAGAATTACTGATGACAAGCTAAAGTAATTGGAAATATTCAGAGCAGACCAGACTTGGTGATTTCTTAAATTCTATAGTACAATTATATAAAATTAAAGTGGATAACAATTCACATATAATAATATAATCATAATAATATAATAATAATAATAATAATTCTTAATTTTAATATTGATCGGAGGCTTGAATTTGGATCGAGTCAATTTGAGATTAGCTAGTAAGTGGTATAAACACATCGATCTCACCAGCTATAAGAGCTAGAGACTTCAAATTTGAAATAAATATAAGTTCCTGAATAGCATACGCAGGTCATGTTTATTTTCAATTTGCAAAATATATCACAGCCTGATCACGAAGATCGAAAACAGTCTCAAATTTTAAGATAACACTACCTTAACATACAGTTGAAGTATAACAAACGCTGAACAATTTGCTGCAAGTTTCACAAATAAAGGAGATATTAATGAATTTGCTGAGTGAGAGAGCATATGAAAATCCCATTTGCGCAAGCGAGAGCACATACTAGTATGATAATCTGATTTGCAGTGTTAGCTGCTTTGGCGCTACACATAGCTGAATGATATTCTCAAAACTAATCATTGTGTGAAAAGCTGAATGCTACTGGCGAATGTTAAATTAATATTAGCGATTGCTCTCACACATATATGTGGTAAAATAACATAGTTTAACTTAACAGTATAACAAAATATAACAATTTGCTCTGTAAGTTGCATAACGATTGTCCCATAAATAGAGGATATATTAAGAAAATTATATTAAATCAATTATTTCATATTTTAAACCATTTTCGTATCAACAGTCGCATTCCAGTGTTGCCAGACCAAAGCAACATATACTTATACATAAGTGTGTAAAGTCAATCCCACTATAAATACATAAATATTCGGGTTTTTTGCAAGATCTTTACAGGGTATTCATACTGTCTTTGGATTCTTATAAACGCATGACAAACGAAGAATGCATAGTTTTTTTCAAATTACAAATTAGCAACAACTAGCAACAAGAACCCACAATTTTCAAATGACAATTGTCTTGCTTCATTTGTACAAGAATTTAGTATGTATCTAACCTATTGAATAATGCAAAGTGCACAAGAATTTTATATCAATGCTGGTAAAACTACTGTGGCTCGAGGTGAAATGAAACAATTATACAGTCAAAGGTGCTTTCGTTGAACTTATGCTTACGATTTATGTAGAATATAAGAAACACACAAATGAGACACTCGGCTAGTCGAAACACAGCACTTAGATCGGACACAACAAATTGCGAAGCGTAATAGTACAAATACAAATTCAACTCGACATGTTTGAAATTTTAAGTAAACCTCATGTAGATCCCGTCATATTACCGTTGGCCGGTAGTTGGTGGCCCATGCTTTTAATTGTCGTTTCCTATTTACTCTTTGTACTTAAGCTGGGACGACAGTTTATGTCCCATCGAGAACCGTATGACCTAAAGAAAGTACTTAAAGTATACAATATTGCTCAGATTGTCTACAATGTATTTCTTTTCATATTGGTAAGTGCAAAATACTCTATTCAAAAATTTGACTTAAGTCTCTAAATCACGTTTTTCCTCTCACTCCGCAGGGAACTCACTATATTTTTTGGATAAGGCCCTACAATTTGAGCTGCTTGACAGTCATGCCACTCGATCATCCCCTTAAGTTAACGGAACGAGTACTATGTTATTCATATTACTTAAACAAGATCATGGATCTATTAGACACCATCTTCATAGTGCTGCGCAAGAGTTACAGGCAAATCACAGTGCTACATCTAATTCATCATGTGTACATGGTTTCGGGAGGCTACGTTGTAATGCGATACAATGGGTATGGAGGTGCAGTGCTGATTACGGGATATTTAAATGTATTCGTACACTCCGTGATGTACGGATACTACTACCTCTCATCGCAGTACCCGCATATTAAGCAGAGCCTCTGGTGGAAGAAGTACATTACCATTATGCAGATGGTACAGTTTCTGCTCATCTTTGCACACAATACTTGGACCTATATGCAACCCGACTGTAATGTCGCACCTCTCCTATTATATTTGATATTCCTCATGTCAACACTTATGTTCGTGATGTTTGCCAATTTCTATATACAAACCTATATACGACCACAGAAGAAATTGACGCAACAGAAACAAAACTAAAATACTAGTACGGATAATACCAATTTAAATAAAGATTTATTATATTATAATGTTGTTAGCTGGCATTTTACTGAATCTTCTTTTCAAATGAGACTGTAATGTTGCATCGTCAACGTCAAGGGGCAATGTCAGCAATGTTTTCTCATCTTACTATCCAAATATTCTATGTAATTCTGACATTGTACTACATGCCCTTTTAATGGGCCACACAAATGTATTTCCTAATAAAAATGGCAAAATCTAGCAATTAAGGAAAATGCATACAAATGACAAAGGCAAAAGTACTTGTAAAAAGTGTAAAACAAATGAAAAGAAAATGTTAAAAGAAGCTGCTTAAAAGTCCTCAAAAGTAAACAACACGATGACGGGGGCACTCAAAAGATGAATCATAAAACGAAGCCCCGGCAGCCCATAAAAAACCACATTGTGCCGAGGCGCACTTAAAAATCCACCAACCGTCAGCCACCTCCCAAAACATCATCATCAACATCATCATCATCATCATATGGGGGACAAAAGTCGTCTCATCAGTCTCATCAGAGTCTCGTCGGTCTCCGCGAAATCCCATAAAAATTGCAACATAAAAATTAAACCACTAAACGCAGCAAAATTGCTGGGCTTTTGGGGCGCTGATAATGTGCCCAGTTTGGTTCAGTTCACATTTTTAATACCCTTTTGCACTCGAAGTCTTATATTATGTTAAGATATTAAACACATTTACTTTACTATAACTCATGTTGGCATCTAAGT
This sequence comes from Drosophila histrio, assembly GCA_958299025.2. Lineage (NCBI taxonomy): Eukaryota > Metazoa > Arthropoda > Insecta > Diptera > Drosophilidae > Drosophila > Drosophila histrio. The sequence continues at coordinate 20,200,431 of OY282581.2, forward strand.
ACTTGAGTTTATCGTTTACTATATAGATATAGTCTAACATAGTAAACTAAGTTTTTATGAAAATTTCATTGTGAACTACTCTATAGTTTATGTCAAGATCAGAAACATAAATAAGAATCACTACTTTGATTAAGATTATCTTGTTATTTATTCGGATATGAATAAGATTTACTTCATGAGCGACAATTTCATTTGCTGTTCTTATTTCTAGTTTATTTTCGATTATTTACAGCTTTCAATAGATGTATTAATTATTAATTTATTAATTAATATTAACACTTTTATATTTAAACAAAGATCGGTTTATATTATGCTCGTTTTCTTAAGATTCTTTAAGATTGTCTTGTTATATTTCTATTTTAACAATATATAGCTTGGGATCATTCTTTTTTATCAGTCAGAGTATTGTAGCTTCGACTCGTCAAAAGTAATTTGTTTTTTATGTATTTTAATGACTTTGACTTTGGAGTTTCAGGGCTTGGATTGTGTTTTGTGTTTGTGTGTGAGTGTAATTTTTTAAAGAGTGCAGCAGTTCATAAAGCGAACCCCAGTTAGTTGTTTTAAGTCGCCCTCACGTTCGCGCTCCCATGGGCAGCTGCTGCTGGAATTGGTATGAGGGGGGAAGTTGCCGCTTAGTCGTAATAATATTCAATAATAATACTACATGTACACATTTCAAATATCGCATAAAAAGCACTTGCTCAACATTTCAGACATGCTTCGACTGCGCCTTTAGAATTTAATGTGCTTATAATGCCGCCTGCTGGCTCTTGAGCCCAATTTCGAACCCAAACCCAAACACAAAACCCAAACCCAATCCCTATTTGCAATCTTCAATCCAATTCGAATTCACATTCGACTCGGCGCACACACGTTCACGTAATTGTCAGAGCAACCCTCGTCGCAATTTCTGTATGTTTAATGGCAAATGATGTCAATTCCGATGCGAGGCAACCCCCAAGGAGGATGCTCAAAATAAAACTCAGCTCATTTTTCCTATTCCATTTACATTTTCCGTCGAAAATTGAACTTAATTGGTGCGTGAAGTGTGTGTGTGTGGATACTGAGGGGATTTCATTGCTGCCAAGTAACAACTATTGGCAAAGTAAATTTCCCATTACTTTCTCGCTCTCTCTCTTAGTATTGTTGTTAAGAACTTGTCAGCTGCCATGTCAGAAGTCTACCCATGATAAGATGGTCGTATTATAATTGGCCAAGAAGCAGAAGGAAAACGTCAACAATCAAATTAGACAGCTGCTCACATACGAGGGGGGTTTAAATGATTTATTAAATTAATTATAGACTGACCGCAGAGATAAATATAAAAATGTTAAATGCAATCCAAGAAATCAATTTCATATATTTTGTATTAGCAGAGAAAGGTTACATTTCAAATTAATATAATATTTATAATAATATAGTAAATTAATTCTTATAACATTAAACATTTTAAGCTTCAATTAATAGTAAATTAAGAAATGTATTTAATAACTATTATAATTAATACCATATACGATACGATAATGAAAGTAAAGTTTAAGTTAATGTAATACACTTCTGTTAATTTCGACTTACTTCTGTAAAGTGGTATCTAAATATATTAAACACCTTTAAGTGTAGCGCAAACTTGGAGAGAATAGTGAGAAAGAGCTTTGGAGGGTTTGTTAATAATTTCTCAAATCAATAAAAGTTCTCTTTCATCTGTTACTTGCACTTTATACTACTGAAATGTAAGCACAATTGACTTTCGAATCTATTTTAAGTTTAAGCTGTTTAATAAATTTCCATTTTGTTGCTTTGTTTCGACTTGAAGATGAGTTAATTTTGGCTTTAACACGAATTTCTGTAGTATGTGTCAGTTTTAAATACTTATTACAAAAACAACCCTCGTTGTTGCATAATGCTCGGGCAGGCATCCAAACTGATTAGCATAAATTCGTCTATGTCGTTTGCTGGCAACGTTGTCGACTTTGTCGTTGTTGTTGTTGTTGTTGTTGTCGTCTTTTGTCAACGTGTCTTGCATGGCAAGCAAAAAGTTTAGCAGCCAAATGCAGACAAGGCACGGACTAGGATCTTGGGCCTGAGCTCTGAGACACTAAGGTTCTAAGGCTTGGGGGCCACGGCATTTGGCTGGCACATGGAAACATGTGTCACTGAGGGCTGTCTACTTATTGCACGACTAATGTCAGTTGCACTCGCTATTCTCTATGCAGATGCCCCGCTCCCTGACAGTCCTTGCTTTCCTTCTCAGCCATCGCAGCCCGGCAGCCAACAAAAGGTAACAAACTTCCTGGCACAAAAAGCTTTTTAAACTGCAAAATGCAAGCCATGGAATTTCTTTAGGGGGTTGCCATTCTAAGGCGTTGCCTGGACAGAAAAGCAAAGACCAAGTGTGTGGGAAAGGAAGGCAGTGGGAATGGGAATAAGAATGGAAATGAGAAGGGAGGGGGGGAGAAGAATGGGCTGTGTTTTTCCATTCAAGCGCAAATTATTTCTAAGGCGCTGAAGGACGGGGTATAAATGCTAAAGGCAATGCTCTGCTTAAGTAGTTTTATACCCTGTGCTCAAGAAAGGTTAACAAAAAGGGTAGCAACAGTTTAGTGTATAAATAAGTAGAAGAAATACTAAATATCTTTAAAAATACATCTTAGAAATAAATGATTGACTAATAATTAAAGCAGTGTTTTGCTTTTATAGGTATCTTTCAAGGATATTGGTTAGTCGAACGCTTTTAACTAAATTATACTCGCCTTGTTCTAAGCGCTTTCAAAGTCCGTTTCATTTGGAAAGCTTTCCTTACGGTCAATGTCTTACACTTCCCTCTTCGCCTCTTCCCCTAGTGCTGGTTAAATTTTGCATTACAATGACTTCGACAGCTGCAGACCAAATCCAACCCCAAGACCCAAACTCTGCCTGGGTCTGCCTGCATTATCTCACGCATTGCATCAATTTTTCAGAGCCCAACGCCTTCTATTGATATCTTTTTTGGACTGTCGGCAATCTAATTATCGCCCTGGCCCATAGAACCCCAAGGAATTTCGAATGGCGGCCCATCAATTTCACTTAGATTGTTGTTCTTCTTGTTGATTTACAATACGATACGAGTCGAGTCGAGTGAGTGCATGAATGAAGGGTGAATACACAGAGAAGAGTTCAGCAACACTCGCTTTACTCAACAAATGGCTCTAATCATATTTTAGTGGATCCCAACTAATTGTGGACGCGGTTGTTGCCAGCACATAAGGTTGACAGACGGGCAAACAAACCCGAGCACTGAAAACGGGAGAGCAATTTACACCTTGACTGTGTAAAATTCACAAGACATTGTAAAATTCAACTCAAGCAACGACAGTTGACGACTTCAGAATACTCTTGAATAGACTACTTGTCAATCGCTGTCAAAAGTTATAGTTATTAATATGATATGTATAAACTAATGATATAAATAAATATTAAAATTTAAACTAAGTTATTTATCTCATGAATACAATTGTGCTAATAACACTCTTATATAAGAATACTTATTAATAATTATACTAATAAATAAATATATTATAAATCTACATTTTATACGTAAACTATTTATAATATATTATATGAACTGTTGCCTCAAACTTCAGAAAGTAAATCGAAACTATAAAATAAAATAATATTTAAATACTTATTTTACACATATAGTCAGCTCAATAGATGGGATATTTTAAAGATATTAATACAGCTAAAATTAAAGCTGAAATGTCACATCTTCAGCCACAGCTGGAATGCAGCTCGTATGTAAAGGGTATAGGCAGCGTAGACCGGACACTAAAGACGTGTTAATGAAGCAGACATGCAGGCCAGAACTTGGGCCAAGTCGTGGTCCCGCTCTCAGTCTCAGTCTCATTCGCGGTCTTGGTCTTCACAGCTGTTGTTGTTGTAGTTGCTGAATGAATTTGTACAACTTGCAAATCATGTTGACTGACAATCCAGCGCGGGAATAACGTCTGTATGGAGTTGGAAGTGGCACTGCGATGGAGATTGGAACTGAGACTGAGACTGAGCCTGAGACTTGTGCGGAGACAGGGCAAAACTTTCAAAGTGCTGAACGTGGCGTACAAACAGTGGAACATATTGTGCCATACATATTATGAAAATGTGTGTCTGAGGCCCATAAAGGGGGAAACAGTGTCAGGGCTAGGGAGCAAACGGGAATAATGGGACGAGGAGAGGGTAGAGAGTTAGCAGTTGGCTGGCTGGCTGTTCTACTAAATCAACATCATTAAGTTTTCTGTTTATAAAGAAAACACTTGAGCATCGGTGCAAAGACTTCTTATGTATTTTGTATATTTTTTTTTATTTTTTTTACTTTTATTATTTCTCTTTTCATGTTGTTCACTTGTTCGGTTGTTCAGTTGGTTCAGCTTATTTCATTGTATTTACAGAAACCGATGATGCGAGCCAGTGTTATTTTAAGCCGGTTCAATGCAAGACAAGGAAGTTTTCCCTGTTAGCGCTCGAAAAAGCGATACTGAACACAAATTAGTAGTAAACTGAACTGAACTCAGTTGAAGTTTCTTGCATATTTGCTTAGCCATTTTTGACCAAAGCCAGAAACTGCATTCATAAGTTACTTAGTTCACTTAGGTGAGAAAGAAGCGCAAGCAAACCAAAGGCAAGTGCATTGCCAAGTCAAGTCATCCATTATGTATGTCGAACGACGAGCCAAACAAAATGTGAAAGAAGGTAAATAAACAACAAAGTCACGAAATTGTTTATACAATAAATAAAGAGCCGTCTGCGCGCTCAGCGAACAGCAAAAGTATCTTAAAGATACAAACAAGATTTCAGCATGGTGCACGCATGCCGAACATGCCTTGACTCTGGTCTGTTGCCCTGCACTTGGCACTTGGCACTGGGCAGGACAGGATGTGTGGATGCTCCTAACGCACACACACACACACACACACACATAGACCCATCCAAAATGGATAGATACTTGTAATGCTCAAGCATGCAGCTCAAATTACAAGCGGGCAAATGTTTAAATACTTGAGTGCTCAGTCCAAGCATCCGAGCATATTAACTTTTGCCTTACTTTACTTTGCTTTGTCAACACAACAATTCACTTAGACACAGTTGCCGACAGTTCCAGTTGCAGTTGCAATTCAGTCAGTTGCCAGTTGTCAGTTGCAAGTTGTCAGTTTGGTTGCTGCCTCAGCAGCTGAAAACTTATTGGACCTAAGACATCATCCCACGCTCCTTTCGTGTGGCGCCATCGAAGCGCAATGACATTGAAATAGATGGGAATATGTTAGGTCTTTAGCGTTGACAACAGACAATCAAACAGATATTTACATAGGAAATTCCATTAATTTTGACATTTAAATAGCTAATAGTGCCAATAATAATATTTTTGAAATTTAAGCTTAAAATTCCTGATTAAGGTTAAGGTATTAATTAATGCTTGAGCAGATTCTACACTTAATAAATATGTTAAAAAAAGACAGATTATATTTAAATATCCATTAGTGTTTAGAACTTAACTGTATGTATTTCTAGTCTAGCAAGTCATTTTAAGATTCGTTGGCTTGTTTCATTTACACCCTAAAAATGACAAAATGTATGAATGAAACTGCGCTGCAGTTATATCAGTTTTATTGCTGCATACTTTTAGGCATACACATAAGTATTATAGAATTGTTTTGTGTAATTCTGTTATACAGTTGAAGACCAGTAAGAGACTATTATAAAATGCATTCTGACTAAAAAGTCCAATATCCTCAAGAGCTCCTGGATAGGGTCTTGATGTAATGTATTGAGTTGATCTCCCACATTTACATCAGTATCACCCCTAAAACTTCTCTTCAACTAAGTGATCAATAAATCTGTATTTAAGTTTTGTTATATTCATAATTACAATTATTTTGAAGTTCAATTTCTGATTAGACTAATACCTGAAACACTGTTTTGTAATAATTGTAATGTAGTAATTGTATAATTGTAGCTATGTATAAAATCTTGAACTCTGAACACTGAACTATAAGGTAAAAGCTTACAAATTAAAACTATTGCAAATTACAAATTAGAGCAGTAAAACATGTATTTATCAAAAAAGGATCTGTTGCTAATAAATGAAAAATAAATTTATTGCTTTAAATAACTTTTTAATAACTATTTATTTTCTGCGAAAGACTAAAACTGAAATATATCCCGAAATAATAATGGAATTGTTTTTGAAACCGAATTATTCTACATAATATTAATGAGTGGCTACTTTATTATATAGTGCAATGTAAGAATCCTCGACTAGTAAATACTATAAGTATAGACGTTTTTATAAAAATAAATGTTCCCTTAACCACCGAATCAGTTAAAGCTTAAATTTAATTAATACACTTGGAACACAAAACATAAAATATATTAAAAATACTTCAATTTATATGTAAACATTCAATTTATTAAAAATAGTCTTTTGGCAAATAATAAATCTTTATGTATTTATACTTATTTTCCGGGACATCTGTATGTTTTTTTTGAGTGTTGTTCACATATTTATAACACTGCTTTATGCGTATTTACCGGGTATATAAATCAGCTTGACTAATAGCTGGAAAACTGCATTTGATGGGGTTAAACGAATGTCGTTTGATGTGTTAATTTTTCACTAATAACTTCAAAACATTCTCGACGCTTCATAAAGATGGTAAGACTTGTATTGTGTAGAGCAAGAAATCATTTGAATTAATTTGACTTATTAGCAGCGTGTCATCAGTATCATAGTAGTATTGAGTTTGCTGCTGCTGCAGGTGAGGGGAAATGGAAAAGCTATTTCCACGAAAATTAAGGCTCGCAGCGACAGCGCCGCGGCAGCTGCCGGCAATGGATCCTTCTACGATCAGTGCGATGACATATTTAAAGCGGAAAACTTTGATGCCTACATCATCAGGGCCATAATAGAGAATTTGATGATGCGCCTGCAAACGGCATGCGGGGTGGAGAAAATGCTACCCCTTGTGCCCGCCATTGTGGGGGGGAGTTTGTGGTGCGATGGCAATTTACCCACGACCACAGACATACTATTGAACTACATTTTGGACAAGGTCGATCGCGATTGCCGAAAGATAACAGGGTTTCATAGTGTATACGTTAGATCATCCGATTAAATCGATCGGCATTAATAAATGAAACTAAAGGTCTACCTTAATACCTGGCCGTATGTAAAATGTATTTAAATTGTATTTAAATTGAACATTAAGTTGCTTTCGACTGCAGCTCATCGGAGTAGAGTTCCAGGCTGCGCTTGGCATTCTTCAGCAGCTGTAGGTCCCTGGTGAATCGATCTCCAGTTGCATCTCCCACTGGCAGCACAGCCTCCAGCAAAATGGGAACAATCTGTTCACCCACCGACTGGAAGAGTTGTGCTATCTTTATAATTGTTGCCGGATCCGGCAGACCAGGAATTCCGGCACGTCCTCCGGCTGAATTATTGCCGCTGAGGTCTCGACGTCGTCGTCGTCTCTCGTCCGAATCCTCAACGGTTTCCTCCGATGACGAATCATCATCATCGCCATCGCCATCGCCATCACCATCGCCCTGCAGTATATTATTAATATTGTTAATATTACTATTATTAGAATTGTAATTATTATTATTATTGTTATTATTATTAATATTATTATCATACTTAAGCATATAAACATTTTTTTGACAAAACTTATTAGTTTTCTGGCTAAAATCTTAGTTCTTATACCTTTCGTCTAAAACTTGACTTTATAGATTCCTCTATTGATGCTGATCAAGAATATATACCTTATGGCATCGACCACGCTTCCATCTGCCTTAAACACCATTTAAAACACTCATACAGGGTATACAAAATATATATACTCTTGATTTGTGAAACCAGTCTGTTTTATCAGTCGACACAAATTAACGTAGTTAAAGATAAATAATAAAAAAAATGGAATAAATTAATATAAAATTAAGCCGATCAGTCGAGCGCACGCGACAGTAGAATACCCTGTGCAGGTCTTCAAAGAAAAGTATTTTCATTATAATGGGATTTAAATATATCGCTTGAAGTCGATTTTGCTTGCATCGAGAGTAGGTAGCATGCGATAGTCTGGCAACACTGGACTGCGGCTATTGATTGTTTATGTTTAGTTCGCCGCGGCGCAGCGACTGCGCTGCTACTGCGCTGCTGCGACGCATCTGAGTTCAATATTCGATCGCGCTGAAATTTGTGGCACACATTGAGAGTAGGATACTTACCATGTGTGCCAAATCTCAAGTATTTAGCTATAAAACTGCTCTTGTTATCAGCTTTTTCGAGTTATGGGCGAAGGGGGCGTGGCATCGCGATGAAATTGTCACGACACATTGAGCCCAAGCTTCTTATCATGTGTGCCAAATCTCAAATCTCTAGCTTTAACATTGCTTATGCTACGGTGATTTTTCTAATTTTAAAACAAACGGGGCATGATATCAAAAATTGAAAATAAACTTAATCTGCGTATGGTACTCAGGAATCTACATTCCAAATTTGAAGTCTCTAGCTCTTATAGTTACTGAGATCCACGCGTTCATACAGACGGACAGACGGATGGACAGACGGACAGTCGACTCGGCTATTGATACTGATAAAGAATATATATACTTTATAGGGTCGGAGATGCCTCCTTCTGCCTGTTACATACATTCACACAAATTCATTATACCCATTTTTTAATGGGCACAGGGTATTTAAAAAGTAAAATTCACATTATAAAATCAATTAATCACAATTTTCCAGTTAATTCACCAATCTCAAGAGGATCTCAAGCTTACCTTTGGCCTTGCCTCACATTCAAGGCACTGCTGCAGCAACAGGATGAGGGCTGATAACAGCAACAGACGTCCCACATGGAATGCCATCACACAATTGATCCGAGCCATTTGGTGCTGGTTGCCACATTTATAGGCCTAGACTGGGCCATTGTTTTAATGGATCTAATCTCTAAATCGGCCTTGCATGTCACAAAATGCAAACTAAATTGATCAATTTAACTGACATTCATTTGAAGTGCAAGCTGAAAACTTCACGTCACGTTATAACCGCAACTATTGACCATGCCAAAAGGTCGCAAAGAACTCGAACTTGCTAGTTGCCATCAACTTGCCAAACTCTTCAAATGGCTTTGTTGCTTATTTTTGTTATTTTTTTGTTTTTGGTCATGGAATGCGCCGACGAGTGCAGTTTTTTGTCCACAGCTCAAAAGCCGGCCCAACCCAGCCCAGACCAGGCCAGAAGCGAGGCGGCTTGGCAGCTTGGCAACTTGCCAAGTCTCACATTCTCAGGTAAGACGAGACTCGGACCAGGTAGATTCGGGCTGGCAACAGCCGCAGGCACATAAATTGTAATTTAAGCGTGCGTTCACTTCTCCCAAGTGGATGTGGATGTGGATGTGTTATTATTAAATCAAATGTGGCTGCTGTTGCAGCAGCAGCAACAACAACAACAACGACAACGACATCGCAGGTGATTGGAGTCGAGTCTTCGCAATCGTGGCACTTTGTTGCAGTTTCAGTTTGGCTTCAGATCCGCATTCGGACAGTCAGTGACCGGAAAGAAACGCGAAAACAGTGTCAGAGATTTGGAAAGTGAGTGAAATTTCAACTGAAATTCGACATTAAAATTGTGATGAATTGAAGTTATAACAAAAGATTAAAGTTGAATCAGTGGGATTCACATAAAGTAAATATTATTACTTACAAAGTTACGAGAAAAACAAGATAATCAGCCGCACAGCAGCAACTTTCATCATTTATTCAGCTTTAAATTAATTCACTTATATTTCAGCTGTACACCTACCTACTTAAATTCAAAATGAATTTATTTTCGCGCCTTAAACGAATTAGTGCTGGTAATAAGGTGAGTTAAGTTGCAAAACTTTTACAATTTTTATAATGTATTAATTATACTAAATTCAAACTTACCGCTTACTGTAGCGTTGCCACATATTTAAAATATTCGCCTTGTAACACATAACAGAATTACTCCTCACTTAACGAAACTCACTCTGGATAACAGTGCACTTTACATTATTTGTTCACTATATTAAACGACATTTATTTTCTTGCAGAGCTCGGTTACGCTTCCCGTAACAGTTCCAGGTAAGTGTACGCATTTATTTAAAACAAAACTATATTAAGTTAAAACACTATTTCATTTAAAACTGCGATTTACAGCTAATAAAGTCAGGCTGTTGGCTTACAGAGCATTAAACCAACAGCATGCTGTTAATAACAGTTTAGAACAAGTTAATGTTAAGATTATGTTAAATAAAATACGCATGTACTTTTTTTAATAAAATCTTTACGCACAGTACCGTCGCAGAACGAGCAGGAGAAAGATTCTCCAGAGATTTATAAAGTGATAGCGGAGGATAAATTGCCAACAAATTGCAAAAATAATCGAGAAGGTGTGTATATGTATAATATAGAATATATGTAAGCTCAAATAACACGATATAAATTGGCTGATGCAAGAACATGCGTTTATTAGTGCATGTGTGTGTGTGTGTTATATTAATAGTTTTCTTTTTATCGAGAATCTGCCCAGATAAAGAAAATGTGTTGCATGCATATTGATTTCCCCAAGCTGAAGGAAAAAACCACCGTGCGATTCAAGCAACAACTCAAGCGTGGCAGTTAGTGACGTCAGCATTGATACAGACACAGATACAGAAAAAGTGAATTTAGCACAGAATCTAAAGAACCATAGATATTTATAGAAATTGATGAGGTCTAATGTCTGTAAAATTTCTATATTTATGTTGAAAAGCATGTGCATTTGTGCGAATTGTGTTATCTTTTAAGTTGTAGTTCGTTCCAACCTCAAAAAATACTCAAAGTACGAGTGAAAGTCACGCTCAGAACATATAGTACATATGTACATATGTATGTAAGAGAACCAGTGTTGCCAATTCAGCTATTGTCCCGCCAGTTCTGGAGTTTTTCAAATGCCAAACGATGAAACAATTGTGAAATAGCGGCAGTTGGTAATTGTATTGAAAATACAAAAAGCGGTGAATCTTTGCCTAATATTATACATTTTTATAAAATATAATTCCAAATAATTAATCAAATTTGAGTGCCGAATGAAATTTAGCTTTTTGATTGGCTTATATGAACATTCTAGCCTTATTTTATATGTTGATATAACTTGTTGAGTTCATAGAAGGTTGGCAACACTGAAGAAAACACACGCACACACACACATATACAGTAATTCAAGTAATTGTTTTGACAAAAATAAAAAGCACATAACTATTTTAAAAATTAGTTAAATCCCATGGATTTCATTATTTCTTCATTTTAACTATATACCACAATAAAATGTGAACTTGTTTATGTCAAAACAATTACTTGACCAACTGTGCACAGACAATAAACGCACTCAATGAGCTCAATTGACGTTGATTAATGGCAATTTTCTGATCTACGCCTTAATCAACAGCTTTATCAGCCGACATGGTGAAGGAAGAGAATTTTACACCCGACGGAGCCGACGAGGAGATGCTCGGAGCGGGAACAGCCGAAGACAAGTTGGCCGAGCGCCGGGATGAGGTGAAATTCATCAAGGGCGATAATCCGAACGGCGATGCCAAGATTGATATTGGGAACCTCAACGGAGGCAAGCCGGTAAGACCAATTGAGAAGAAACTCTAGGGAGTATCCATATAAATTAAACCTCATTGCCTTGCAGGAATTCACCGGCATGAGCAAGGAGGAACTGCTGAAGTTCGCCAATGATCCGTTCTGGGTGCGCTTGCGTTGGATCTTCTTCGTGGGCTTCTGGATAATTTGGGTGGCCATGCTGGTCGGCGCCATTCTCATCATTATCGGCGCCCCCAAGTGTGCTGCCCCCCAGCCGTTGCCCTGGTACAAGCTTGGACTGCACGCCAAGTTCGGCAACGCGGATGCCGTCAAGTCGGAGGACGTCAAGTCGGCCCAGAAGATCTATGCGTCTAGTGTCATTTACGAATTGCCCGCATTGCTAACGTACGAGGTGAAGAAACCGGATGTAGAGGCACAGATCAGGCGACTTGTGGATCTCTACAAATCCAGCGACATGAAGGTCGTGCTCGACCTGACGCCCAACTACGTGGGCAAGGACTCGCAGCTGCTGAAGGACGCTCTAACGAACGAGGAGCGGCGTGCGGCGTTCGTCTGGGTAAACGGAGGCAGCGAGCTGCCCAACAACTGGAAGAAGATTGGCGGCAACTCCAGCGCCTGGGAGCAACTGGAGGGCAGCTATGTGCTCTCCCAGTTCCAGCCCGGTACCTACGACTTGAAGATGAACTCGACGCTGGTGCGACACGAGTTTGCCGGCGTGCTGAAGCATCTGATTGGCCTGGGTGTCCACGGGTTCCGATTGAAGAACACAAAGTTCTTCCTGGTAAACGACAATCTGGCCGATGAGGGAATCTCGCTCACACCCACGGCTCTGAATATGATAGACTATGGCTTCTACACGCACACGCAGACTACTTTCCAGAGCGGACTGGGCGACGTGCTCTACGATTACTTGGACGTTGTGAAGACCGCCTCGCCGGATGGCTTCCTCTCGGTGGCCGAGGATATGATGCGTCCCGAGGCCTATGTGCTGAGCGAATCGGGCGGATCCATGGGCGTTGACCTGCCCATGTACGGCGAGTTCGTGAAGACGCTTAGCACCTACAAGGAGGACAAGAAGTGGCCAACACAGTTGCAGCAAACTATCCAAAACACTGGCAACGGCAGTTGGTTGCAATGGAACTTTGCCGACGTCTACATTGACACGCCCGCGCATCCCTCAGCCCTGGCGATCTTCCTGTCCCTGTTGCCCGGCGTGCCCGTCGTGCCAGTGGACTCCATTGAATACTCTAAAGTCAGCCAGGACACCTACAGCCACATCCAGGAGAAGCGTCTGTCGCCTTCCTACATGCACGGCGAGTTGCAGTTGCTGGGCACCAATCAACTCATCGCCTACTCCAGGTGAGCATATCATCTCATTGACCCATTGTAGTTCTAATCTCTAATCATCTGCTTTCCCTGCACTGCTAACGATTGAAGGCAAAGGTATATTAATCTAAAATATCATTTAACAATTCACTTGCATTTAAAGCCCTTTTAATCAGAGAATCGAACCGCAAACAATTGCTAATAATATTCTTTGTGCCCTTGCAGAATCAAGTCTGGCAGTCCCGGCTTCGTGGTCATCTTCAATCCCACCGACTTGCCGCAGCCGGGCAACTTTAGCGCAGACCTCAAGCTGCCCGAGAAGATGACCGTCTCGTTCTTTAGCGAGAACTACAACAGCTTCGACAACGGCACACAGTTGACCCACTCGAGCAGGGTGAATCTCGGCGAGTTGAAGGTCGCACCGCACTCGTCCCTTGTCCTGACCTATGTCCCGGTGAAGACCGAGTAAGGACTCGGGCGGGGGGAAATCATCAATCAATAATCAGCACAATAAATATAAACAATATAATGCTTAATACTACAGTATTCAACTGCATTCCAACCGCTGAGATTAAAAGCCGCTAAAGAGAAACAGCTGAAGAAAAAACAAACGGAATTATAAATGTTTAATATCTATAAACAGTTACATTTGAAAGATTGTTTTATGTTTTGTTAGACGCTTGCTAAAAATATATAATCATTGCTTATATTTGAAAATTATGTTTTAACTTGTACGCCAACTAAAAACAAAATCTGATTGGTATAGGCAAAGTTACTGGAAGTTTAATGAGTGCGGATACCCAGTCGGAGAGTGCCAGAGTGCTCCGTTTTGTTATTGATGTAGTAAGCAGTGCTTTTCCACAGATCATTATGGACGCTAGTATTCGCGGCCATGCCCATATAAAAATAAGCAGCGGTGTAATCAGCATTACACAGGCAAGGAAGCGCTTACAGCTTATAAGTAAGCATCGCGTAAGCGATTAACTCAGCGCGCGATTTCCCACTGGGTAATGTCAATGTTATGTGAACCACCCTGTTCTCCAATTGGCATTTCAAAAGACGAACGATTGGCGAATGAATCTACTTAGATCACTTCACGAAATGACGTGACAATAAAGAAATGTTTGTTTTATTTAGGTTATTTGCTAAATTAGAAGCTACAAATGCATGTTTTGCATCTATAAATGCAAATTGAATTCCGTGATTTACTTTATTTAATAAAATATGTTTTAAAATTGTAAAATTAAACAGTTTTGAGTGATTAGTACTATCGATAATATCGAATGAAATGCCTCCACACACACACTTATCGATATGTCGATAAACAACTAGTGTTCAACAGCAACACTTTAGCCAAGACACAAACCGCAGCAACAGCATTTGAATTCCGCGCCAACTTTAAAAGCAGTTACGCAAACTACAAGAAATATAAACATATGAGAAATAGATTTTGCTTTGTTGAAAACTTTGAACCGCACAAAAGAAAATTGCAATGGAGAAAACGCGTATGGCATACGTAAACACAACTATGAGTTAGTGTCTGTGTGTGTGTGTGTGTGCGTGTGTGGGGGGGGGGGGGAGGCCAACTTTGAAATCCAAATATTTAGCATAGCAGGAAAACAAAAGGAGAGCGGAAAACCACAGACAAATAATCAAAATCGACAAAGCGAAATGAGGCAAAAACAAAGCGGCCAAAATGTTTTTAGTTTTGCCAATGGCAATGGCAGCCTGGGGAGCATCAGGGCCAAAAAGGATATGCGCACGTGCTAATGTGATTAGATACACACACACACACACACAGACACACACACACTGACACAGCAGCCGGGGCACAACACACTCATATGTGGCAAGTTGTTAAAGGCAACCGCAACATGAAGTGCAGTTGATTGCGGCAAGCCAACAACAACAACAACAACAGCAACAACAACAACAACTGAAATAGAAGATGAAGAAAAAGTTTAGCATTTGTATCTGTGAGATGCAAACTATTGTTGCGCAGGTCATCATCATTATCAACACACAGCAGCAGCAGCATTGTCATCATCATCGTGGAAACTTTTGGTCAGCCCGCTGAGCATTTGTATCTGGGAAAAGTATCTGTAAGATACAGTTACAGTTAGACAGATACACACACACAATTATTTTTGTCGCAACAACTTTTCCATCAGCAAGTCGTCAAACGCAGATTCTAAACATCCCTTCGCTTCGAAACAAGTCCGATTCCGGCCGCACTAATTTAATTGCAACGTGCAACATGCGGTGACCGTGCCACACCCCCCCCCCCCCCCCACGTCAAGCCTAGCCAGCTTAACCCTTTAAAGCCTGCTTACGTTGAATTAGTTATTCTTGATCTCGATCATTATCAAACTACATATATCTAATTTAATTCAATTAATTGAATTTATTGCAACTGACAGCTCAATATGCAAATTTCTATGTCAGACAATAGACTTTACACTCAATCAAAATCTATTTACAACATGTTTCCGTTTCTATAAGAGAATTTTAGATTTGTTTTCGGGCTGACAATCAACGAAATGTCAAATGTCTAAAGATTTCAACTGATGGTCACCACAAGTCTTAACAGATTTCATCAGTTGACCGATTATTTCACGTAATTCTTAGCTCTGCAGATACTTGTCATATGTCTAAATATATTGTCTTATTGTAACTATCACTTAGATAAACACTTGATAAACAATTGACTTGATAAATAAGAGTTTTTAAGTTGCTGCGACAGACCTTTCAGCTATATTGTCTATCGATATCTATTTAAAATATGCATAAATATATGGCAGATACCTTTTACATTGACAACAGCCTGAATATATCTGATAGATATTAAGGAAACTATCTGAAATATATAGCACAAATATCTATAGATGCTTTCAGCAGCAAACTATCTGAAATATCACATAAATACTTATGTCTGATAGATAATTGAAGCTAAAGCTACAAAAAACTAATTAAAATACTGCATGCTAAATATAATACTAATAATACAAATAAATAATATAATAATATAAATATTTAAATAAAAAATTAAATATAAACATTGCATAAATATATACAACAGAATTTTCAGCTATATAAACTATAGATATCTATCTAAAATATATATATAAATACCTGACAAAGTATCTATCTGTAAAATATACATAAATATCTAACAAAAGTTTGTGTCTTGTATTTATGTATATTTTAAATAGATCTAATATATATTAACAATATATATTATATTAGCAGAAGCTATTAAAAACTATATAAAATATAGCTGAATATATCTAATGGATATTAAGGAAACTGTCTCAAATATAGCACAAATATTTACAGTCTTTTTCTGCTAAATACCACATAACTATGCCTGATAGATAATTCAAACTGAAGCTGTAAAAATCTATCTTAAATACTATATGCAGACTATAATAAAAATAAATAAATTAAATATATATAGTGCATAAATATATACAACTGGATTTTCAACTATAGAAGCTATAGATATCTATGGAAAATATACATAAATATCTGACAAAGTTTCTGTCTTGTATTTCTGTAAATTTTAACTACTATCAGATGTTTTCTGCTGAAGCAAAAGGAAACTATCTGAAATATTATTGCATAAATATTTCTGACAGATATTTCAAGCTAAAGCTGCAGAAAATAAGCTTATATACAGAATGCTGAATAGAATAAATAAATTAATATTAAATATTGCATAAATAGATCTAGCAGAAGCTATTAAATACTATATAAAATATATATAAATTTCTGCTAGATACTTGCTTTAAAAAACGACAGCAAACTAATTTAAATATTGGCTGAAAAGGCATAAAAAAAGACATGCAAAAGCAAAGAAAACCGCCTAATATAAAGCATAAATAACTGACAGATACTTACTTCAAATGCGTTTGGAAAACTCTCTTAGTTATTGCATAAATACGAGTCACAGATAATTACTGAAAGTTGTCTTAATACGCATCGTATACGTGATATTTTTGCTGCAAGCATGAACTTGAATTGAGTGCGTTGATGATAATGAATATAATATTTCAGTAACAGAAATATATTTATAATTTAATGGAATAATGCTAAATTGTAGAAAAATTTTGTATTTAGTCAAAGAAAATAGATTTCAGTGTACACTGTGGGGTTAAAGATACATATGTTAAGTGAGCAAAAAAGAGAGACTCAAGGATAATAAGTTGTTTGGCGACAACAACAACGACAACAACAACACCAAAAACAACACTTCGTTGCTAATTTGTATTGATTTTTGTTTTTATCGCGTTTCGCATTTGGTTTTTGTTTTTGTTTTGCATACTCTTTTTTTTGATGTTATTGTTGTTTGTTTGTTTTGAACTTTCCCATGCATAAATTTTGCATATTAATTGGAGCGACAACACATTCCTCTCTTCCCCCGTTCTACCAACTTCTCCATTCCCCCCTCTCATATTGTCGCACATCCTTTACTCGTTTTGTCTAGTATATGGACGTCACTGTTATTAGTTGGCCTAAAAAACGCCATCAGGCTTTGATTAACATTTTGTGCACACAAATGACGGCCAAATGATGGTCGGGTCTAAATGAGTTGCATCTAATTGAGTGACAAGCAATAACAACAACAGAAACTGCAACAACAACAACCACAGCAACACGTCCATTTTCACAAACTGTGCCAATTTGTTTTAAAATGCATCAACCTGGCGCTCAATCAGCCCATGCCAAGTTCCTCAATTCCCACCCAGTTTTGTATGTATCTTCGTCCAGTTCCAACTCGTAGCGCCTGTTCCCGACTGTTTTTCAATTTGCATGCAAGCGTCAATTTCTCGACCCTTGCCCTCCCCCATTCCCCCCCCGCTTAACCCACTCAATGCCCTTGGCCGCCGCCCCCCTCACAGTTGGTTGGTTAAAAGGTTTTGTCCTTTGCTGCTTTTTATATGCAGATTGCCTGTTGTATCTGTGAGTCTGCGTGTGTGTGTGTGTGTGTATCTCTCTTTTTGCCTTTGAGTTTTTGGATCGTGTGTTTTAAATTACTTAACTGCACACATCTTGGACGAGTCTGAAGCATTTTTTTTTTTTTGGCACTACTCAATTTGTCATTAAGCGCAATTTGTTGGGCTTCTGACCTGCAACTTCTCGAATTTCGTGGCAATAAGAAAGAAAAAGAAAGAAAAACAACAAGCAAATCAGTATCAACACAAATTGGCAAACAAAAAAAAAAGGCGATAAATATTTCAGAATCATTCCAACGCCTTCAAAGTGCAGAACTGCAACTGAAATATGACAAAAAAAAAAAAGAATGGAAGAATGAAGATCGTAATTAGCTCGTTATACCTTATTTCTTACTCACGATCTCTCGTTTAATTCACTGTTATTAGGGACTCTGAACTAATCAACTTTGATGTAGTGTCCATTATGTACAAATGATCCAAAATAACTACGTGTAAATCTGTAGACAAAGTCGTCACTTCCGTTTCAAATGTAAGTCTTGTGTGCAGAGAGAATTGAAACAGGCATTGAATTAAGAAATTTCCTCTTCTTCATCTTCTTCGTGTTCTTCTTCTTTCACACCATATTCTTCACCTTCTTTCCTTGCAATCGAAGTGCTCGAAATTAGTTTTCAAAGTCAGGCGCCAAAAGGAAATTCCTGTCGAACAAACTAATAACTTGTACTAACAGCCCATACAATGCCCATATCAATTATAAACAAGTAAGAGGTAGAGACTGTTGCTTTAATTCAGCTGGCTGCACTACAATATACCCTGTAATTACTACACAGAATATGCAATTCTTAACTTCTATGCAACTTTTAAAATAATATCATCAATCATCTATATATATTCATGCTACATTTTAATGATTTATTTGTATGTTTCTAGCGGTTTTGACGACTTCTTTAGCAAGTCGTATATTCTATTACTTTTCTACTACTCTTTCTACAGAGACTTCTTTAGCAAATCTCTTTAGTTCAGATATATAAGTGTTTAATTCGAGAAGTTTCTTGTCTTTACATTTAACTGAAAACTCTATGAACCGTATAAATATTTTCTAAGATTATTGATCATATTTAACGTATATTTCTTAGGAAATAATGAAATATATAAAACGTTGAGCTGTCATCATTGCTCTTACAGTTTTAGCCAGAAATTCTATTGGGAATTGTTTGCTGTAATTTAGTTGTTTTTACATAATGAGTAATTAAGATAATGATTAATGATTAAGATCTTTACAGTAGCGAACATAATTTATTATATTTAGGTAAACTAAGTATATCTTATGGTGATCAAATTGTGTTAAAACATAAACTCACTGTAGAATTTAATGATTTATGTATGTATTTATGTGATTAATGTATAAACTTGGATACATTAAAAAACCTATCAATCAAACAATTAAAAGCTAACTTCCATTTCATTCGACTTTATGGATACAAATACAAAATTATAATTTTATATAATTTATAAGAAATTCAAATAAATTCTCGACAAATTTAATAAGCCTATTTTAAAAAGTATTTGATTTAAGCAGGAATTAATATCAAAACCAATATCGGGTTCTGTTTGGTTACACACTGAAATGACTAGATTCTGTAAAGGGTTTTATTTTAATTTTGTCCTTTCGGAACGTAACGATATATTGGAGATTTTAAATTCCTCAAAATGTTAGGAAAGATAATTGTTTTAAAAAATATGTAGTTAAACTTATATGGGGCGAAAGTAATCACCCTATTGGAAATCGCTTTAACTTTTTCAAATGTGGCGCAAAATAATGGAAACAATTCTAAAGCGATTCTGTTGGCTTGCTGATTTGTTTTCTGCGTTTTTTTACTTCACAAATGTCAAAACCGAATTGACATTGGTCTCCAGTCAAAATTTATAGCGTTTTCCATTAGGGTGATCACTTTTTCGCCACCCTGTATTTTATGGTAATAAACCATGCTTAAATTTAAGCTAGAAGTAAGAAAAATATCACAAAAACTGTTTGGAACTAGGCGCTCATACAGACAGACGGACAGACGGACGGACGGACAGAAGGACATGGCAATATCGACTCGGCTGGTGATACTGATCAAGAATATATATACTTTATGGGGTCTGCCGGACTTCCTTCGACCTGTTACGCACATTTTGACAAACTTAATTGACCCTTTTTTACTATTTTTTAATAAAGGGTCTAAAAACTACCGATTCATGAAAAGGAAACGGGTTAGGATTCGTTTACAGTGATATATATTTGTGAAAAGGTTAATATCGTTTAACATCTCCGCTTACGATTCAGGTTTATTTTCCTGAGTCGTGACTAGCCGAATACTTTAAAAGTTAAACTTTTAGTTCTTGAATTCTGAATAAATGAATACAAAAAGTATCTCAAAGAAAGTGCAGACTTGAGACAATGAATTATGTATTAGATGTATAACAATCGCTGGGAGGATCAGTATTCTTTTAAGATGTAGATGCTGTATACTCACATCAGCAATGTGATACCTCCCTAAATCAAAGTACTACAGGGTATTACACTCACGACAGAGGACTCAGAGTCGCTGACAACGTCGCTGCTGGCGTCTGCGGTTGGTAACTCAAATTACTTTGGCCAAGGGGCAAGGGGGCAGTCAACAGTCAGCAGTCAGCAGTCAACACTCGGTATTTGCATTTCGCATTTCTGTGTGCAGCATGCATGCAACATGATGCAGCATGCAACGCCGTCTAAGTTTCATTGCGTCTTGAAGTGACAACGGCGACAGCTAAACGTCAATTTGTATAAATGTGCAAAATTGCCACCGTTTGACATTTGCGGCAAATATGATGATAAAAATAAAACGTAGCAGAACTTGGCAATGGCCGAGGGAAGGGAGGAGAGCGGGGGAAGCTGCAAAGAGTTGGCCAAAACAGAATGAAATGTTAATCGAAGAGTGAGCATGTGAGAATTCGCATTGCAAATCATAAATAAATATTTTCTACTCTTTCTTATTGTTTTGCCATGCCACAAGTAATTTTCGTATCGTTTGTCTTGTGTCTTTAGCCCTTTTCTTCGTTCTCTGGCCAACTGGGTAAACGGGTTTAGTTGCGCGCATCCGTAAGATACTTTTTACAGCAATCATCTTGCTCATCACGGATCTGCGATAATTTATTTATTTGGCCAAAATATGGAATAACTGCAGGCAAACATATTCTTTACAAATCTTGCCAATTTGGCGTAAATCAAGAAGCATTTCACACTGTCACTAACATGATTGAAAACAAACTGGTCAGTTGAAGTGTGCACGACATAATAGTACCCTGTGTCGGTCTTCTTGGTTATTTAGTAAATGATTCGACGTATCTTTCCTATAACAACTATATCATATCGTAGTCAGATTAGAATTGCAATTGATCAGGATTCATACAAACAGTTCCAAATACACAATCTGTAAGTTTGCTAGAAAATGCTTGAGAAACATCAAAGATTTTCATACTAAACTTTAATTTTCAACCGATCTTTCCTATGGCAGCTATATGATAACATAGTCCGCTGCTTATCAAATTTTGAGAGCATGTTTCAGTCAATTCCAAGCACACAAACTGTATATATTGTCAAGATATCTAAAAAAACAACGATTTTCATACTAAATCTTAGTTTTCGATAGATTGTTCCTATGACAGCTATATGATATAGTTAACCGATCTTAACTAAATTTTGTCAGCACTTAAAAGACAATACCAAATACCGAATATGTGAGTTTGGCTGAGATATCTTAATAAACCACGAAGATTTTTCATATATATAATCTTAATTCTCAACTATAGATTGATAATTGTGGTATATAATAGTATAGTGATCCGATCCGGCTTTGATTCGGTATCCTTTAAAACTGAGAGACCAGCTTGCATGAAATTAGATAGACTGACGGAAATAGCTAAATCGATTCGGCAATTGATGCTGATCGAGAATATATATACTTTATAGGGTCTGACATGCTTAATCCATTAATTCGCTAAACATTTTGTGACATATTTATAATACCCGCTGCAAGGATATAATGATTGTTTCATCTAATTATTAATTATTTTATTTGATGGCATAATTACATGCATTTTATTTCAGCACACTTTGCACTTGCCAAAAACTTCTGCGAACGATTTTGGAACATGGTGAACGGAAGGCAGCTTTTAAAATGTGATTAGTGTGAATAGAAGGAGGACATCTCTCGTCCAGAGTCGACAACAAAATGCCGCTGGGCAGCTGAACAAAGACATGCAAAGACAAGGCGATCACACGAGATTCCCCGAGATTCCCCGAGTCCATATGTGACCCGGCGGCTGTTGTTGTGTCGAACGCGGGGAGAGTGACTTTGATCACAAATGCAAACGTCAATGTACGGCAACAAAGTTGTTCCACTTAAGTGCTTGTCAGAGCGCCAGTGATGCCAACTACTTGTCACAAAAAAAAGGCTAAGCCGATCAGAAAAAAAACCGAAATAAAAGGATGAAAACAATTAACAAGGGGCATAATATAGGACAAATGGATTTTTTCTAAAACTGTTGCTTTTTTCTTAAAGCTGTTGCTTTTTGTTATGTATTAGTTATTCGGAAACACTTTATATTTGTCACTGCCAATGATAGCATCATATTTCTTTACTTAGCATTCTTGAATACTTATTTATTTGTCATGCTTCAATTATTGAAAGATGCTAAGAAATTACATTTATATGCGCATGATTATTTGTAGCCAACTATGCATGAATTAGATCAATTTCAATATGAATAGTACTGGATAATATTTATTGCAGATGAAATGGATAGATCTATCAGGAAAACGACTAAATTGGCAACACTGGTCCAAACGGAAAGAGAGTGCGAGAGCGAGAAGCGAGACGAAGAGAGTCACAACATGATTTAAGAACTGAGCGTTGCCGCTTTCGCTCTTTCTGTATGTCGCTCTTTTACTGCATCTCTCTATCTGTTGCTCTATTTTCATCTCTTTTGCGGATTTTGCACTCTACATGCACCAACAAGGTATACGAGCTTGAGCTCTGATTTTGTATTGCACCTTATCATTTTTAGATTAACTAAAAAGTAATACATGGCGATTATGTTAATAATTCAATAATTTCACGTCATATGTAAGCTTATTAAATACTCTAAATACTCAAAATTCTCTTTCTAATTTAAGACAATGAAAGAAGACTGAGTATTTAAAGCTAAATTTCCAGATACCAAATCGACAGATTTAGTTTTTAATAAATAATGAGTTAAATGAGTTAATATGGAAAAGTGGAGTTTTAAGTGCTGTTTGAACACTCGCAAAATATAAGTATAAACCGAAATAGATCTGTTTATTATATAAAGAAACAATTGAAATTGAATTGAAACCTTACTTCGGCTCAACTGATTGTAGCGCATTCAGCATTCAACTTGCCGGAATTTCGCACACTTTATTTTCGCGTTGCAACCAATTGCAAATACAGAAAAGCAATGCCAGAGGCAATTCTGTAGTCGGTAGACGGTAGTCGGTAGACGGTAGTCGACAGTCCGCAGTCCGCAGTCGCCCAGTCGCCCAGTTCGTCGTTCTGTGTGCTGGAAGTCAGTGTTCCAATAAGAGCACATGTTGAGGCAGTCGAATGGCCGGTCGTGGATTTCGGTATCTGTGCTCAAAGCTTCTACAACCAGTTTGCCTGCAACGATCGTCCTTAACGCTTGTTAGCGGTTGCTCTGTATTCGAATTCGCACTCGCACTCGCCCTCGCATCGTATTCATATCCGTATTCATAAACGTTACGTTTAATCGATCAACAATATTCAGATGGAAGTCCGGTTGAATTTGTTGTTGTGATAGTTATGTGATAATGTGTTCGATAACCATAAACATACATATGTATATAAGTAAGTGGAGTGAATAACGAATCAAGTGAATAACAAACTTGTATTCGAAAATGTTGGCAAGCATTAAAAGTGTCGTCTGAAGTTTTACAACACGATCATCGTGCACTGAGAGCGACAATTTCACTCTATCTCTCTCTCTTATTTGGCGTGTCACTTCAACTCTCTCTCTATCTCTATGGCTCTCTCGTTTACTCTCTTGCCTCTTGTGATTTTAGGTTATGCAAGAAAAGCGCGCCACGAATAAATATTCGTATCATTGAAAGTGCAGCAAACTCGCGGCACTTCGGGAATTTATGGCCGCTTGCCAACAGTGCTGCCAAACATCGATAAGTCCTTAAAAAAGAGCCAGAAATAGGACGAAAATTAATAAGAAAAAGGGACAGAAACTCAAGACAAATCTTTAAGTTCAAAATTATTCATTATTTGAATATAAACAAGCCGAAGAGTCGGGGCGGCAGCGATAGTAGGAGAAGGAGCGATAGTAGGAGCGGGAGTGATAGTAGGAAACGATATGCTACAGTCGAAGCCGACTATGAGAGACCCTTTACTTAATCTGTAAAACGACTTTTCCTTTCTCTTAATACTAAGAGAAAAAAAGGCACTTTATTCACCCCCATTTTCTATTGATAATATAACCGCCATGCATAAAACTACATCCAAATATGTTGTTTAGTTCTTGAGGCTTTAATTAATTCCCTTAAAATGGGAAAATACCCTGTAGTGTAACGTCTGTGTTATATTCTTCTTCCTTTGGCCCGACACTGCGTAATATTGTGTTTGTAATAGTTGAGTTCATGAAATAGTTGTTGAGCAATGAAATTTTCAGGAGACATTAGGACCCTTATGCTTGTCCTCTGTGCCAAAATTCAGGACTCTAGCTTTAATAATTCTCGTTTTGTGGCATTTCAAAAATGTTGTTTTCGATTAACGGCACGGTTGAAGTCGTAGCAAAATTTTAACACAACTGGTTCTGCTTAGTCTTTAGACGGACCCACATACCAAAATTGGTGTCTCTAGCTCTTATAGTCTCTGAGATCTAGGCGCTCATACAGACAGACAGACGGACGGACAGACGGACGGACAGACGGACCTGGTTATATCGACTCGGCTGTTGATGCTGATCAAGAATATGAATACTTTATGTGATCTGCCAGACTTCCTTAGACCTGTTACGCACAAACTTTATAGACCCTTATACTTTTTTAAGGTAAAGGGTCTAAAAATATATATATTATCAATATTTGAGTTGGATGAAATAAAATAGTATTCACACAAGCAAATGTTCAAACCAATACATTTAAATCGAATCAAAATCAGTGTTAACTACGTATGTGACTTCAATTTTTAATAAAGAAAGACTCTGCTTCTAGTTGGACAATAAAGACATTTTAAATTAATTTTCAAAATGTATCACAGAAACGAAAAAGTTACAGATTTACGGATAATGGATATTTGATAAAAGCTTCGACGAATTCAGTTTTAAAAAAAAGGAAAGATCTCTCCGGAAAAGGATGATTTACCGTCTCTTTCTCTCTTTGTTGGTAAGTTCACATTGAATTATGCTACAACTGTCTACTTCCGTTGGGCATGGGCCGGGTATTTTTCTGGGCCCATCGGGTAGCTACGGGCGCCCACGGCCCGTGGCTGTAAAAAAGAATCCAAGTGCTCACACTTACTGGCTATAAAGTGACAGTAAAGTTCTACAATTGGGCATCAACTTGGCTTAAAGGAAGTGCTGATACTAGTGGGGACCTTAAAGACCCATCTTAAAGCCCAAAAATAGACTGAAAAACTAATGCCAAATAAGTAATACTTCACTGCCAAATAAGTTACATTCTACATATACATTTGCATACAATTAGATTGTGGTTAAACTTCTTTTCACAACTAGCTCATGATGTAGTAACTGCATAAATTATGTTGTGGTCTGAGATAGAAAGAGATACAGGACACTTTGTCAGATCAGACTTACTAAAATATAAGCACACTTGTTAACCCAATTACATAAGCCAGTAACAAGAATTAATCCAGCATATACTAAAAGAACAATAAAATCGATAATCTGAAGTAAAAGATCTTATGATCGTGTGCAGTAATAGAAATTGGAGAGCAGCTTCTATTCAGACAGTTAATTGTATAGTTATAAGATATATAAATAGAGATAATAAATATATTCTATTATCATGGCATTTAATTATATTTTCAGACAAACTCAGCTAAAATATTTTAACGCAAAATGAATAGAAATGAATGTCCAATTCAAATGCACATCTTAGTTAAGATTTTATTGGACATGAGCCTAAGTTTCACAATTATCCTATATAATGATAAAGCCAAAAATATGTATGATAAAATTTTAAGTTTGAGAATGCAGTTCATATTCAGTCAGTTTGCATAGATTTAAGCTAAATGTACGGAAAATACTTATGAATATTCTTAAGGACCTGAGATAAACGTACTGAGAACCAGTTGTAGATTTATTTATGCATATAAAACACACACTATAGTCGAGTTCCCGACTATAAGATACCCTTTACTTAATTTAGATAAATATTTATTTCATCTATGCATTCTAAGCTCCAAGGGTATAAAAATTACTGCACACTTTTAGGCAAATGCGTTGGTTAAAAACTTAAATCAGCCATAACTACCTTTATATTTATTCGATCTTAAGTAAATAAATTGATAATAATTTAAAAAATAGTTTATAACGTAAATAAAAGTGTTGAGTAACTTAAAAACCTTAAGTGTTGTTGTTTTTTTGTGATATTTGGGGTCGAAGAAGGCGTGGCGAAAACACTGGGATGTCCATCGGACGTCCATCTAGCGTGAATGCTAGAAATTTTTATTGAATTGCGGAAGCGATATCACTATTCGAAGCAAACTTGATCTACACCACATTGATAGAAGTCTGCTGGCTACATTTGGTAACTCTAGCTCTTTCAGTATCTGAGATCTAGCTGTTCAAACAGACGAACAGACGGGCAGACAAACAGACGGACATGGCGAATTCGACTAGGCTCTTAATAGCAGTTGATCAATAATATATACTTTATAGGCTGATCACCCGTCCTTTTGCCTGAAACGAACACAATATTACTCTACGATCAACCAGTTGAAATACATATACGTATTATCAATCAATAATCTTAGTACAAGCTTATAGTAAATATTAATTTGATTAATTTTACATTTAATAAAAAAAAAGCTCGAAATATTTTTGATACATAGCTACACATTAATTTTACAGTAGATATGAAATCTATGATAAAAGTCAGTGATCCCCAATGATCTGCATACTCGACTTAACAGTCTCTGAATACATGTACACGCAGTCGGTTGAGTAGAGTATGAATGGCTTTGAAATAAAATAACTCGTACATGTTTATCTTCTTAACTCTACATGGAATCGGAGGTATAGCGATCGCAATCTCCGATCACGCTCCAAATGATCGTATGAGCGAAAGCCAGTTCCTCCCCTTATGTTGATCGACACATAATTAACTAAATAGAGTTGCTTTTGGGTACTCCCCTGAGTGTGTATGCACTCAGCGGGTACTCATCGGGTACTCGCTGGCATCTCATTTCCACTCACTGAGTGCGCTCTGTGCAAATACAAATTAGCAGCGACATGCGAGATAAGCAATCGTCTGCACTGTTTAAATACAGAGGCCGTAGGAACAGCATTTTGCCGTGGCCGGACGGAAGGAGGAGGCAAACGCAGAGGCGCCGGAAAGTGTGTGGGGGGGGGGAATGAAAGAAGTGGGGGGATGAATTGCAGGAAAAGAGCAACGGTGCTCGTTATCGCGAATCTTTAATGCACAATTACCGCGCTCTTAACTAAATAAATTGTCAACTCTTTAGAAGTCAGCGATCCAGCGCATACACTCATTGTATTTTCTATTTATTCTGATTCTTTATTTTTTTTTAATAATACTATTTATATCCATAACACTTCTTAATTAAGGGTTCCACTTATCAGACTTATTAACTCACTCTCTGGATGTCGTTCCTTCTTCCTCTCACTCGCACACTCGTTCTTTCTCTCTCTCTTGGAATTCATCTAATATTTAAACAAGTCTAGACTCTAGGCAAATTGTGATACGATCATGCATACAAGAGTTCTAAATTAGCCTATATAATTAGTATAGAGGAGGGACAGAAAAAGAAAGGGAAAACGAACAGAGAGACGCTTGGATGAACAGATCGAGGGAGAGAACTCAGTAGTTACTACTGATCAGGAAAATGCTTCCTTCTGCCTTTCCCATAGCATACATGTGTATCGAGCATAGAAAATTAGCGGATCAAACTTAAAAGATCACTTTTCATACAGCAGCTTTGGAATTGGAAAATTATCATCTGAATACGAGTACTCACTTAAGCTATAAAAGATAACTACAGCCATCTAAATTCTACGAGCTGTATTCACTACTTATAAATAAAGCAGGATGAAAAGCCTTTCTATTCTTTATCTGAGATATTACACGAATTACCAAAAAAATTTAAAGTTTCTAGCTCTAATTGTGTAGATGCTAGACGTATTTATTGAATTGAGGGGGTGTAAATGAATGAGGTTAAAATTTAAAACCAGTTTAAGCTGCTCCACACCCATAGATGTCTGTGCGACAAATTTGGTTGCTCTAGCTCATACGATCTCTGAGATATAGGTGCTTATACACTCGGACAGGCGGAGTGACAGGCAGACTGACAGACGAACATGGCTATATCGACTGGGCTGCTGATGCTGATCAAGAATATGTATAGTTAGTAGATTCGGAGATGTAGCAAACAGTGCAACGAATACAATATAACCCATTTTCTCTACAAGTAAAGCGTATTTAAAACTTGTTTAAGTTCTATCAGACTTAGGAAGCGTATTTACATCAAGAAGGCGAAGTAGGTGACAAAAAGCACTGGTAATATCGAACTAATCGGCAAAAGCCCTGATAACTTCTGTGTTCCCATTGCAAATCACATGCATTTGAGATATGTGTGTTTGTTTGTGTGTATGTGCACACCCCATGGCGCGAACAAATAACCAAAACAAATGCCACAAAGAGCGCTTCCCAAGCGAACAAGACGCAAAATAGAACTGCACACAACAGAGGCGAAATAAAAAATAAATAAAGAATCAAAAAATAAATAAGAAGAAAAGAATTGAAATGCCGGCAAACCAGAAACTAAAGGAAACTGTTCAATGCAACTGGAACCGAATCGAACTCAAACAAGTTGCAAGCGACAGAAGAAACGAGTCGGACTGCAACAGCAACAAGAGCAACAAAACCAAAGCAACTACAAAGTGCAGCGCCGGCGAAAGCAGAAGCAGCAACAGCAACAACAGCAACAACAACAACAACAATGACAGTGACAACGACACGACAGCGGCAAACAGCCAATGTGTGTGAGGCTGCCTATGTACAAGGGCGCGCCTGCATGTCTGCGTGTGAGCTCGTGAGAGGGGCACCGGCGTAGTCTATGTACAAGTGCATGTGAATGTGTGTGTGTGTGTGTGTGCGTGTGTATTCACTGTACAGCCCCCAAAAGCATTTCTCCAAATGCAGCGACGTCGACGTCGACAGCAACGTAAGCGTCATTGCTCTCTTAGCTTTGGTTCCGTTTCGTTGCCCGTTGCATTCAGTCGCAGGTCGGTAGCCAAACACAGCCAAACATCACATACAAATTCTCACAAACACAAAAACACACACACACACACACACACACAGGCAGAGACACAAATGTACACAAATACATTGACAGACATTCGCTGCCTGCTGCGCTCAGCGATTTTGAGTTCTTTGCATCCGCGTCTTGGGGCCCAATGTGAGTTGCCTTGCGCACGCCAAAGATTTCAGATCGAGCAGCAAGCAGTCGCAGTCGCAATCGCAGCAGCAGCAGACGCCGAAGCAGAAAAAGCTCAGCTCGCGATACGCGAACCGTCTTAAAGTGTGAATGAAAGAAGAGGCCAGCAAACAGAGATCGATCTAACTAAAAATTAGTTAGTTGCATTCACTTATCTGAATTACAATTTCCTATTGTTGTTGTTGTTGTTGGTCGTGCGCGTTTTTGCCGACGGCGATCGCTCGAAAAAAGAATTCCAAAGTGATTTTTTATTTTGTTCTGTGACAATATTAGCTGGAATGAAAAGTGAACCAAATAAATTGAAGCGAATTACAAATTAAAAATAAAAAAAAAACTACAACATTTCATGAATTATAGGAATTATATATATGTGTGTGTGTGCACAACAAAATATTCAATAATAATATTCAATATATAACCATTAGTAATAAAAGTTTAAAGTTTACTCACTACAAAATCAACAAAAATATGTTTAATAAATATTTAACAGCTATTTAGAACATTAATCTCTTCCACTCTGCATATTTTACCAGGTAAAAAAAATATATATAATGTATAAGTTACTAGTTTTGTTTATTTATTTATTTATTTTAACGTCGAATGAAAGCAGACAAAAACAAAAATTATTAAAAATAACATTAAAAAAGAAGATTTTAAATTAATATTAAAAAAGTTAATACTAAAAAAGAAAAGGGAAATATTTTATGAATTTTTAAATTATTTTAAAATATATTCGTATTATTTTAGTTATTTAATAGTCAAAATAGTTGAATTTATGAGGTTTATGAGTTTGATATTAAATAAAATTAAAAGATAAAAAACTTCTACTATATAGCATAGCTTTATTAAAAGTTAAACATTAAATAAATAAGCCAAAAACTATCTAAACCGTGATCTTCACATTAAAAATATTTTTTCACATTTCGTGACAATATTTCAATAAATTTTATTGGAGTGTAAAACAGAATTAACTTCGATTTATCAAATGGTTAAAATTAACTTAAATTAAATAGTGTAATTAAATATGTTTGCATATATAACAAGTCAGATAAGGTCGACAACTATTTATATATAATATATATCCTCATAGTTGAAAACGCCTTTAAATTGTAACCGATATCCAGAACAAAATATCTCATCACTTTGGTGTTTTTCTGTTTTTGACACGCCCAGTGTGGAATATTATTTATAATAATACTAATACACTATTATCGCAGATATTGAAACAACATTTTTGGACTGCTCTTCATTTAATTGTCCGTCCACATGCGAAGCTGTAACAATTTGATGATTTTAACATAAATAAATTGTTATAAAATAGTAGAGGGAATTGTAATTGTAACTAAAAACACCTACGCAATTGTCGCTCTCGATAGTAGAACCGTGAAAAACTTTCAAAAAGTATATTGAAAAATTCTTTGGCCATAATAAAAACAAATGCAATTTGTTTGCCAATTCAAACGAAGCGTTGCGAACAGCGTCTAAATAGCATTTTAATAAGCAAATGTTTCTAAAGCTTTGCGAATTATTTCGCTTGTGTTTCGCTCGGAAAATGCCAACCCAACGGAATGATTACATCAGCGCCAAGAGAGTTTTTCTCACTACTAAATAAGCGGGAATTTTACAGCTGCAACTTTGCTGGGGTCTGTTGGCCTTTTTACCAAAGCGAGAGAGCGTGGCGTGGCATGCCACATCAGAATTGTTTATTAAAAATCGAATATTTTTATAATACTTATAGAAATACATTTCAGCATTTCAATTATTTACATATTTGTCTGCTTCTTTTCTTCTTACAGGCATCACAAAAAATATATATAAAGTGAATATTACAAATATAAATAAATATATAATATAAATAATTTATCCGCTACTTGCAAATTATTCAAAACTTCCAATATATTCATAAACTAATCAAACAAATAATCAAAATATAAATACAAATTACTTAAATTTATTAAAATATATTGAATGCGTATTAAACAAAAAATTGCATATAATTAAAGATAAATATTCAATTAATAAGTTGATTAAAAATGCCTGCAAATTGCTGCTAAAAATTCGATTATATCTAATTGAAATTCGATTACGCCCACACACTTAACTGGGAGGGAGAAGTTGCAACCAAATTAATTGAAATAGACTTCTGTTTCTGGCATGGTTTCCGAGGAGAACTGGAACAGCGATACAATGTCCGACTCGGACATGATCGACTCGAAGAACGACGTGTGCGGCGGGGCATCCAGCTCCAGTGGCAGCTCCATATCGCCGCGCACTCCGCCGAATTGTGCCCGTTGCCGCAACCACGGGCTAAAGATCACATTGAAGGGCCACAAGCGGTACTGCAAGTATCGCTATTGCACCTGCGAGAAGTGCCGCCTCACCGCCGACCGCCAGCGTGTGATGGCCTTGCAGACGGCGCTGCGACGTGCCCAGGCACAGGATGAGCAGCGGTCGTTGCACATGCACGAGGTGCCACCTCCTTCGGGGACGCCGGCGCTGCTCACCCACCATGGACATCATCATCACGTGCATCCCCACGCTCACGCCCACGCCCACAGCCATCATGGCCATGCCCATCACGCCCATGTGTTGCATCATCAACAGGCAACGTCGTCGGCTTCGGTGCCACCGCCATTGCCACAATCGCATCTTGGATCGGCACACAACGGTTCGGCGGGTAGCATACACAGCCACGCCCATGCACACGCCCATGTGCATCACGCCCAGATGGCGGCAGCAGCTGCCGCTTCGGTGGTGCAACAGCAGCAGCAGCAGCAGCAGCAGCAACAACATCATCACAACAGCCACCAGCAGCAGCAGCAGCAGCAAACACATCAGGCAGCTTCTTTGAGATCTCCGTCACACAGTGAACACGGCGGCACCGTTGGCCCCGCCACAAGCAGCTCGGGTGGCGGTGGCGCCACCTCTACTAATGTGGCAGCTGCCTCAAGTAGCGCCGGCAGTGGCAGTGGCAGCGGCAGCGGCAGTGGCAGCAACAGCTCTGCCGCTGGCGGCAGCGGTGGCATCAGCGTCATAACCAGCGCCGATCATCACATGTCCACAGTGCCAACGCCCGCACAGTCGCTGGAGGGTTCCTGTGACTCGTCCTCCCCGTCGCCATCATCCACATCGGGCAACGCCGTTCTGCCCATTTCCGTGTCCACCACTCGCAAGAATGTGCCACTGGGTAAGTGATCAAGATGGGAATGTCCTATCGAATATCTGAGCAATGAAGTTGAGAAGTCAACTCAGTTTATTCCTTCCTTAATTTTCCCAATTTATTTGAGATTTTAATTCACAACAATTTAATTAAATTGGACAATTGGACTATAATTAGATTGTTATTTTATTCTTATAAAGTTACTTATTTGAAAGTATAAAGGGTTCTGGGAGAATTATCATAAATCGATCATTATCAGTGATGTAAATGCAATCGGAACATCGAGTTTTAAATCGAATTTTAAAAATTGGCAATAAAGAAATCCAATTGTCGATTAATCGGAAATTTGAATATCAATTCAACGTATTTTCATGCAAATTTTAAAATTTTAAAAAAAGTTAAGTGTAGTTCTTAATTCTGACATTTATTTATAGACATTCATTTTATGCAATTTCAATTATTTATTCTTATTATACGATCGAAAAATTGTTTGATTAATTTAAACACTTTTTGAGATTTTATTTCACTTAATTAAATTGGAGAAATGGAGAAGAATATGATAGTAATGTTTATTTTATTATAATATACTATACCCTCACATTTCGGCAGACTAATTCATTCTTATAAAATGATCAGAAAATAGTTTATTATTTTAAAGGATTGCGGGAATAAGTAAATCTGTAATCTATCATGAATATGCTACTAAGGAACTCTCCTTAATGTTGTTTATCCCTCTTTTTAACAATATAAAATCGAAGGTACCCAACTAGATCGTTTGCACTTCAGAAAATAGTGCAAGTTTTTACCCGGATATTTTATTCTGATTTTCAATTAACAAAAAATTTGTTCGTTAATCTATTTTTTATTCATTTGATGGATAACTAAAGGGCAGAAAATTGAAAATGATATTTGTAGCAATCGCTGCTATCAAACACGTGATAAGAGTACCAAATTTTTGAACTTTTGTTTATAATAAATACTCGTGTTTTTTTTAGTTATTTTTAAAATATAACTACATATTTATTTTAATGAATATTAGTCTTCGTGGCTGCGCCCTTCTCTTTTAGTTTTCGCCTACTAATTTTGATTGAGTCATTGATACTTGAATTTGTTAAATATATAAATATTTATTTAAATAAATAAATTATATATTTACTTATATCCCACTCAAGTATTAAAAGAAACTAAAATTACTTTTATTATTACATATTTTTAAAGAGCAAGTATTCTGTATACAACAATTCAATTTGTTATTTAATTTGGATTAAATAAATTTGCTATAAATTTAGGTGTAAGTCTTGAAGTAACACGTGTAAATTTTGGCTCCTGCCCTTTATTTATGGATCATTTATTGTACACAACTACAATTAAAATATAATAATAAAGAAAAGAACAGAAAGATCGTCTGTGAAGTTGGCAGGCAGCCGATTTCGTTGTCTGACATCTAAATTATTTGCATTCTACATATTGTAGACTACAAAACTTGTGCTAAGATGCGGCAATATATTAACAACGTCAGCAGCGTCTCGAGACTCAAAGCACGTACGCATTTAGTGTCCCAGAGGCGGACAGCAAATGGCCTGCAATATGAGAGCCTAATCAAGCTGCAGTTGTTTATAGTAAGGGCCAACAGGGCAGTGGTTGTGGAGAGGGGGGATGGGGGATGGGACATGTCTGGGCACCTTGTGCAGTAAATTGCTTCAAATGTGAACACAACAAATTCATTGTTTTCATATTGGGATTCTAGAATATCAACAGGAGCATAAATACGTATATTACATGATACTTAATTTATTTGTTTAAATTATAAATATCTTCAACTAGGGGTAAATGATCAGATCGTGATGATCAGAGGTATAATTAATTGCATCTACATATAACATGAGACAATTTTTCATTCATCAAAATGTTAGTGTAAGTGGTAAGTGCAATTATTCTATCTTCTCGTCAGCTAATGTCTTAGGCTCACCCTCAATTAATTACAATTCTTCCGTAATTCAATTCATAACAAGTATGACAGACTATAATATACCCTATATTCATATAAGAAAGTAATTCAATTGATTGAAATCAGGGATTAATACCGAAACAAATATCATGAAATAGTAAAAGGTTTTCCGTTTATAAAATAGAATTTGTTTCGGTTTCGGCTTTAGATTTAAGATTTTAAAAAGATTTATTTCGCTAAACGATTTCGTTTTCGGTATATTCCCTTATTGATAAATTTATGATATGAAAATTCTTTTACTTTGTGATAACATAAAACTTAGTTATATCCACTGTACAGGGCATAAAAATGCACTACAAATTGCAATGAGAATTCTTTAGCCAATCTCTCGTGTTCCTTCTTTTAGGCCGATGCTGTTTCCCTCTGTCTATAATTAGACGGACAATAAATGCAACTTTTGAAAGAGGAAACAAAATTGAGCATAGGCGCCAAAAGTATCACCTCTTTCTCTCTCTCTCTCTGTCTCTTACGATATCTCCCTCTCTGTGTGGCAACCTTGAGTCTAAGTCTCTGGCTCGTGGTTGCTCTTTCTGGTTTTGGCCGTCTTTCTGTCTGCTAAATGAGTGGGCTAAGATATTCAACGCGATTTGCAACAAAGTTGCAGGCCAAAGAAAGATGAAAAAAAAGTAAACCAAACCCGAACTCAAACACGATGCACCGACTACAAGTTTCGAGTACTCGTAAATGAGTCGGACGGGTTGGGCTGGAAAGATATTACAAGATTGTAGACAACAGGTTCGTAACCTGACGTATCTACATGGATACAGTGGGCGCAAAGACGTTCAGTCGGCTACCGTTTGTGTGGACCGGCCAGTATGGGGATACGGGTATAGACTTGTGTGATTGACAAAGTGCCGTGAAAACTTTAGGCACTGTGGGTACTATGGATACTTCATAACTTATAAACGTTTGTTACCTAAAGATATCTAAATCTAAAATGGATTTATTTTGTCTTGCAGTTTTGGTATTTATTCATTTCTCGTGCTTGACTGATTCAGTGTTAAGAGTGAATTTGTCCCATTGTTCCATGACATCAGTCATCAGTTGCATTGTCTTTACACCTTTGCTAAATGATCGGTGATATCGGTCCGATTGTCCAAATTGTCCAAATTGTCTGCACGTCCGCTAATAATATGCACTCAAACCCTTTACGCAGATATAATGAAAATGTACTGTGATAATGTCCCCTGCTTCTGACTTGTTCGGTCAGATGATGAATGGTTCGTGTCGGACAGTCATGACAGGCATTGGCATTGGCCAAGTTATTGTAAGCCATAAGTAGTTGTAGTTGTGTGCAATTTAATTTCGAATTTGCATGCTTTCTGTGTGCTTTAACTGAGCTGCAATTAGGGAAAATCTAGCTAAATGAACTGAGTGCATAGACCGCCATCATAAGCTCAGAAGTGCATCTCTTTCTATAGAAGAGGGAATACGTAAAGACATCTTCTCTGCTTTTTAGCTAGAATTTTGTTACTGGAAAGTTAGTATAAAGATTGACAAACCGATCACTTGAAATGTGTTTAGATATAGAGCCCTATTAAAGCATATCATAGAAAATACAGAAAGTTCTACTACTTGTAACAATAATAGAAACTCAGTTGAGACATAAAGTGTGAAGAAAGGATATCTAATAAAAAGAGAACTTATAGTTAGAGTCTATAGATAGATATTGAATAGATAGATGTTAAGATATTGAAATCTCAGCTTAATGATCAATACTTTTATATTACTTACCATAAAGAAAACTTTTCTTCTTATAATTATAATAAAATAATAATATACTTCTAGAGTATAATGAAACGAAAAGATAAGTACTTTTAAATGTAAATATATATATTTTTATTATATTATTATAATATACATTTTTGTTTCAAACAAATATGAAGTTACACTCTGTAGATCAGTTAAAGTACATTTGTTAAGGTATCCAGAAACTTGAAGACCTAATCTTACCTATTGATGAAACTTATTAAAATGAATAATATATTTAATAAGATTTGCAAAAGTCATAGTCGTTTGGGACTATCCTATATGTAATTCTCTGAATTATGTCTATATTGGCTTTACGACATCGTTTTGAGGCTTACTTGAACTCGACTTTCAACTGTCCTTCTCTAGAGACGGGGTTCTATTCCTAGTCACGTAACTGCAACCAGCTGCAACTACCGACTCTTATTATGAAAATGCCTTTTTTCCTCTTGACTTTAACTTGGGCTTGGGTAGTTTAACAGTCGTAAAAGTCGACTAACTCGCTAGGTTCGGCATTGGATTTGCTAGGTTTGCAGTCTTTTTTCACAGGGTCATCGTCATCGTCGTCGTCGTCTTGGGAATCGTTAAACGGAAAACGTCAAGTGGTTTGGCAGTTCCCAGTTGGCAGGTTGGTTCTCCGACTGAATGCGACGACTGAATCGATAGACTTCGGTTTCAGTTAATTAATTTAATGCGCTTGCGCTAATTTCGGCCTCTTAAGACAGGCAGCTCTCTGGTCTCTTGGCCTGTCTTTGTACATCTTCTTAACCCATAACCATAGCATATTTCGCCAGAAAACCTCAACAAAACTTTGGCGCGCTCGTAAAAATAAAGTTGTAAAATGTATTTTTGTTTTGGTGTTCCCTTTGTTTTTGTTGCTGTTGTGTTTTCGATTTCATTTCAAATGGCAGCCATATTTTGTTGCTGCTGTAGTTTGCATTTTTATTATTATTTCACATTTGAGGAAATGTGCTCAGGGGCGGTCCAGGGATCACAGAGAGAGAGACAGAGAGAGAGACACTTGACAGGTCATTTCGTTGCATAATTTATGAGATTTCCAGCTAATATGTTGGGCATTACTTTTTAATACTTTTTGGGCCCGACTATTGAAAGCCCGGATTATGCGCCAAAATTACTGTTTAATTATGTGGCCAGAAGCCGTACCACAATTGACCGATGCCGAATCGGTCCCAAAAAAAAAATATATTCAAAAAAAAACATATTTAACTTGAACTATAAAAACATGTTTTTTTTGCAATTAAAGTTGTTTTTATGAGCAGAAAATTAGTCTAGACGAGGCCAAGGTTCGCAGGCAGTTGGCGCCCTTTATGGCACATACACACATACACACATATACACATATGTATGTATGTATGTGTACTTTAAAACAGCTGCAAATACGAATACGAATATCTGTATGTATGATATCTTTGATCCTTTCCCTAAGTCAAGAAGTCAAGCCATGTAATGTTGAATGAAATTTTGCAGGTGAATGCTGGCATAATCATCCTGGCTCATATCCTGGAAGCCAAATTACAGCTCAAAGGGCCATAATGATATGCAACAGCTCTATAAGCCAAAGCAGAAGTCAAGTAACCGACAAGTCTTCTGTTCTTGTTAGCCCCAGCTAATTGAATTAAATCGTGTCTCAAAGATGCGGGTTTATCACCTCACCCTTCTTTGCTGGAGAGGGGGGTGTGGCAAAAAGATAATAAGATACTTACCAGTTGAAGATCTGCCAAAGATCTGCAATGGTCTTTTAATGATTCGAAATTATAGAGTGCGTCTCAAAGGGTTTCGATGATGGTAAGCTAACTGCCTATGGTGAACAAGTCTTTTGGAAGAGAAACCTTTTGATTTCGTTCTTAAAAACCATGTGTAACTGAGACTAGATGGAATTTGTTGAATATGTACTTATAGTTTAATAGTTTACAAATTGAATATTTCTATTTATTTATATATATGTACATTAGTTGGGTTTCATCGATTTGTAAGCACTTCAAACTTGAAACGTTCCTGTCGTAAATCAAAAACTTACTGAGGTAATAAACTAAGTACTTAGCACACTCTGGCAGATGTTGTTCATATAAATATGCCTCGGGCTTGTTGTTGTATTTTGCTAATGCAATTGCCTTTTGCAGTCTGCCAGTTTGCCAGTCTGCCAGTCTGCCAGTTTGCCAGTCTGCCAGTTGCAAGTTGCACCAAAGAATTCCTTATCCGTAGCACGATAAATTGCGTGTCTGTTCGAATGTAAACAGAGTTGGGGGCAAGCACAGTTCGCAGAGTTGCCGAGTCGATAAGTGAGTGGCAACAAAGATGCACAAATCTTTTGGGAGGTCTATCAGCGCCTGAGCTCAGCGTGTGGCATGCAACATACCTATGAGTAATGCAACAGTTAAAGGATTATAAACAAAATTGTGTATACATTAGTTCTGATGTTAATTCTTTAACTATGATTTTAGACTCAAAGAGGCAAAAACTGGCATCATATCAGTTTAATTTCATAATAATATATCTATTAGTTCCATTTGTGTGGCCTCAATTCAATCGAAAGTAGTTCACAAAAACGAGTATTCCACAAAACGTAACCACAACAAACTTACACACTCACACACACAACTGCTTCTTTTGAATGGGGTTTAAGTTACAGCAATCAATGAACAAGAATTCTTGACACAAATGAAAAATTTAAACACTCGAAAATATTTTTAGGAATAGAACGAGTCCCACTTCAAGTCTAGCCAGAGTCTGGACTCAGAGTCTGGTTTGTGACAGGTCCACAAACACAAACACTTAGATAATTTTCAGTTAGCTGCAAAATTGTTACAACGATCAGCTGTTTATAGACAAGTCTTGTAAAAGTCAACAAGGTGCGAGTGACAAACGAGAGTCAACCGGTTGGAAATTGTTGCCCCGACTGAATTCCGAGCCATAACACATACTACTACCTACTACTTACTCACACAGATATGAGATATGTCAATTACACTAGATGTAAATTAAATAAATATGAACTGCAATTGATTGAGTCTACACATACTATATTCGACTGTGGTTCCAAATCAAAATTTGCACATTTCCAATTGTCAGTTAATGGCAATACAAAATCCAAAAAAACAAAGTGCTCGAAACATCATCAAAATATGCAAATTACCAAATTTATATTTTCTATTCATTTCTCATTCAATTCTTTCAATTTGGCGAAAAGTTGTCAAACACATATGCATACATATAGTATATTATAATTTAAACTTAACCTCTGGGTGAATGTGTCAAATGAGGTATCAAAATAATCAAAAATACACTGGAATTTAGGCACAATGAGGAAGAACTTGTTCATTATAAATTGTTTGATAAAAGTAATTAATTTTGGTAATGAAACTATTTAATATTCTAAATTTTGCCCATATCTGGTGATACTATAATTTAGTTCCAAACATATTGCCAAATATGTAATGGTATAGTTCACTTTAATCCAATACAGTTTGCTGTTTAATTATTCTTTCAACTTTAAGAATTTAAAGAAATTATACGCTCCTCTTTTGATCTTTTAAAACATGTTTAAAGTTACTTCATCTTCATAAGTTATTCATCGACAACACATTGTGATAGTTCAAAATAATTGTAATTAAATTCATAAAACTAATGATGTTGATGTTGGCTCATTCATAAATAGTATACGTATGTGGTTCTCTGGGGCATGTTAGCCACGCAACTACAACAGGTCCCAACGTTCTCCCCCCCCCCCTATTTAAACTAGACAACATGTCAGGTTTCGACAGGTTTACACAGGTGCGACAGCAAATTAGCAGCTTGTGTATTATAGGGGTTGATAGCAGCATTTAAATCATCTTCATTTTGCATAATTTTCTTTTATTTGATATTGTAATCAATGCTTGAGTTCCAAACTCCTGAGATTGAACTGAAACTTGTTCTAATTTGCGTGCAACTAAGTAAATTGTTTTTGTATGCACTGCAAGTATTCATGTATTCATGTAATAACCGTCAATTAACTTTGCTCGGAGGCCCTTATCATTATCAACTTCATTTACGACCCGGTCATGGTCCATAAAGATCAAGTTATTGACCAAAACCCGCGCGTGTCTGGACCATTAAAATAAAAGCATATAATTGCGATCCCTTTTAAAAAACGCCAAAATAAAAGAGGAAGGCACGAAACGAGAGTCAGTCACCTGTCACCTGTCACCTGCAGATATTTGTTTGTATTTTGTGGCTGAATTTATTCATTCGGACAACCATTTACCATCACAATGTGTTCATTAAAAACTTGTTGCAATTCTCATTTTTTATATAAATGAACAAAAAGCGCAAGCTGGTCAAAATGTTGTGGAAACTACAAATTAAAAAATGAAATCTAATTGAAATTGTACATTTTGATTTACTCCAATTAACATTGCGATTTATTCTGATTTGATAAGGCTTTGATCAATATAGCATTTTATATGCAACTACTTGCCAAGTAATATACATACTACATATTGGTAGACATATGTAACTAATTGCGGCACTAAAACGGGGTTTAATTTACGGCATACTAATTTTAATGTCTCTAGTACTTAAAGTTTTTGATATCACATGCTCAATCGGATTTAAAAGGCAGACATGTTACGTATAAGTATAAAGATACACTTCTTAATCCGCTTTTGATGACTTAAGATATTATAAGAAATAAATAGATTT
This sequence comes from Drosophila histrio, assembly GCA_958299025.2. Classification (NCBI taxonomy): domain Eukaryota; kingdom Metazoa; phylum Arthropoda; class Insecta; order Diptera; family Drosophilidae; genus Drosophila; species Drosophila histrio. Next base: position 20,241,732 of record OY282581.2, read on the forward strand.
TGAGTTATATTATAGTTTACTTTGTTTCTTTACATAACAAATATTTAAATAAAATAAATATGTAAGTATCTAAATAAATAGTTAATATTCCATATTTGTTTTTACACCTAGAGTCGTACTAGATCTCAGCTGTGAGTACTCTTCATTTTAGTTTAAAATTCAAACTTCTATATTAAATTAAATAACTAATCATTATAGAATTGATTTTTATAAGTTCTTAAGTATTTAAGTATTTCTTTTGCTGGAGAAATATATTTAAATTTGTATACTCTTCTTATGTATATGTGTAAGAAATCCTTAATTGATTGAAATTCAAATATTAATGATAAAAGATCTTTGCCAAAGTAAGATGGACTACCCATGATGTTTGCAGATATATACATATGTATGCATATACATATACATATATAAAATACATGCTAATGGCATTACCTAAAATGAGCATGGCCATTAAGCAACAACTACTTAAATAATTTATTTGTTTTTGTTGCGATCATTAAAATTGCCACGATTTTCCAAAGTCTGCCCACACGAGGCTACAAAATCTGCGGTTTCAACTAGGACCCAAATGCTCACAGAAATGTGCCCATAAAAATGGCCAACGACTCACAGCGAATGCGCTGCTCGCAATTTTTAAGCGCATTTTTAATTTATTTTCAACATTTTTACAATTCAAAAACACTTTTTGGTTGCCACAGTTAGAGGCGAGAGACTCTCAGAGTCTCAGACTCTCAGATGCTTTTGGCTTTTGCATCAAAGTTGTAAATGTCGCGTTGAGTCGTAAATTTAAATGTGACTGTGTGTGTGTGTCTGAATGTGTGTGTGTGTGTGAGTCTGAGGTTATATGGTGTGTAACGACAAGCGGTGATTCAAGAAACATGCCCAGTTTTTTCCCATTTCTTTACAGCCATGAAGGAAGTTGAAGCCAAGAACGTGCGCGCCTCAAAGGCAAATTACGTTGCGCAGACGCATTTAATGAGCTGAGTTAGCTTGAGTTGAGTTAACTTGAGTTGAGATGATGTGTTTTTATGATTTTTCTTGAATTGAGTATTTTCTTATATTTTTTGCTGTTGTTTTTCTTTTTCTTTTAATTTTAACATAATCTTATACAATTTTTTTTTTATTTTATTACGAGTATTTTTTACGAGTCTTTTAGTAAAAAGATGCAGCAGTCGAATTTCAATATAATATGAGTCTTAGTATTTATATATTTGACATGTGTCTAAACTAAGCATAAATTGTATAATTTTAATTAATTCTCTTAAGAAAAGTAGAAATAAACTATTGATTTCTATGCTATCACTTTGATTTCTATGCTGTGATCCAGACATATTTTTATAACTTTATTGAAATTTTGCGTATTTCCATGTTTGACATTGCGACTTGTTATCTACTCGAATTTATAATTATGCTGTATCAAAGATCATCGCCCGCTTTATGGATGCTATTTTGCGACTGCTACAATTGAATTGGCTTTAGTTGGGGAACTCGGAGCTAGGTTCTGCATATAGGCTCTTAGGAAGCACATTTTGGTTTTGAGATTTCAAACATAAAATTATAATTTACAACACTGTTTGTGCTTTTACTGTACCCTGTACTTTAAAAAGCAACAAGAGTCTATTAAGTTTGTCAAAAAGAAATGTGCTTAACAGGTCAAAGAAAGTCTGTCTGTCTGTCCGTCTGTCTTTATGACTACATAGATCTTGGAGACTATAATAACTAGAGATACCAAATTTGGTATGTTGGTCCGTCTATAGGCTAACCAGTTTGTGTTAAAAGTTGGCAACGCCCCCTTCCCCCCTCCCCCCTCCCCCGTAAATCGAAAACAAATTTTTGAAAATTCTATAAAACGAGAATTAATAAAGCTGGAGTCTTGAATTTCGGCAAACAAGACAAACATTGTGTTTGCAATCTATCCTGAAAATTTCATCACGATCGGTTTATAAGCTTGGAAGTTATTTTAAATACACTATTATGCAGTGTCGGTGCAAAAAAAGAAGAATAGAGCGTAGACGTTACAACGCACTACAGTGTATTTTCCCATTTTAGGGGAATTAACTAAAACCTCAAGAGCTAAACAAGATATTTAGATCTAGTTTTTGCATTGTGTTTATTTTTATTTATACTATAACATATGAGTTTTTTAAACTAACCGAACCAAACTTACAAGCTCAACGCATAATTATGCTATTAATACTTTAACAACCAATCCGGACAACTATATCATATGATTGGCATAGCAACAATCGGTTAAAATACGACTAGTTTTATCTCTTGTAGCTCTTGGAGTTTTCCAAGCTATTCTGACCAAACTCTTATCATATTATATTGGCCAAAAATGATTAAGTTCGGACAACTATAGAATTTGGCTGCCATAGGAGTAATCGAGAGTTTTACGGAATAAGTGCAGAGTCTCTTAAAGTCGGCTTCAACTGCAGCATATCGTCCCCTACTACTTGTTTTTGTTGTTGTTGTTTTGTGTGAGTGTGCATGTGTGTGTGTGTGTTGTGCTGTCAAAACATAAAACAACGTGAAGTCTTTTTAAGTTGATTTTTACAGCGTTCTGTGAAACGCACAGCAACTGAAACCGTAGATGCTGAGATGCAGATTGAGGATCCTAAGCCCTGGTCATGGACACATCTTCTAAAGGTTCGTTGTTCGGCTTGTACTGCCGTACAATAATTTAATTATCTCTGCTTGTGGCTTTTTTCTTTTTTTTTTTTTGATTGCCCCAGGCGAAATGGCGTTCCGTTTTAATTTTAAAGCGCTTCCTTTTAGCCTTTATGCTTGATTTTCTTACAAACGAAATCTTAAAGTCTTAAAGTTGCCAGCAGGTAGTTTAATTGCTGCCGGTCTGATTAATACGCAATGTTGTACTACATATCATGCCACATGATATTATAACGAATCTTGCCATAAGTCCATGCTAGAAGACAAACGGGTTATGCATACTTCTTAATCGCTTAATATATCAGATTAAATGTGCAGAGAAAAAGAATTTATATTAATAATTAATATCAAAATAATTTAAAGACAGTTAAAGTAATAAAATAACAAGTGAATTAAATACCCAGGCCTTGAATAATTTGTTGAGTTTGAAAAATTAACATTTTCTTAACAAGATAAAGTTCACTCGAGTTTATAGTTTAGCATGTAAATCTATTCACACTCGTGTCGACGAGTATCCGAGTTAACTGTGTCAATTCCACACTTGAATGTCTGTCGGTTGTCGGTTTGTCGGACATTCCAGAGTGCGATGAGAATAAAAGCAGAATCGAGAGTGAAAGTGATAACACGCATATGTTTATAATAATGTACACACACATATTGCATAACATTCGCATTCACAACTGTGGCAATAAGTATATATTCAACATCATCATCATAATCATTATCAAGTCAATGTCTTTCTTTCAGCTGTTGGTTTTTTTCAACGATAACACACAGTGGGATAAATCTTATCAATTTAAATTTGACTAAAAGATAATAGCCAAGTATAAGTATACGTTTTAATCTCGTCTACATTTTATATTCTACTATAAAATAGTTATTGGACTACATTTGTAATCAGCGACATGTGTAACGAGGCTAAAGTTCCACTGTGTGGCATTGGCATTGTTCACCTTGAACTTGAATTGTGTTACAATGCACTGCTTTTCCATATCTATATTTATATTTATGTACATAACACACTGTAAGCACAAGCGTCTGTGTGTGTGTGTGTGTGTGTGTGTGTCCGAGTGCCATAATTTACATTAGCACATGTTTGTATATATATATATATATATATAAATATGTAGATATGTATGGTAAAGGGTTGCCCTGGGGTCTACACAAGCGTGGCAGCAATTGTGTATTTTATATGCGACTGACTAGATAGATACTTGTAACTGAATATATACTTATTTTAAGTACAAACTTATTAACTCTGGCAAAACACATTTAAAATTATGTATTTTATGGTATATATTTACATATTTTCTCATCAGTATGCACAATTTTAACTCAACAAAGAGTTGGCAAATAATATAGACTTTAAATTGCACATTTGTGAATAATACCATAGGCATTGATAACATATTTTCATGCTTTCCACTGCACATACTACTCTTTGCAATCTCTTTGCGCATTAAATTTGTTTCACACTTAATTCTTAATCAACTTAACTGCAGATTTATGGCTATTAAAGTACTGCAAACAATTCAAATGGGACCCAAGCCAAGAAATCTTCTGATCTGTAAAGGAAAAACCAAAGAAAAGAAAATGCATTTAAATATATTAAGTGGTTTATGTTCAAGAGACAAATTGCCGGTGGCATTTTTGCTGTAGGCAATTAAAGAGCTTTGCTAAGAAATATTGCAATATTTAGTGCATAACAATTCATGTCACTCGCAATGCCACTCAAAATGGAAGAGAACAAACACACAGACTTACACACTCACACACATACACACTGAACAAGATTCACATTGATTTTCATTGGTTTTTCAAGAGCTTTTTTTATCAGCATGTCAATTTGTTAGCAGCGACTTTCCTCGGCTCCGTTCAATACAACACAAATTACACACCACATTATAAGACAATAAAGCACGTAGCACCGGGTGTCTGGTCACTGTTTAGTTCTGGCCAGATGGTCAAAACTTGCAGACTAGTACTTCGACAGAGAAATGTCTGACCAATTGAAAATTAATTTTCACACACTCAACAGACAATAACGAAATTGACAAGATATGAGAGTTACTTTATGTTTCTTTTTATTTCACAATCTTAGTTTATTTTATAGACTTTAGAGAGTATACACTAGTATATACAGTTAGTAAAGATATTTATATAAATAGTTAAGTAGTATGTCATGATAAATAGAGTGTGTTTCGAGCAAACAACATAGTCGTTTGTATTAGCTAGCGTTTGTTTATAGCACACAGTCAAACAACAGCTGTCTGGCCTGTCTGGCATTTCCCCGCTCTCTGCCTGCCACAGAGGTCGGTTTCCCCGCCTGCCAGTCTCCCCGTCTTATCAACGACAATTGGCACGTGTAAGCAATTTTCTGTTATAATCGGCAACAAATGCATTATTTGCAGTACGCTCTCTTACTCTCGCTCTCACACTCACACTCACAGTCACACTCACACTCACACTCACATTCGAATGCACTGTGTCAATTAAGATTCTCAGTTTTGTGGAGCTGCCCACTTGGCAACAAGTTCAAAAACTGCGCACCAACTAAAATTGCTTGTAATTTATTCTTGATTTGGCCAAGGAAAGGGGGCAATCAATTCCATATTACGCATACGCATACGCATACGCATTCTCGGCCATGGGAAGGGGCAATAATTTTCATATTAAGCATACGCAATGTTGTGCAAGCTTGTTACCTTACACAGCTCCATGAAATAGTGTCTTGAGGTATTGTCTTTTTGTATAATTTATTGCCTGCGATATGATGATAAGCCTCCGGCCAATTTGTTAGCAGTTCAGCATTATAACTTAATATGAAGACAATTATACCGTTAATTGCCTCAATATTGTCTATTTATGTGCTACCTGCGGCTGTGGCAAGTGTCAACTATCCATTTTCTCATTGATTTACCGCTCACATGTACTAGTTGCATTATGCATTTTGATAATATTTGACAGCGATTCAGATTCATATATCATTTGCTTATTCACTTGTCTTCATTCTCTTTAATGTGTTTAAATAAAATTGTGCATAATTTTAATCAACTTTCAGAAATATACACAGATTTTTTTAATTCAAATAACATGTAGACTATCAATTGACTATGATATTTAGTGGATGTATATAAATTTTAACTTTATAGCCCACACTTATCTAAGCAAATCTGGTTTTCATATACACTAACGAAGGGTAGCAAAACTCTGTCACCGAATGCGTGACGCTTTGGGAAAAACCTGAATGTTCCCATTGAGATCCTGATTGGAAAGTCTACTCAGTTACAGTCTTAACATTTGTTGACTTAATCCTCTAGTATTACAGCTGAATATTCCATATATCATTCTCAATTCAAAAGTAATTATCAAGAGAAGGGCATTTATCTATTGACACCATTGGGGAAAACCTGAATGTCGCCATTGAGATCCTGATTAGGAAGTCTGCCCAGTTACCAGTCCAGTCTCCATTTGCCTGACTTAATCCTCTAGTATTACAGCTGAATATTCCATATATCTTTCTCAATTCAAAAGTAATTATCAAGAGAAGGGTATTTATCTTTCGGCAGCAACTACAAATATTTATTTCTTCTGCTTTGCAGTGTTTTTCAGACAAATTAATTCATTAACCCGTCTAATTGCAGTTGCGTAAGAATATCGAGTAATTGGTTAATACTCTTAGGCAATTCGAATGTCAGATTAAGAAGTGTTAAATGAGTATTTGGCTACTATACTCCATGATGATGTTTACGAGATAGCAATGAATGATATAATTTATTTAGAAGATAATCAGACATAAGATTGATGCTGTTCAGTTGCAGATTCAGCATTTATTGTGTAGACTGCAATATGATTGATATACATTTTAAATTTGCTTGGTTTCAATTGATTTACAGTGTCATGTTTTATTTGCAAATCCCTCAAATGCCCAAAGAACGCTTAAACGCTTTCATCAACAGTTTTAAATTAGCTTATCACACTTTACTTTCCCACAACTTCCCCAACGCAATAAACACTTAACCCATTAACCACAATGCTGTGATGTGATGTGATGTGATGAGGTGTATGTATTATGTATGTCCAGCATAGATCAAAGTCCTTCAATAATAATATCGGAAATTGAATCAGAGATTAACGACAAGGGTTGGTCCACACCAAAATCAATTGACAGAGTACGCGATGTATTTTGTTGTTGTGTAAAGGACACGGGCGTCATATCTACTGATTTATATCAGAGTCACAGCAATTAACGCGAATGTTAAGGGGCGGCAATAAAAGCCGGGGAAACGGAACCAAACAAAAGCAATACGAAACCAAACCAAACCAAACCAAAACGAAAGCAAACGAAATGAAATGAAAGACAAAAAATCAACTCTCGGTGCGATATTTTTTTTTTGGTGATTTTCATTCTTAATTTTACGAGCGTCAAACTCATGCGATGCCAAAATTGTAGAAAAGGAAAAACCTTTCGGGCAAATAAATATGTTTGTTGCTATTGTTGTTATGTTAGTTGTTGTACAAGTTGAACGTCGTCATCAACGTCAACTTCAACGGCAACGTCAACGTTTTGGGGCGCTCGTAAAAAAGCGCAAAGGAAAATTTTACGATGCCACAGTCTAGCAAGCATTTGGCGTCTGTCTATAAGACGAATTACCGCTAAACCAGAGAGAGAGAGAGAGAGAGACAGAGAGAGAGAGAGAGAGAGCGGAGTGTGAATAACTCTAGTAGCAAACTCAAGCCAACATTAGTCTATCGATATCGTGTATGAAATTAGTGAGTGAACAGTAGCTGTAAGTTGGCCAAGCCGCATTAGCCAGGCCCAGCTGGCCACTTAAGCTGAAGCCAATTGGCAATTGGCTTTAATGGCTGCCTCTGTCAGCGGCAGAAATGCAGCTAGCAGTTCGCGCATATGTCACAGATTTAAGCCAAGTAATTGTCTGAGTCGTTACATTTTCATGGATTTCTCACTATAAAAGAACATACTACATACTACTCGTATACTTATTCAGATGTCTGACACACATCGCAATTAAACTTGCCACTCACGTCACGTCACGTTTGCAAATGCGCTGGGAGACAGAGTTAGTTCTGCCCGCTGATAAGACAACAACAAAGCACTGGTCTTATCAGGGAAAAGGGCAGACATCGTACTACTTGTGCAATCAGCCCTAAAGCTGATTATCAATGCCAATAAATGATAAGCGCACATGTGTATTTGAAAGTGAAAGTTCTCGTGAATATCAACGTGAATTGTCGGACACATGCCGTGACACAGTGGGCCTGGGATTTGGACTTGGGTACTCGATAATGTCTCACTCACTACATTTCGCCGTGCATTCAATGAATATTAAAGCATTTCCTCAACGCGTCAACTTAAGTAATCGTCATCGGTTCTGAAAACAGCCGCTGTCTTGCCACAGTCTGTTGCCAAAATAAGTATGTGAGCGACAAGTTGAAAGTGACACCCATCACAAGTAAATAGAAACAGTAATCTACAGATCGTTCCCTTTCTATATCAAAACTTTAGGGTAGACTTTCACCTTATCTACAGATCATAGTTCCGAAGTCAATAAGTTCATTTGTCAAACTTACCTTACATATGACAAATATATAAGAATTTTCTATAATATCACTCAACATTCAGAGGTGTCAAGGAGTTGAATTGTGATTTCTATTTAAAGAAGTATCTCGAACTTATAACGACTATAAATAGCACCTCAATCTTGATATTTTCGTTGAGAGTTTTCTCTAAATTGTGGTGTTATTTATGGCGATTCGCGTGCCGGAGATGGCAGCAAATTGGACACTTCATTTAGTTTCCCAAACCTATGCCCAAGGAGTCTTTGAATTCTCTGCTTAAATCTGAACTGTTTACGCAAATAAACAACTTCGTTCAACTTTTGATCCTAATATAATATGACAAACTATACACAATTTATTTACAAAGAAAATAACACACTCCAACTTAATATATATATAATATATGTATTATTACGGTTGGTTTATGGGTAAAAAGTAGGCACCTGACGTAATTGACATCGAAACTAATGAAATGCAAAAGTTTATGGCACAGCGAACGTAACAATCTACACACAAATAATACTCTAACTACTCACATATAATATATATATATATATATATATAATAATATTTAAAAATATATTTCTTTTAAATTACTGTCTCACTTTGGAATTTGTCTAATTGTTATTAAGTTATTGGACAGCAAACGGAAGCCTTTGATATTTTTGTAAAAGTGCCGCCCCGAGCTGCCAACATTGTGTCACCGGCAATGCCTTGACACCTACTGAGTTGGCATGCCCGGCACGTGTAATCCATAAACAGTTTACGTAGTATCCACGCGTGCTAAGAAAAAATGCACAAGGAATGCCGGGGATTGGTTGTGGGGTCGCACATGGCGCCCTCATCAAGTGATTACACTGAGAAAAGCGATCTATAAGCTACAGCATTCAATTTCAATTGCCATAGTATAGCTGCTAGTAAAGAGATCAAGTCACTCCATAAGCCATATCTAATAACTTAACATGTAACCTTTTTATGCCCAAAAAATGTTATATAGAAAAAGTAAAAATACCATTTCTAAATCACTTTCTCATCTCTATATATATATTTTTTTATAGTGTACTTTCAATTCAATTGCAGTTGCGACAGTTGGCCAGGGTTCGGGTCCGACAAGTGGTGAACGATTGAGATGATGATGGCTATTTCTGCTTTCCCCCCCACTTGTTGTTTACCCTGTCAGTCTGTTCTCGATTTACTTAAGGGTTGGCGTGTGAGCTGTGTGTTTGCTTAGATTCAATTGCATCGATGGTACGACCTTGAAATTAGTATATTACAAAGCAACGATTAATTTTCCATCGATTCATTTCACACTTTGAAATTTTGCACAGCTATTTTAGATTCTTCGAAAGGATTACTCAAGTTAAATGATCCATATACATACTTAGAACAATTTCTGAACAAATTGCAATTGCAAATAAGAAATAAAAGCAATCGTAAAATCCTTTGCCAACAAACTAATTAAACTTACCAACGAAATCTTAATAATTTCGAACAACAACAATTAAATACAATGTTTCACGATTTGAAGACCAAAACAATTTGACAAATAAATATATATATATAAATGTCTTACTGTATGTAAGACTAAATGCTTGGCATATGTTCGGCAGTAGTGAATTGTGGAAGTGCCAAATAAATAAGTACAAGGCATACAAATAGCAAAAATATTATCTAAAATATGGCGTTGAATAGTGTTGATAGTTAACAATCTGATTAGTCCAAAAATGTCAGCATTTATATTGATTATTATTAAAGACATTCAGAAAGACTTCCATCAAACATTTTAAATAAATAATAATCCTTGGTGACGTTATTGATTTTATTGAAAAGTAATAGTCTTTGTTGACTTTTATTATTTATTTATATAAAGATAAGCTCATTACTACTATTTTTTTATTAAACAAATAAAGACTTTAAGGATAAGTGTGTTAATAAAGTAGTCAAAAAAGGCTTCTATAACTCATATGAAGTCTATAAGCTTTTAAAAGAAAATGTGTCTTACAGGCAGAAGAAAGGAAGAAGGAAGTTATTGAACAAACAATTTTCCCTAGTGTCATGAAGGAAAGAAGAAAATCCCACTGACGATTTACCGAATAGGTACAGGGTCTCTAGCAGTCGGGTTCTTGCAACTGTAGCCTTTTCGAATAGTTTTTACTTATTTCTAATAACAGTTTTAGTCCCTGGGTAAAAGACCTTACATTAACAAGAAAGATTGACTAACACAATTTAATTTTTCTAGTATTTCAAAGATGTAGAAAGAACGTTATAAATTATAATAGAAAATCAGTTACTAATAAGCGTATATATACAACTTTATATGCGTAAAATATCTATTACATATTGTAGATCATACATAAATCAAGATTGTCCATCAGTTGCGGAACTTTTTTATAAATTATAAATTGATTTGGATTAAAATCACAAATCACCTCATGTTTTTAGAGTTTTGTTTAAGTCAGTCCGTGAGCAAAAAGAGTTACTATTGTATACAATGTATGTTATTTCTAAGAGCTATTTTCTGTATTTATGTTTATTTATAAAAAAAAATGTATATTATTATAGTTATTTTATTATCTGCACAAGTTGCTAGTTGATTGCAAATTACATAACCATCAACAAAATACAATGTATGAAATTGTTTTTGAAAGTTATTCCAAATTCTTTCGTACATATATGTTTGCCAATAATTACACTTGTCAATGGAGAGTCTAGTCTTGGAAGAGACACGTTTTATGGCGATTGATAAGCGCAATGCCAAAGGGAACAAACAAATTGATAAGAGAATAATGAAATATTACTACCCTAACAAAAGTTAATCAACTTATGCTTGAAGCTAGTCTCTTCTACTTGTTGAGAGAGTAACAAATCCGTATCTAATCTAATCCGCATCGAACTGAGCAACGACTTCGAGTCAAAACGTTGAGTTTAAATACTAAAATATATATGTAAAATATATTTCGAGTCATAAAAACAAATCGACAGTGCAAGCTGCAAGTGCAAACTGTATAAATGCATGCAAAAATGACGCATGATGTGAGGACAAAGGATCGGGGGGGGGGAGGGATAAGGAAATGCATGTGGATGAGGATTGCACGAGCTTAACCCAAAAACATTACACAAGTTCAAGTGAATTACGACTACAAGGAGATGACGACGTCGACGACGGTAACAACAACAACGACAACGACAACGATTACTAAAATGACGATGATGGAGACGGAGAGAAAGAGATAGAGAGATAGTGAGATGTTAACAAAGACAGAGAGAAGAACAAAAGCTAGACTTGTTCTTTATACTTATATATATATATATGTATACTCGTATATATATATATATGTTTAAGTCGTAAAGTTGCTGGTAAATGACAAACGTTTTAATTTTGAGATTAAAACTGCTTTCGTGTCAAGCTTAACAAGCTTAACTTGGCTAAAAGCAGCTAAAGGATAAGCGTTGCCAACTTCCGCCTTCTGGCTGGCTGTGAAGGATGCATGACATTCCCATTTCCATCCCCATCCCCATCCCTATCCCCATGCCCATCCCCATTCTCATTCCTCGTAAAACTTCGCCATGCGACATGCACTTTTATTAGCGTTTACTGCATTCCCTGACGAATGCACAGCACATGAAACTAGGGTAGAGTATCCAGAAAATGGTGCACAGTGCTTTGCTCTGCAAATGACCTAAAGGTAAAACAAAATAAAAAGAAAACAATTGGTATAAGCGTAGAGCGTAAACTAAGCCACGCTAAGCGTTAGTGGCCTGCAAGATTTAGTGCTAACCAATGAATATTAAATGGGAATACGACAATCAAACCAAGTACTTTTTCATCAAGTGACGAAGTAAAATTGACATTGAATTGAATTAATTTATTATTTTTAAGTCGAGAAAGTAACTCCCAACTGAAAAAAATTATGTTAATCAAGCATCAACTTTATTTTGCAACCTTAAGATCTTCCGATTTCTTTCGATTTCCCAATTTAATCTATATTCCATTTGCCACATTAAAATGCTTTTCCCCTTTCTTTACTTTAACAATATTTAGTGCGATTGCTACTGTTTCTCACACTGCTAGTCTATCTAACTTCTAGCCAAATATCTGCCACAATACGGTAGACATTCCGATGCTTGCTTCATTTGCCATGTGGCATTCCCCCAAAACTCGATGCCGACAATTTGTCTTCGTCGGTTTTTGCATGCTGCACATTTTGAGCTGCCATTTTGTGGATATTTCGATTTATTATTTTTTATTGTTGTTACGTTTTACGACTTTTCCGGCTGCCAGCCAGCCTCTCTGCCTCTCTGCCCCTCGGCCCTCCCCTTCGGATGCTACTTAAATTCTACAGATATTCACAGATATTGCCACTTCGTTGGTTTATGGCCCTCTTTGTAATTCTCATACTCAGTCTCATTTGTTTCTGTAGTTTTTTTTTTGCCAACACACAATATTTTCTAGTGTTTTTCCAGTGTTTTTCTATTGCTCAAGTTAATTTTTAAATTTTCTATCATAGTTTATGCTACAACAGTTAAAGATTTCTGTAAACTAACAATGAGTAAACAATTAATAACACGCATTACACATTTTGTTATTGATAGAATAAAAATAAATTAAAATTTGAAATTTCTCATATTATGTTATTTTATGTTTATTGTAATTTGTTCACTAGAATTAAAGGCAGAGATTTGAAGCGAACTAAGAGCAGAGATATTTGAACAATTCACTCCGTCATATTTCCCTAATATTAAGCTGAAGGTATTGGAAATATACAAAGATTACAGTAAATAATTCTTTACGTAAATATATGATATTTTTATCTGTAAAGTGAAACAATAACATTGAATTTTATATGCGTAAAACACTCAAGCGAAAATGGAAAAAAAATTGAGAATATAAAATAAATGTTAATTTATTAAATTAAACCAAAGTTCGAATCAAAAACATTGAGTTTAGGAGATCTTTCAATCGGTTCACAAGCCGAACTAAAGTCTAAATTTATGGATCAAAGCACAAAACCGAATCTTCTTATAAATGTTTAAGGTTTACAGTCTTAAAAGTTACATACGTAGATAGACTACATGACATTTCAAATCTTAATATCCATAATCAATTATATGTTAATTTCTTAAATCTATTCTATGAAACTGGAGCAAATATTAAATTGGATTCAAAATGTATATTTAGGCTGAATCTGGTCCCTAAACAGTTTATCATTTGCTTGAATTGACACAGTTCTTGTCTTAAAGCTTATGAATTTATTTATGTTCTACATTTACTCATGTATATTAAAAGATACGGAACATAACAAATCGCAAAATAATAATAATTAATGCCTGAAATATTTTTAAGAAGGAATTTCATTTTAATATAATTTTTCCAAGGAAAACTTTCACGAACACGTTTCGATTGATAATCCCAAATATTCTAGTCTTGTTTTCTCCGATATCTTTTAATTTCCTTCTCGAACAATAATTTGGCATACTTCATAACTACTTTATAACTTCTGCTTCATTGTGTTTTAATTTTTAGACCCTTTACTTTAAAAAAGTAAATAGGGTCTATTAAGTTTGTCAAAAAAAAATGTGCGTAACAGGTCGAAGGAAGTCCGGCAGACCCCATAAAGTATATATATTCTTGATCAGCATCACCAGCCAAGTCGATATAGCCATGTCCGTCTGTCCGTCTGTCCGTCTGTCCTGCTGTCCTGCTGTATGAACGCCTAGATCTCAGAGACTATAAGAGCTAGGGTCACCAAATTTGGTGACAATACTCCTGTGACCCCCGAAAAGGTCAAGTTTGTTTTAGAATTTTGCCACGCCCCCTCCCGCCCCTAAAAATCGGAAAACCCCGAATAACTCGAGTAATTTAAAAGATACAAGTTCCAAAATCGGCATACATAAAATTTACTTTCCTTTCGATGCGTACTGAAAATTTCATCAAAATCGGACAATAAACACCGGAGATTTGAAGCAAACAAATTTTCGAATGTACAATGACAGGAAATGTGCAGGAAATGTGCAGATATGTTAAGATTAACATTTGTATGTTAAGATTAACATTTGTATGCTAAGATTAACATTTGTATGTTAGGATTAACATTTGTATGTTAAGATTAACATATGTATGTTAAGATTAACATTTGTGTGTTAATAATTCAAGTGTAACATAAGCGATTATATTTAATTAATCGGAAGCTAATCTGAGCAGCGTCAAATTTATTTAGGTTTATATATAAGTCTGTATGTTTGTAACTGTTATTTCATTTTTGAAGAATAAGTAAAGGGTCTCTCATAGTCGATTTCGACTGTAGCCTTTCCGACTGGTTATACCCTGTGCCCATTACAAATTGTCAAAAAATTGTATAATGAATTTGTGCAAATGTATGTAATGGGCATAAGTGGGCATCTCCGACCCTTTATTGGGTCTGGCCAACTCTTTCACTCTTTAAGGGGATACTATGAATGGGTATAATGAATTAGTGTGAAAGTATGTAACAGGCAGAAGGAGGCATCTCCGACCATATAAAGTATATATATTCTTAATCAGTATCAATAGCCCAGTCAATTGATAGCTATCCGTTCGTTTGTCTGTCCGTCCGTCTATCTGTCCGTCCGTCTGTAAGAACACGTCGATCTCAGCAACTATAAGAGCTAGAGACTTCAAATTTGGAATGTCTGGTTTCTAATTACCATAAGCAGGTCAAGTTTATTTTCAATTTCCGATATCTCACCCCCAACCCAGTAAAGGCGAATAAAACTAACACCTCCTTTAACTTTCAGATAACACAGCTTAACTGAAGAGATAGTTGAATTATAACAAACTTTTAGCAATTTGCTGCAAGTTTCAAAGCGATTTATCCACAAATAAAGAAGATATTAAGGAACTTCTTTCAAATCCTTTGTTTTAAGTTTTATATAATTAATATTAGCGATTGCTTACACAAATGTTTGTTAAGATAAAACAGCTTAACTTAGCGCTATAACAAAATGTAACAATTTGCTGCAAGTTTCATAACGATTGACCCATAAATTAAGGAAATATTAAGGGATATTTTTTTTAATCAATGATTATATGATAATGATCATATGATAATATTTTACAGCACAATCATTGTATGTGTTGTCGAGCACTGAAAATTTAAACTGATATAATACAGATGTTTGACAATATTACATTTTTAGCATAGTATTAACATACTAAACAATTTCCATATCAACAGTCGCAGTCCAGTGTTGCCAGACAATCTTAAGCAAGCGATATATTTAAATATATGTATATAAGTAAAAGAAATCGCATTATAATCAAAATAAGTTATTTTTTATACCTTATATATGTATATAAGTAAAAGAAATTCCATTATAATCAAAATAAGTTATTTTTAAAACCTGCACTGGCTTGTTTTAAATGAAATTTTCATTAATAACTGCTATTTCCGATGCTTGGTTTAGGCGTATATATCGCACAAATATCGCTATGTAGCTTAGCTCTATATAAATAACCATGGACAAGGCAATTCGGGATGCACATAGCATCTCCTTGTGGCTCTGTCAAAGTCGGAGCCGAGGCAGAGCTCTAAAAAAAAGGCCGAGCAATGTAATGCCTGCAATTGGTACAAGGTTGTATGTACTACACATACATACATACATACAGGCACACACACAAGCACATACTATATAAAGTATTCGCCTGGTAGACCAGTGATGCGCTTGAGAAGTAGATGCAGCAGCGGCAACAGCAGCAGCAGCCCGAGCAGTGGCAACAACAATACGAGCCACTTCGTGTTGCATACAAACTCATAAAAAGGCGCAAAAAACGACGATGAAAAACTTTGCTAACGACTTAAGCGTCGACACAAAACGAGGACGAAGTCCTGTGAACATTCTACAAAAACAATATATGAAGAAAACACAAAAAAATAAAACGATGCTGGCAAGGATTCGGATTCGATGTCGCAAGAGAGCGAACGAGCGAGCGAGCGAGCGAGAGAGAGAGAGAGAGATGGAGAGACACAGAGAGAGAGAGAACAAGAGATGGAACATCGGAGGTTAGCTGCACTTTGCACAGTAATAAAAGTAATAATACCAGCAGCAATTCAACTTATATACTTCCCATATACCCATTTATATATTTGGATATATGTACTATATATATATATCTATATATATATTCCTGTTTACTTTCGATATATATCGTACATACTACATATAGA